>ONZH01025639.1:0-293539 GCA_900303285.1 Rhinella marina | reverse complement strand
GGCAGATAGCTTCCTTAGACACACATGGGAATCGGTTGGTGCATCCTTTAAGCCCAATATTGCCGCCACCTGCACTGCCCGGGCCCTTATATTATGGATTAAGCAGTTTGAGTCCCAGATCAAGGAAAAGGTGCCTAGGGAACAACTGTTAGAGAATATACCTGCCTTGGCCAAAGCTGACGATTTTTTAGCAGATGCTTCTGTTGACGCTGTTAGACTATCGGCCAGATCTGCTTCTTTAGCTAATTCAGCCCGCCCAGGGCCCTTTGGTTAAAGGGTTGGTCGGGAGATGTGGCATCTAAAACCCGACTTTGTAATGTCCCCTGTGAGGGTTTTTTTTTGTTTGGATCTGCTTTGGATGATATTTTGGAAAAGGCAGGCGATAGAAAGAAGGGGTTCCCTACTAACTATCGTAGACAATTTAATTCCTTTCGTCAGAACAGAAGGTTTTCTGGGAGAGATAAAAGCCCCAGTAAAAAGAATAATAAATGGAAGTTTTCCTCGTCCAAACCCAGGGGTTTCTTGTTTAAAGAGCAGAACTCCGGGCCTAGGAAGGATTCACAATGACGCCAGGGTGGGGGGAAGGTTAACAAACTTCCTCCCTTCCTGGGCCTTAATATCCAACAGTCTGTGGATATTAGATTCTTTAAGAGATGGTTTCAGACTAGAATTTTCACGTTCTCCTCCAGAAAGGTTTTTTGTCTCCGAAATAGGAGTAGGGAAACTGTGTTAGAAAAGGAAGTAGGGTCCTTGTTAAAGAAAGGTGCTTTAATCCCCTGTCCACCAGGAGAAGAAGGATCGGGGTTCTACTCAAATCTTTTTTTAGTAAGGAAGCCCAATGGGGATTTCAGGACGATCATAAACCTAAGAAATCTAAACAGATATTTAAGGTACCGAAGATTCAAAATGGAGACCTTGAGATCGGTGGTAGACTTATTGTACAGGGATTGTTACATGGTCGTGTTGGACATAAAAGATGCGTATTATCATCTGCCGATTCATCAAGATCATCAGAAGTTCCTCAGAGTTGCTCTTCAGATGAGAGGCAAAGTGAGGCAATTCCAGTTCAAGGTACTTCCTTTTGGGATTTCAATGGCTCCCCGCATTTTCACCAAATTGATAGCGGAAATGGCGGCTCACATCAGGGAGAAGGACATTTTACTTATTCCATACCTGGATAATTTTTTAATAGTGGCCTCATCAGAACAAGTTTGTCTTTCTCAGGTGAACCAGGTTATACAGATCCTGGAGACATTAGGATGGATCTTGAACAAAGAAAAGTCCAGGTTGATCCCCCTACAGACGCAGAGATTCTTGGGCATTCTGTTGAGTGCAAGGTCCCAGAAGTCTCTTCTGCCCCTGGACAAGATCGAGAAAGTCAGGTCAGTTGTCCAGGATCTGGTACGACATCCCTTAGTCCCAGTCAGGAAGGCTATGTCCGTACTGGGTACCTTAACATCCTGCATCCCTGCAGTATTATGGGCTCAGGCTCATTCCAGATGTCTTCAATGGGAGATTCTTCAGTCCTGGGGGGGGATCTGAGTCAGTTAGACTCCAAGATCCTCATTTCCAGAGACACCCGCCAGGCTCTAGGTTGGTGGTTGGACAGGAGGAATTTAGATCAGGGAGTTCCATGGAAGGTGGTAGATCCCTTAGTCGTGACCACCGATGCCAGCCCTTATGGATGGGGAGATCATGTTCAAAACAATTTTTTTCAGGGGCCCTGGGACAGCTCAGACTTGGGGACTTCTTCAAACATGAAGGAGCTAGCTGCAGTCTTGAGAGCCTTACAGCAGATTGCTCCCTCTCTGCAAGATCGGCATTTAAGAGTGTTTTCGACAATGTTTCAGTGGTAGCCTATCTAAATCATCAGGGAGGTACCAGGTCCAGGGAGTTGCAGGACATTGCCAATCAGATCTTCTCCATCTTAGAAGGGAAAATATTGTCCCTATCTGCCATCCATATCAAGGGGGTGGACAATTGGAAGGCAGATTTTTTAAGTCGACACAGGCTAGACCAGAAGGAATGGTGTCTGAATCAGACTATTTTTACCAAGATCATAGATCTCTGGGGACTACCGGAAATAGATTTATTTTCCACAAGGTCCAACAGGAAAGTAAGGAAATTCTTTTCCCTATGTCCGGGGAACATCCCACAGCTGTAGACGCGTTCCTTCAGCCTTGGAACAAGGGTCTCCTGTACGCCTTTCCTCCTCTGCAGTTAGTTCCCAGGGTGTTGAAGAAGATAAGAGAGGACAGGGCCTTGTTGATTCTGATAGCCCCGTTCTGGCCGCGTCGAGCATGGTTCACCTGGTTGAGACTCCTGTCTGTCAGGGACCCGTGGATTCTTCTGGAAATTCCGGATCTTTTATATCAGGGTCCGGTGAACCATCCTCAGGTACAAGGATTACACTTGATGGCCTGGCTTTTGAAAGGTCTCTTCTAATTCAGAAAGGGTTGTCTGAGTCAGTAGTCTCTACCCTTCTGGGCAGTAGGAAGAAAGTGACTAGGGACATTTATGCTAGAGTTTGGTCAGTCTTCTTCAGGTTTCTAGGGGTTCCCATTACTCCTTCCATTCCCCTCTGTGTTCCGGATGTTTTAAATTTCCTTCAGAGAGGGTTGGATAGGGGTTTGGCGCTTAGCACTTTGAAAGTTCAGATTTAGGCCCTTAGCGTGCTATTTGACACAAGTTTAACGTCTCACCCCCTGGTTGCTAGATTCTGTAGAGCTGTCTATAGACGTAGACCAGTGTCAGTTCCCAGGGTTCCTCCCTGGGATTTGGGTCTGGTTCTCAAGGCTTTTGTTCATCCCCCCTTTGAGCCGTTATCGGAGATTTCTATTAAGAAACTAACGTTGAAATGTGTATTCCTGGTAGCCATTACCTCCGCCCGTAGGGTAGGTGAGATACAGGCACTGTCCATCAACCCTCCATACATGCGTATTCAGGATGATAGAATTTCTTTTCGGCCGGACCCAGCCTTTCTCCCTAAGGTGGTGACAGATTTTCATAGATCCCAAGAGGTAGTTCTTCCATCCTTCTGTGATAATCCCAAAGACCCTAGGGAGGTAGAATTTAATTGCCTGGATGTTAGGAGGTCAGTGTTTACCTATCTTGAGGCCACTAAGGGATGAAGAAAGTCCTCCTCCTTGTTTGTTCAGTTCACAGGGGCAAATAAGGGGAAGTCGGCCAGCAAGTGTGCCGTAGCTAGGTGGATAAGGCAGGCTATCCCTGTTTAGCTTATGTCTCCCTACAAGAACCGGTTCCCTTAGGATGGTCAGCTCACTCGACTAGAGCGGTGGCTACTTCTTGGGCGGAGAAGGCAGAAGCATCCATATTGGATATTTGCAAGGCAGCATCTTGGTCTTCTGCTCACACCTTTTATAGACACTATAGACTTGATCTTTCCTCTGTTTCTGACTTGTTCTTTGGTCGTAAGGTTCTCCAGGCAGTGTTCCCACCCTAGATTCTCTCTGTCATCTCTCCTGGTGCTGTCATGGACGATGGGAAAAATGATAATTACACTCACCGGTAATTTGATTTTCCAGAAGTCCATGACAGCACCTATTATTCCCACCCTTCTTTCGGTTTTGGTATTGGTGATGGTCTTGGTTGTTCACGGGTGTGCGTCGAAAAAAAAAAAAAGGAAGTGTAAGAAAGGACTGTTAAACATAGCAGGAAGCAAAGTACATCTGGCGAGTCGGATCGATCATTATAGTCTGGACGATGAAAGTTCGGCGGGCTTCTCGGTCTCTGAAAGACCACTGAGGATAGGAGAGGCTCCTCCTTTTTTATACCTGTGGGTTTCCTGTCCTGGGAGGCGGACCCTCTCTCCTGGTGCTGTCATGGACTTCTGGAAAATCAAATTACCGGTGAGTGTAATTATCATTTTTAACTTGACCAAATAAAAGGAAGTTTTATTTCAAAAAGGAGGCTGGCTCGCGGACAGCAATTTTTTTTGCAATCGTTTATATTAATAAGTGCCATATTATCATCCTACCTACATATTGGTAACACATAGCCTGAAAGTGACCAACCCCGTTAAGGATTATTTTCCCTTTTCTTGTTTGTCATTTCAGATATTACACTGCTGAAATCACCTGATATCAACAGAGGGAGGTCAACGTTATCCTTAAAGGATAACGGATGAGATAATTAAAAATCTCTGCCAACCCCTAAAATGTCTTTTAAAAAATCTATTATACAGTCATTGTATATAATGTGTGATGGCAGGTCACAGTGCAGTGCGGTGCTGGCAGAAGATCAGGGAGCAGTGAATGCACAAAATGTGTTCTGGATCTCATGAGTGGTGGCACTGTCCAGAGCAGGAGAGGCAACTTCAATATTTATTTTATTGCTGATCTGAGGTCTGATGAAGATTGGGGATCTGGTTTGAGGTTCTGATATGAGGTCTGATGAAGATTGAGGATCTGATATGAGGTTCTGATCTGAAGTCTGATGAAGATTGGGGATCTGATTTGAGGTTCTGATTAGAGATGAGCGAGCATACTCGTCCGAGCTTGATACTCGTTCGAGTATTAGGGTACTCGTAAGTGCTCGCTACTCGGACGAGTATCTCGCCATGCTCGAGGAAATGGCATCTCCCGCCTTTTGAATTTTTGGCGGCTATAAACTCAGCCAATCACAAGCCAGGAGACTCTGCGGTACACCCAGCATCACGTGGGGCCCTTACATGTCGATAGCAGGGGTTGGCTGGCCTGATCAGGTGACCCTGGAATATACTAGTGACCCTTTTTTTTATCTGCTTGTGGCTGGGCTTGCTGGCACTAGTAGTGCAGCTACCGCCATATTTGCAGCATTTTGCAGGGAGACTGGAAAAAGTTTATTTTTTGGCTCTCAGTGACACACATCCATTTCAAACAGCTAAGTGGGACAATTTTTTTGTGTTTCATTGAAATAGGCACAGTCTGCAGAAGATTTTTTTTCTGTCTAACTGATAGATAGTGGAAGTCACAGTACAAAATCCTTTTGTTTGCTCTCAGTGATACAAATCCATTTCATACAGCTGTGTGGAACCATTCTGTGTGTCACAGTTAAGCTGGCCAGTCACCACAAACCACAATCCGTATTTTCTGTCCAGGTGACCCATACTGTACGTCACGTAATCAAATACGGTCTTTTGCTCTCACTGATACAGCTACACTAGAAAAATCTGAGTGCAACATTTTTCTAGGTTGCAGTGAAAATAGCCACAGTCAGCAGGGGCTGATTTTGCTCTCTGATATATTCTGCACGTCACGTAAAAAAAAAAAACAACTTTGTATTTTTTTTTTTATCTCAGTGATACAAATCCATTTCATACAGCTGTGTGGAACCATTCTGTGTGTCACAGTTCAGCTGTCCAGTCACCACAAACCACAATCCGTATTTTCTGTCCAGGCGACCCATACTGTACGTCACGTAATCAAATACAGTCTTTTGCTCTCACTGATACAGCTACATTAGAAAAATATCTGTGTGACATTTGTCTGGGTTGCAGTGAAAATAGCCACAGTCAGCAGGGTCTGAGTTTGCTCTCTGATATATTCTGCACGTCACGTAAAAAAAAAAAAAAAAAAAAAAAAACTTTTTTTTTTTAATCTCAGTGATACAAATCCATTTCATACAGCTGTGTGGAACCATTCTGTGTGTCACAGTTCAGCTGTCCAGTCACCACAAACCACAATCCGTATTTTCTGTCCAGGTGACCCATACTGTACGTCACGTAATAAAATACGGTCTTTTGCTCTCACTGATACAGCTACATTAGAAAAATCTCTGTGCGATATTTGTCTGGGTTGCACTTAAGCAGACCAAGTCTGCCTAATCTAATAGTTTCCGTGTAATTGCTCCATACTGCACGGTACGTAATAAAATACGTAATTTTGCTCCACCTATATATTAACTTGTTCAGATTGAACAAGTTTGTGGGTTTCAGTACAGCAGGCCCATTTTTTTTTTGGTATATATAATACACTTATATACAGAAAATGTTGAACCCCAGGGCTAAGGGTTGAGGACGAGGGCGTGGGCGTGGGCATTCAATTACTGCAGGGGGCAGAGGCCGTGGTCCTGGGCAGGGACAGTACCTGCTGATGAGGGAGCAGGGGAACGCCGCAGAGCTACACTCCCTAGCTTCATGTCTGAACTTACAAGGACACGTGGTAGAGCACTGTTGAAACCACAACAGTGCGAACAGGTGATGTTGTGTATTGCGGACAATGCTTCAAGTAATTTGTCCACCAGTCAGTCTTCCAGGCAGTCCACCCACGTTACCCAAGGGAGCACTCCTCTGGCTCCTACACCTCAATCTCCTTCCCCCAGTCTGCCCCCTCCCAGGAAAATTTGGAATGCGATCCGGCATACTCTGAGGAACTGTTTTCTGGACCCTTCCCAGAGTCACAAACCACTTCTCAGGTTGCTGCTGACCTCTTTCCCGATGCCCAAGTTTTCCAACTGTCGCAGTCTGTGGGTGATGACATTGTTGACTTAGTGGAAGAAGTGTGTAAAGAGGTGTCGGACGATGAGGAGACAGGGTTGTCAGACAGTGGTGAAGTTGTTGTCAGGGCAGGAAGTCCAAGGGGGGAGCAGACTGAGGAATCGGAGGATGACGAGGTGACTGACCCAAGCTGGGTTGATAAGCCGAGTGAAGACAGTGCTTCTGAGGTGGAGGCGAGTGCTGCACCAGAACAGTTTGGAAAAGGCAGTGGTGTGGCCAGAGGGAGAAGCAGGGCCAGAGCTGGTGCATCAGCAGCAACTGTTTCACGTAGTGAAGCTCCCGTGGCGAGGCCTAGATTTTCGCAAGTCTGGAGGTTCTTTAAAGAAATTGAGCATGACCGACGGACTGTGGTGTGCAACCTGTGCCACACCAGGATCAGCAGGGGTGCCACCACTACTAGCCTAACCACTACCAGCATGCGCAGGCAAATGAGTGCTAAACACCCCACTCAATGGAACCAAGGCCGTTCACCTCCTGCGGGTCCCACCACTGCTTCTTCCCCTGTGTCACTCGCTGCCTCTGCTAGTCAATCCCCTGCCCAGGACCCCGGCACGAGCGCCTCCCACCGGAAAACCACACCTTCACCTCCACGATCCTCCACAGTGTCCACCAATGTGTCCCTGCGCAGCGTTCAGCTGTCTTTACAGCAGACGCTGGAGCGCAAGAGGAAATACAGTTCCACCCACCCACATGCCCAAGCCCTCAACGTCCACATCTCCATATTGCTGAGCCTGGAGATGCTGCCCTATAGGCTGGTAGAGACCGAGGCCTTTCGCAACCTCATGGCGGTGGCTGCATCTCGGTATTCGGTCCCCAGCTGCCACTATTTTTCCCGATGTGCCGTCCCAGCCCTACACCAGCACGCGTCACAGAACATCATCTGTGCCCTGACCAACGCTGTTTCTGAGAAGGTCCACCTAACGTGGACAAGTACTGCCGGGCATGGACACTATATATCACTGACGGCACATTGGGTTAACTTGGTGGAGGCTGGGACCGAGTATGACCCTGGGGCCGCTCATGTACTGCCCACACTGAGGATTGCGGGGCCTACCTCGGTCACGGTCTCTCAGACGTACTATGCCTCCTCCTCCGACCCCTCCTCCTCCTCCACCTCCTCCTCCGAATTACCATCCATGGGCACGGCGCCTTCAGTCGGTAGCTCTAAGCGCAGCAGCAGTGCCGTGGCTAAGCGCCAGCAGGCGGTGCTCAAACTGCTGAGCTTAGGTGACAAAAGGCACACCGCCCAAGAACTATTACAGGGCATCACGGCGCAGACCGATCTGTGGCTGGCACTGCTAAACCTCAAGCCAGGCATGGTTTTGTGTGACAACGGGCGTAACCTGGTGGCGGCTTTGCAACTCGGCAGACTCACACATGTGCCATGCCTGGCCCACGTGTTCAATCTCATAGTTCAGCAGTTCCTCAAGACATACCCCAATCTGTCTGATTTGCTCACCAAGGTGCGCCGCATCTGTGCGCATTTCCGCAAGTCGACCACAGATGCTGCCACTCTCAGCGCAGCGCCGCCTACAACTGCCCGCTCACCGACTGTTGTGCGACGTGCCCACAAGATGGAATTCGACATTAAACATGTTATCCAGAGTTTACCAGCAGCGCAGAGCGATTGTAGACTGCCAGATGTCAATTTCCACCAGAACTGGTAGTCAGGTCAGTCAGCTTCCTCAAGTCTACAATGAGGAGTGGACATGGATGTCTGATATCTGTCAGGTGTTGAGCAACTTTGAGGAGTCAACACAGATGGTCAGCGGCGATGCCGCCATTATCAGCCTCACCATCCCGCTGCTTTGCCTGTTGAAAAACTTACTGCTCAGCATGAAGTCAGAAGCTTTGCACTTGTCACAGGAGATGGGGGAAGAAGATACGTCGCTTGATAGCCAGAGTACCCTCCGGTCTGTTTCTCAGTGCGTATTGGAGGAGGGGGATGAGGATGAGGAGGAAGAGGAAGAGGAGGAGAACCGTGGCGAGACAGAAGAGGGTACCAGTGCTCAGTCCTTCTTAACTCTTGAGTGTGTATGGGCTGAAGAGGAGGAGGAGGAGGAAATGGACAGTCAGGCCAGTGAGGAGAGGGAATTCTTGCATGTTGGGACTCTGGCGCACATGGCAGACTTCATGTTAGGCTGCCTATCCCGTGACCCTCGCGTTAGAAGCATTTTTTCAAACACCGATTACTGGGTGTTCACTCTCCTGGACCCACGGTCCAAGCAGAACCTTTCCACTCTCATTCCTGTAGAGGAAAGGAGTATGAGAGTGAATCAATATCAACAGGCCCTGGTGCACAAGCTGAAACAATCCTTGCCATCTGACACCGCTAGCGGCAGAGGGCGTGCTTCTCTGGGCCAAGTAGCGGGGGAGAGGAGGCGAGCAGGCAGCTTGTCCAGCACTGGCAGGGGAACGCTCTACAAGGCCTTTGCCAGTTTTATGTCACCCCAGCAAGACACTGTCACCTGTCCCCAGTCTCGGCAGAGTAGGGGTGAGCTTTACAGAAAGATGGTGAGGGAGTACCTAGCTGACCATACCAACGTCCGGACCGATCACTCTGCTCCATACAACTACTGGGTTTCAAAGCTGGACACGTGGCCTGAACTGGCGCTGTACGCCTTGGAGGTGCTGGCCTGCCCTGCCGCTAGCGTGTTGTCAGAGCGGGTATTCAGTGCAGCTGGTGGCGTCATCACCGATAAGCGTACACGCCTGTCAACTGACAGCGCTGACAGGCTGACGCTTATTAAAATGAACAAAGCCTGGATTTCACCGGAATTCAAATCTCCTCCGGGGGAAAGCAGCTAAAGATTAACATTACTTATGTATCCGATTCCTCTTCTCTACTCCTCCTCCTTCTTGTTGTCTTTGCCTAACGCTGACCCAAAACGCAATTTATTAGAGGGCCAACTGGCACTCTTTTACAACAATTTTTCCGGAGGGCCCCCTACAGGCCCTCTCTCCAAACAATTTTTCTGGAGGGCCACCTACAGGCCCTCTCTCTAAACTATTTTTCCGGAGGGCCACCTACAGGCCCTCTCTCCAAACAATTTTTCCGCAGTGTCAACTACAGACACTGTAAAACAATGTTTCAGGAGCATCAAACAGACAGTCCAAAACAATTTTTCAGGAGGCGCAAGTACCGACATTTAAAAAAACATTTTTTTGCTGAGGGTCGACTTTATGTACTCCGAAAAGAAAAAAATTTTTGGAGGCTCAACAATGGTGGGATTAGGCAGCCTCAGAGGCATCCATGCATGCTGCCCCTGCTGTTTCCTGTCCATTTCTGTGGTGTTTCCATCATTTTCTGATGTTTCCAGGTTTTCACCCAGCCTTCCCTAGGCAGAGCCTTGGTCCCCTGCAAAAAATGCTTGAGTCTCCCATTGACTTCAATGGGGTTCGTTACTCAAAACGAGCACCCGAGCATCCGGAAAAGTTCGTCTTGAATAACGAGCACCCGAGCATTTTAGTGCTCGCTCATCTCTAGTTCTGATCTGAGGTCTGATGAAGACTGAGGTTCTGATCTGAGGCCTGATGAAGATTGGGGATCTGATATGAGGTTCCGATCTGAGGTCTGAGGAAGATTGAGGATCTGATATGAGGTTCTGATCTGAAGTCTGATGAAGACTGGGAATCTAATTTGGGGTTCTGATCTGAGGTCTGATGAAGATTGAGGTATGATTTGGGGTCTAATCTGATGTCTGATAAAGTTTGGTGGTCTAATTTGACAGTCTGATGAAGATTGTGAATCCAATGTTATGAAACATATCTTTGTATTTGAAGTGAATTATTTGTTTGATTTTCACATTACTTTCTGTGGGCGACAAAACTTTTGTCTTGCCAAAATCTGACCTTTCTGTGTTCATTAAATGATCAATATTTCGGCAGTGAAGCAAATTTATTTTCGTAAAAAAAACCTAATTTGGGAGGGTTTTAGCTTTCATATGAGACAATTCTAAAACCAATCAGATTATAAGCTTTGGTTTCCACAACATGGATAAGCGACAGAACTTCTGTCAGGGACTGTATGTAAAACGGTAGATGCTATTTTGAGCGATTTATATGAATGGAATCACAAAAACTTTGGCTTCATTTGGAAGCCAAATTTTGGGGGAATTCTAGGAGGACCAAGCACTGAGCAGCTGTTTGAAAAGGCTATGGCACTCTGGGTAAAGCGGCAGCCTTCTCACAGCATACCGTTCTCAGCACATGATGTACACACAAGCTGTATAGCGCTTGTGCTTGCTATTGTATCACAGGCCCACTCAAAAATGGGCTGTGAATGATGAACGTGATGTCACTGGCCTAGGAAGAAGCCGCAGCGCTCAGCCAATAAGCAGGGGTGGTGCGAGTCAGACCACCACCCATGAGATATCAATGACACATCCTGAGGATAGGTAAGCAATATTGTATTTCCCTTTCCCGGCCAAGAACATATGTCATATTTCCTTTCAGGGAGTCAGTTCAGTAGCGAAGGACGTCCTTGATAGTGATGGGTGAATCCCAGGCTGTGCTCATGATACAGTGTGACTGAAAAGGTGAAAATGTTAGCTTTAAAACAGATATGTCAGCAGAAAGAGAGGAGATGTCAGCCAACATGATGGAAGAGTGCTACACAGGGAAAGACAGACACATACAGAGCCTTCCCACTCCTTTGTGTAACTGTAAGGTTACCTGCACATGTTGCAGATTACACACTGTCTCTCCATGCAGATTTTCATGTGGAAAATCCGCAGCGTAATATAGTTCCAGCAAAGTGAATGAGATTTGACAAATCAGAAACTGGAAATGATGACGTATAAGGGGGGACATGATCAACCTGTATGTAAATGGCCCATACAAAAAATATGGTGAAAAACTGTTCCAGGTAAAATCCCCTCAAAAGACAAGGGGGCACTGCCTCCACCTGGAGAAGCAAAGGTTCAGACTCCAGGGGCGACAAGCCTTCTTTACTATAAGAACTGTGAATCTGTGGAACAGTCTACCGCAGGAGCTGGTCACAGCAAAGACAGCTGAGGGCTTCAAAACAGGCTTAGATAAATTCTTAGAGAAAAAGAAGGTCACCACATATTAAGAAATGTAGAGTCATGTCTTAAGGTTACCAGTCCCCCTCCCCTTCATCACTCCTACCCCCTCCCTTGGTTTAACTTGATGGACATGTCTTTTTTCAACCGTATTAACTATGTAACTATGTAAAATTCCGCAAGATACATATGTGGTATTGGTGCGGATACGGAGAGAGTATCTGAGTGGATACTCGGTTACCTAACCCCCACTTGTGTGGAGAGGTACCCTTAATGTCCCCAGGAAAATGCTTGCTCTCTGATTGTCACATACTGGGGTGAAGATTAACACTTACACATCTAATCACCCGTAATTAGAACGCATATCAACGCCATGACCAAGACATTTATCAGCATCCAAATCAGGGAGTAAAATACAACGGCTTCTCTAGCGATGCCCGTTACACGCTGCAGTGATAGCGATGATGATTATCACTAGAGGATGATCTGATATATTTCTGACAGATGGAAAAAGATTTTTATGATCATTTTTAATTACTGTAGTTTTGTTTTGTTTTTTAAACAGAATTGAAAGATTTTCAGACAGGTGTAATATGAGGACTTTTTTGTGTCCATAAAATAGATGCAGTACCTGGAACTCCCGCCAATCGTCAGAACCAGTGTTATGACGATCTAACTAATTTTCTAAGGTATAGTAGGTTCGGGTATTGTGTCTATAATACAGGGATAATAAAGCACCTATATTATACATGTCTAAAAGTGGCCTTAGTAAATGCATAATATGAGGATCAGGGATCTATCAGTGTTACTTAGGATTATACTTTGTATAGGAGACTGGAAATTATATTCTACATAATTCCCAATAACTACATACATTTTTGGTGCATTCCTGTGGTTTTTACATTTATTTAAAACATGCAGCATTAAATGTAGATGTGGCATATATGAACTCCTCACCTATTACAGTTTGTTTTGCAGACTCTGATACAATATGTATTTTAGACATAAATTAGAATATTTGTCAATAATCATTCCTTGCTACAAATTTGCATGTAGGTGTTTGTGTGTATTCACTATTAGGTTAAATTTTTATACACATTAAGGGAGATTTATCAAACTGGTGTAAAGTAGAACTGGTTTAGTTGCCCATAGCGACCAATCAGATTCCACCTTTCATTTTCCGAAGGGGCAATCAAAAAAGAAAGGTGGAATCTGATTGGCTGCTAAGCCAGTTCTACTATACACCAGTTTAATAAATCTCCCCCAGTATGTTTTGCTCTCTCAGAGAATTTAGAGTTTGGTCATCTAGAAGCGGTTTACCGTGTGCATTATACATCCTTAACACATATGTGGATGATGACCACTGTATTGCACGGCCCTTGTTCTGGTGTTTTTAAGAGCACAAGCTATTGTTGAAATATGCTATGGTATATATGTTTGTGGTATATATAAGATTTGCACACCTTCATGTATTACACTTACTTTTTATGTGTAAATTTCTACTTGGATGTGCGTTTTAGGTGCAACATTGCAAATGCTATGTTTTGATGCATTTTTTTTTAAATTCCTGTTTCTCACAAAGTTACCTGAAAGTGGACATGGTTATTCATAGTCTGTCAAGGCAACTGCAACCATCAGGTTGCTTTCAGGAAAGATATAGGTTTTGTAGGTGCACATACTTTTCAAGGACTGTAATCCCTGTATTTTAAGTTTTTTAAAAGTTCCAACGTAAAACCAGATTTTTGGTCTTTAGAGTTCTGGTGATTTTATGAAGATATGTGCATGTAACTTTAGGACTAACTGCTATATGTGAACTCTGCATATGATGAATGTTTGTTAGTTTTAAGAAGCGTGGACCATATAACTTTCTGCTTGGTTCACTAATTACCCACTTTTATGCAATTTTTATAAAAAATTACACTGATGCAAAGTTGCACAAAGGTGTCTATTTGTATAAAGTGCTCAGTGGCAATTTCACAATGTGCCACGTGTCTACTTTCAGAAAATATATGGGTGTTGAGGAAGGGGAATGTTAGTTTGATTTTTGCAATGTCATTTAGGTTTATTTGTGGATGTCAAAACCGGGAAAATTGACCTTGATATCAAAGGTGCAAAATGTTCAAACACCCCTGGTAACAAAAGGGTTAAGGGTTAAGTCATATCTTGCTAAAGAAATATCAGTATGGACAAATAAAATATGAAAATACCTGGGGAAGCAAAGCACTCTACAGAAAGACATAATTTAGTGGCTAAGAATTCATAAGGGGACGAAAGACTGTACCGTCAACACTATGAAATGCCATGTTATGCTGTGTAATTTCCTTTGTTGGGTGATACCCCAGGCCTAAAACATGTGACCCAAGTTCAGTCACCACAGGAACATTGTAAAGTAAAACATTATAGTTTCCCAAAATACGCCCAGGTTATTATTGGTGTTAAAGGGGTATTCCAGCTCAAACAAAATGCAGTTCTATCTGCTGCAAATGGATACAATGAAATAAATAATCGAATACTTACCTCATTCATTCCCCACCACAGCCATTCTAATTATGTTTGAATTCACTTTGCTTCCCACTTCCTGCTCCGGTTTCTTACATGACAGGAAATGGCTGGGAGTGCTTCCTGCTCAACCAATCATTGGCTGCAGCAATGACCTGACAGGCAGTGATTGTTGAGGGGCATTTTCCAGACATTTCCTGCTGTGTTAAAGGGGTTGTCTCATTTCAACAAGTGGCATTTATCATGTAGAGGACGTTAATACAAGGCACTTACTAATGTTTTGTTATTATCCATGTTGCTTTATCTGCTGGCTGGATTCATTTTTCCATCACATTATACACTGCTTGTTTCCATGGCTACAACCAATGCAGTGGCAATGGTCGTACCTGCTTATTATAGGAAAAAGAGCCAACTTATGCACACTTCCATGGACTTGGCCACCAGAGAGGCTGGCTCTTTTTCCTATAGTATGCAATTACGGCCACCACTGCTGGATTTCTGGGTGGTCATAACCATGGAAACGAGCAGTGTATAATGTGATAGAAAAATGAATCAAGCCAGCAAAGGATGTAATATGGACAATCACAATACATTAAAGGGGTTCTCCAGGAATTAGGAAAATAAAAATACTTAAATATTGCTCCATTATAAATATATTCCTAAATACCTTACATAAGTTATAATGGTTTGTTTTGTCTAGGGAGAAATAATTAGAAGAAACAAAATGGCTGCCGCCCTATTTGTACACAGAAAACCTGTCCTAATCACACAGGAGGACAAATTACTTCACAACACTGAGGTAAGAGCTGCCTCATCCTCCTCTCTGCTCTGCTTGTCATTGATTATGATCCTGAATACAGTTTAATATGATATTTAGTTGAATCTTTGTGGTAATGTGGGGCTGTGGTAATGGAGACTGCTGCTGCTCATTAGCCACATCTGCTCATGAACTCAATTCCAACAGAGATTCAGCTAAAGATCTTATCTGTATTCAGGATCATAAACGCCGAAAAAGCAGAACAGAGAGGAGGCTGAGGCAGCTCTTTACCTCAGTGTTGTGAAGTAACTTGTCTTCATGTGTTATTGGGACAGGTTTTGTGTGTACTAATAGGGCAGAGGCCATTTTGTTTCTCCTAATGATTGCTCCCCAGACAAAATGAGCCACTGTAACTAATGTAAAGTATTTGGGAATATATTTATAATGAAGTAATATTTAAGTATTTTCCTTATTCCCGGAGAACCCCTTTAATAACTGCCTTGCATGAACTTCCTCTACATGATAAATGCAACTTGCTGAATTGAGACAACCCCTTTAAGAACATAAGCAGGAAGTGGAGTGCAGCATGAATCACTGAAAAGGTAGCAGCAGGGAATAAGTGAGTATAAGAGCATTTATCTTTTTTAACCATTTGCAGGAAACAAAACTGTGCTTTGATTGTGCTGGAATACCCCTTTAAAATACACTGCAGTATGAGGAAATAGAAGCGTCAAATGGAAACGTGTGCTGTTCTTACAGCTTCAAGTTGTTTGATCAACTTCTGGAATAGATGGTTAATGATGATACATGACCATCTTGGATAAAGTGTGCTCCCCGACTGCTGTATCAAATATCTCCTCATAATTCTGACTCAGTTTGACTAGTTAATCTGTTCCAGTGTGTTTAGCATAAGTAATGAAATCTATATATGCAGCATCATCATCATGACATGAACTGTAAATTGACAACCAATTTTCATATCATGTGTGGGCATTACAAATTACACAGCGGCCTGAGGCCTATAACTGTGAAAGGCCGTTGAGGCAGGATGCGGCCCTTGTTTGTGTGGTGGTAAAGAACGCACATGTATCTATCCACAGACAGCTGTCTCCTTAATAAGCTGCATCCAAGGCATCTCATTCATCCAGACAGAATCCTGCTCTGTACTGACATCGTATAGTAGGGACAAGTAACCCAAAATAGCTGTCTTTGGATAGATGGCTAAAACTGTCACCAACCCTATCACCTGTTAGAAGCTGTGACAGTTACACGAAGAGCGCTGGATCAGAAAGGACACCCTCCCCTGAGCTGCCAGCTTTATATAAATCGAGCAGTACAACAGGATCAATGGGGAGACATATTGTCATGTACTATATGATGCCTGATTATCATTTTTTACATTATAATGGATGACACCCTTAAGGAGAGCCAATTCTGCCCTACGCAGTCTCTTATTAGGAGAGGGCCCTTCTATACCACTCTCTAGCAGTCTGGTAGCCTTTTTGAACCTTTTCTAGCTCTCTAATATGATGTATTCTTATAACTGAACAAGAAAACTTACTTATTCTGCAGACAAAATTTGGAACAAGCTGGTAAATCTCCTTTGTGAAGAAACAAAGTCCTGTATCCCTTTTCTTGAAAACTAAGCAAGCTGCGATTGTAGCATCCGATATACCAGAGATCTAAAAAAACAAAAAAATGGATTACTTCAAGCCATAGTAAATTAACATTGTTTAAAAAACAAAGGGGGTCATTTATGATTAGATACACGCCACTTTTTTGCAGATTCAGCCACAAAGGGGATTTGCAGCAAATCTGTGACCTCTTCCCCTTCAATGCCACGTACACAAGTTCTAAAAAAAAGAAAGGAGTGTGGTGTGAGTGGGTAAGAGTGAGGGCCAGCAGGCCTACCTCATTTATCATTTTCCAGTTTTTGGCATAGAAAATGATCTAAATCTATCCCAGCAAGGGAGCTGGCATACATTTAAGGCTGTTAGATGCCAGCGGTGGATGCGCCTGAGTTATATAGAGGCCGGCGCCTCTACATAACTTAGGCGCATTAAGCGCCAATGCAGGGATATTAAGACCTGCGTCTAAAATGCTGGTCTTAATAAATGACCCCAAAACGTGATCTGAAAAATCCTCCCCTCCCATGTACATATTGTAGTCCAAGATGCAGTCCTGCTTGGGGGTAGTTGTAGTGACACGTCCTACAGTTGCAGTGAACTGCTGTTACCATGAACTGCGATCAGTACAAGGTCATCCCTCTTGTCCTTGTAGTTAGCCAACATGTTCTCATTGCAGAGACCCCTGCTGATGCCCTTTCTAAATGTGTGCCCAAGCAGAGACCTAGGGAAGCCTCTCTGATATTTGTGTACAGTGTCGCAAACAACAGTACCTATGGAATTTAGAGACTAAAACAGTGGTATACTGGTGTCGAAGTTATTACTACTGATGGCTGGATCTTAGGCTGTGCAACAGCTTAGGATTCAAGCCAGGTCTTGTTTTAGAGCACACAGTCTCACCTTTAAAACAAGATCACGATCGAGGATATATTACGAGGCCTTCTAAATGAGTCTCAGTGAAAAGGAGCATATATCTGCAGCTTTCATTCCCAACCCGATTTCTAAGGGCTCCAACTCACTGAGATTGTCAGCTGTTAAACAGCCTGAAATATGCCAGCAGAAAGCAGCCATCCTCCTCTTTCAACCAGCCGAGATGTCAGCCACAGTGGTGGAGGGCAGGGGCAGTGGGCAGTGGGAGACATGTGGACAGGCTAGACAGAGGGGACACACAGAGCCTTCTCTCTCCCTGTCTGACTGTACATGGTACCAAGGGGAGGATAAACATGCATGTTATCAACCCCCTAGCCCCATCAATCAGAGAGCAAACTTGCTCTCTGCTTATCACATATGAGGGTCTCTTTTTCCAGAAAAGGAGTGAGAAGATTCGCGTTAGCTCATTTAACCCTTTCAGTACCGAGCCACTTTTCACCTTAAATCCCAGGCCGATTTTTGCACGTGTCACTTTATGTGGTAATAACTTTGGAACGCTTTTATTTATCCAAGCCATTCTGAGATTGTTTTCTCGTGACACATTGTACTTCATGACAGTCATAAATTTGAGTCAATATATTTCACCTTTATTTATGAAAAAATCCAAAATGTACCAAAAATTTTGAAGACTTTGCAATTTTCAAAATGTCAATTTCTCTGCTTTTAAAACAGAAAGAGATACCTCATAATTACTACTTAACACTCCCCATATGTCTACTTTATGTTGGCATCATTTTGTAAATGTACTTTTATTGTTTTAGGAGGTTACAAAGCTTAGAAGTTTAGAAGCAATTTTTCAAATTTTCAACAAAATTTCCCAAACCATTTTTTTGAGCACCAATGCAGTTATAAAGTGATTTTGAGGGGCTTACCTAATGGAAACCACCCATAAATGACATCATTTTAGAAACTACACCCCTCAAATGATAAAAAAACTGATGTTACAAACTTTGTTAACCCTTGAGGTGTTCCACAAGAATTAAAGTAAAATGGAGGTGAAATTTCAAAATTTCACTTTTTTGGTACATTATTCATATAAATAATTTTTTTCTTGCAACACAGCAAGGGTTAACAGCAAAATAAACCACAATATACATTACTCTGATTCTGCAGTTTACAGAAATACCCCATATGTGATGGTAAACTGCTCTATGGGCACGTGGCAGTGGTCAGAAGAAAAGGAGCGCCATATGGATTTTGGAGGCAGATTTTGCTAGAATAGTTTTTAGGCACCATTTTGTATTTGAAGAGACCCTGACATACCCATAGAGTGGAAACCCTCAAAAAGTTACCATTTTGGAAACTACACCCCTAAAAATATATTAAGGGTGGTACTGACCACTTTGACCCCCTAAGCGTTTAAGGAATTTGGAAACACTTTGCTGTGAAAATGAAAAGTTTCATTTCTTCCAATAAAATGTTGTTTTAGCGCCAAATTTTTCATTTTCACAAAGGGTAACAGGAGAAAAGCCCCCCATAATTTGTTATCTATTTTCTCCTGAATACGGCAACACCCCATATGTGATGGTAAACTTCTGTAGTGGCCCATGGCAGGATTCAAAACGGAAGGAGCGCCATATGGTTTTGCAGCGCAGATTTTGATGGATTGGTTTACGGGTGCCATTGGTTTTTATTTTTTAAGTGATTGTCTTATGTGGGGGCTCATTTTTTGCGGAATGAGGTGACGTTTTCATTGGTACCATTTTGGGCTGTTTTGGCATAGTTTTTTTTTTTTTTTAATTTTTGCAGCATTCACCTGAGGGGGCATATCATGTGATATTTTTATAGAGCAGGTTGTTATGGATGTGGTGATACCCAATATGTCTATCATTTTTTTTTTGTTAAGTTTTACACAGTGAAAGCCTTTTTGAATAGAATAAAAAATTTTTGTTGCCATTTTCTGAGAGCCCTATTTTTTTATTTTTTGGCCGATTGTCTTAGGTAGGGTCTCATTTTTTGTGGGAGGAGATGACGGTTTGATTGGTACAATTTTGGGCTAAATACACCTTTTTGATCGTTTGGTATTGCACTTTTTGTGAGGCAAGGTGGCTTTTTTGGCACTGTTTTTATTTCTTTATTTTTTTTACGGCGTTCACCTGAATGGGTGGATTATGTGATATTTTTATAGAGCCGGTCGATACGGATGCGGCGATACTTAATATGTCTACTTTTTTTCCCCTATTTTTGTTTTTTACTTTATTTTGGGAAAAAGACGTTTTTTGTTTTTTTTTCTTGAAACTTTTATTTTTTTTTGTAAAACTTTATTTTTTTAACTTATTTTTTCAATTTATTTTTTGTCCTAGTCTAGGACTTCAACTTTTGGGGGTCCGATCCCCTTTACAATGCATTACAATACTTCTGTATTGTAATGCATTGGCTGTAAGTGTATTACCAGTGTACCCCCTGGATCTCACAGGCTTCCGTAGAAGGCAGCCCCAATGCCTAAGGAAGGCATCGGGCTACCTTCCCTGCTATCAGGTTTCCGTCACAGCAGAGCGGGGACCTGATGGACATCTTAACCCTTCAGGATACCGCACATGCCGCGGTCAGCACTGACCACGGCACTGCGAGGGTTAATGCATCGGTGTTTTCACCAATGCGGGTGCATAAAGCAGGGGTCCGGCTATCAGTCATTGCCGGACCCATGCACCAAACACAACACAACCATTAATAAAGTTTACATTGTACACTGTTCCTATCCTGTCCATACCCAAGTAAAATATACAGTAACAGAGAATGATTATCACTACAGAGAAATATCTAACATGTTTCTGACAGATGGAAAAAATGACTTTAGTCTGAGTCAGGAAGAACATTTTCGCCACAAGCAAGCATTTTCAAATACTGCAGTTTAAAAACAAACAGTTTCAGATGCTTTTCAGACAGGTGTAATGCAGGGGCTTTTTTGTGCCCATATTATGGGTACAACACCCGGACGCCCCATGGTTCATCAGAACCAAAGATATGCTAATCTGACTAATTTTCTGATGAACTACAGGAAGTTCAGATGTTGGGTCCATAATACAGGAGTGAGGCCTTGTTCACATTTCCATGTCAGTAATACGTATGTGAAAAAGGCGTCCATATTTAATCATGAAGGATCTGTGGATGATTTGTGTGTCCGTTTGTGTCATCCGTAATCCACGAACGTTGCTCAGCTGAAAATTAATTTCAAGAGCATTTCCTATCTCTCTTCAGTGAAAAATGGACACAGATACCATAAGTGTTGTGTCTGTGATTTTCATGGACCCAGACGTCAATGGGCGTGTTTGGTCCACATCACAGACCAAAGTAATGTATTTCTCCATGATTTTTTTACTGACGTGGAAGAAAAGCATTGGTTGAACCTCTTCTGTGGGCGCTGCCAAGGATTACATCAACTGTGATAAGTAATTCCAATGGTAATTTATTGTTCTACGCGTTTCAGGAGCGAAGTGCCCCCTTCCTCAGGACAATAATGCATATACAATAAAATACAAACATGTGCAACATTTAAATTGTATTTTTGGCGCGCAAGACTGATGGGGGAGAGTGGTTTCCGGTGCATGATTTTTTTTTATTGAGCCACAGTCAGTTAAAAAAAAACTGATGTGTGAACAGACACATTTAAACCAATGGGTTCGTGTGCTGTCTGTGGAAAATGCGGACAGCAAACATCCGTTAAAAACGCATGTGTTGACAAGGCCTCATAATGCATCCATATTATACCCCTCTGAAAGCAGCCTTAGGCTACTTTCACATGACCGTTATGTTTTGCTGATCCGCATATTGCGGATCTGCAAAAAAAACGGATCAAGTCCGTATTGCATCCGTTTTTTTGGGGGATCCACTGTAACAATGCTTATCCTTGTCCGCAAAACGGACAAGAATAGGACATGTTCTATCTTTTTTGCGTAGCTACAGAACGGACATACGGATGCGGATAGCACATGGTGTGCCGTCAGCATTTTTTGCTGACCTGTTAAAATGAACGGGTCCCCATCCTATCAGCAAAATGTGCGGATCGGAGGCCGTAAAAACATGTGTGAAAGTAGCCTTAGTATGAGGTTCAGGCAGTGTTGGACTGGGGTGCCTAGGGCCCACCAGTAAAATTTATTTTGCAAGACACCACCAGATGATTAAATATGGGGGTCCCTGCAGCTACTTTGGGAAGGTAGATCCTGGGGAAAAGCGGATACTGGCTAGCTTTCCTCTATACCTAGAAGTCATCTCAGCTATCTGATCATGTCTATAATAATAAACTGGGGAGTTTCTTTAATAATCTAGCAAGTTTTTTATATGAACATAGGCTGTTGAGGTGCTGTACATAGAATATACGTATGTAGTGCATTGCAGGGGCGTACATAGAAATCATTGGGCCCCATAGCAAGAATCTGAATGGGGCCCCTAACCCCGCCCACTACCCCGGCCCATCCCACATGCTTCCCTGGCTCCTCCCATGCCACAACCCCATTTGCCAATAAAGAAATGTATACATGAGCTACTGATTTTTATTTTTTTTTAATTAAGGAGACGTTATACTGAATGCCCCCATTCAGTATAATGTCTCCTTAATTAAAAAAAAAATAAAAATCAGTAGCTCATGTATACATTGGATTATACTGTATATTATACAGCATGATGTAGGGATTATACTGTATATTATACAGCATGGTGTACGGATTATACTGTATATTATACAGCATGGTGTAGAGATTATACTGTATACTATACAGCATGGAGTACGGATCATACTGTATACTATACAGCATGGTGTACGGATTATACTGTATATTATACAACATGGTGTAGGGATTATACTGTATACTATACAGCATGGAGTACGGATTATACTGTATACTATACAGCATGGAGTACGGATCATACTGTATACTATATAGCATGGTGTACGGATTATACTGTGTATTATACAGCATGGTGTAGGGATTATACTGTATATTATACAGCATGGTGTAGGGATTATACTGTATATTATACAGCATGGTGTACGGATTATACTGTATATTATACAGCATGGTGTACGGATTATACTGTATATTATACAGCATGGTGTACGGATTATACTGTATACTATACAGCATGGTGTACGGATTATACTGTATATTATACAGCATGGTGTACGGATTATACTGTATATTATACAGCATGGTGTATGGATTATACTGTATACTATACAGCATGGTGTACGGATTATACTGTATATTATACAGCATGGTGTATGGATTATACTGTATACTATACAGCATGGTGTACGGATTATACTGTATATTATACAGCATGGTGTACGGATTATACTGTATATTATACAGCATGGTGCAGGGATTATACCGTATATTATATAGTATGGTGTATGGATCATACTGTATATTATATAGCATGGTGTACAGATTATACCGTATATTATACAGCATGGTGTAGGGATTATACCGTATATTATATAGTATGGTGTACGGATTATACTGTATACTATACAGCATGGAGTACGGATTATACTGTATACTATACAGCATGGTGTATGGATTATACTGTATACTATACAGCATTGTGTACGGATTATACTGTATATTATACAGTATGGTGTATGGATTATACTGTAGATTGTATAGCATGGTACAGGGATTATAATATATACTGTACAACAAATGCATGGCGGTTACACCAAGCCGGACAATATAACCCCTGCGCCATGCTGTACAATATACAGTATATACACAGTGTAGAGGTATAATGTATATTGTCTGGCACAGTGTATGCATATACCCACACACAAACATACACACACAAACATACACACATACATACACATACATACACACACATGAAACACATAAATACTTACAGTTACTTGTCCCTTGTACCACCGACGCCACTCTGGAGGGGGCTGGGGCCTTGATCTTCTTTCCCCTCTTTGTCGCGCTGCACAGGTCCTCCTTGTCCAGTAGCAGCGCAGCATGAGAGAGGCAGGGCCAGCTGGAGCGCACAGGAACGTCCGGGCGGTCCTGCGGTGAGCGGAGGTGAGCAGGCCAGGAGAGGCCCGGAGCGCAGATAGGGCAGGACGCATCTTAATGATGCAGAGTAAGGGGCGGGGCCTCCTGTGCGCTCCGGGCCCCTCCTGTGCCGGGGCCCCATAGCAGTGGCGTGGTGTGCCTTTATAGGCGGTACGCCACTGGTGCATTGAGTCTACTGTGTTATGTGCCACTTGTGCAGGGGATGGGAGACTAGGGGCTTACCTTGCTCAGGGGCCCACCAGGCGATTCACTTGTACCCCTGTGGGCCAGTCCGAGCTGGGTTCAGGGATTCATCATTGTTAATTAGGAGTTTGTACAGGGGGATGTAAATTATACACTGCATAATCCCCAATACTTGCAGGCAAAAGTTGGTGATGCATTTTTGCATTTCAGTAACACATTGAATGTAGACGTGTGCTTTGTTTGAACTCCTCACTCTGCTGAATATGCATTTTAGTCCCATTAGAATTTTTGTCCAGTTTTTGCTAAAAATCACTGTTTACTGCAAAACTTAAATGAAGGTGGTTGTGTCTTGTGTGTATCAATTATTAGGTTATCTTTTTACACATGGTATGTATTATGCTCTCAGAGAATGTACAGTATCATTGCAGACTAGGCCTGGAAAAGAGTCACGACCACCTGAGAAGAGTCATGGTTATTCATGAATTCCTGCTCTCCTTGCCCTCCTGCTTATGATTGACAGTCTTCTACCTAGTTTTCTCCCTTTCGCTCTAGGAGAGAACTGCCAATCATTAGCAGATGGGTGGAGAGAGCAGGAGATTATGAATAACCATGACTCTTCTCAAGTAGATTTGACTCTTTTCAAGGCCTGGGCTGCAATGATTATGACGCTAAGGCCTCTTTCACACTTGCGGCAGCACGAATCCGGCGGGTGAAGGGTCCCGCCGGATCCGTGCTGCCGCAGGTGCACGTGTGGGGCCGGAACCGCGCTCCAGCCCCACACGTGTCAGACACAGTCTCACATACATATATAAATACTTACACATACATACATATACATACATATATACTTACATAGGCCCCAGCAGCTCCGGACAGCAGAGGAGGGCGGCGCACAAAGGAAGAAAGGGAAGATTCCCCACAGCGCCCTCTGCTGGAGGGAGGAGGGAGCTGTGGGGAAAAGTGCAGGTGACGGATCCATCATGAACTCCATTGAAAGTCAATGGAGGACGGATCCATTTACTATTGTGTCACACCAAACGGATCCATCCTCATTGACTTGCATTGGGGGTCATTCCGGATCCGTCTTGGTGCAGATGCCTGGACCGGAGAGCAAACCGCAGCATGTTGTGGTTTGCTCTCCGGTCTGGAGACGGAACGGAATGCTTTTAGGAGCATTCCGTTGTATTCAGTTCAGTTTTGTCTCCATTGACAATGAATGGGGACAAAACTGAAGCGTTTTATTCCGGTATTGAGCCCCCATGACGGAGCTGAATACTGGAATATAAAAACGCAAGAGTGAAAGTAGCCTAATTCTCAGCAACCACTAACTTTTTGCTCATGAGTTATTCATAGCTGAAATCAGCATTTCTGTCACTATTTTATGCTGTCCTCAGTGAGGTTAGCATAAAGTTGATGACCGGTTCCCTTTAAAACACTGTTCTCCGTACACCGCTGACAGCTCAGCAGTGTACGGAGTACTCATTTTATGAATGGAGCCGCAGCAGCGCAGGGAGAACAGGCAGGAGCGCTCGTTGCTGCTCATGCCTGTGCTCCCCTGACAATTACTAACTCTTGGCATAGCACATGGGTACCCTGTACTATGGTAGGATTAATTTAGCAGAGCAGGCTCTTGCTTCTGCCTGCTCCGCTAAGCTAAGAGAACTGCATGACAGTACTCTTAGCTTAGCGGAGCAGGCACAGGCAGGAGCCTGCTCCCCTCAGCTAATCCTGGCATAGTACAGGGTACCCATGTGCTATGCCAAGAGTTAGTAATAGTCCAGGGAGTATGGGCAGGAGTGTGCAGCAATGTGCGCTTTAGGGATGTAAAAGTACAGTAAAAATAGAAAATTAATAAATAAAGTATATTAGAAACATTTTATTTAGGGGATTAGGGACACCATTTAAAAAAATATTATAAAAGTTTAGTTACACTTTAAGTGTGTGTTGTTGTTGTTTGGATGTACGGTAATTTATGAAATGTCAAATATAAATAAATTTGGCTCGTTTTTAAGCCTGACACTGTTGTTTAGAAAAGCTACTCCAGTTTTTGTATGGACCCCCCCACCACCCTCCAATGAGTCTGAGATTTTTTTATGCTACTCTTTAAAGAATCCAACTGATAAATCTGGAATTAAACTTATTGATATAGCTAACCACACCAATTTTCCTACCCGCTTTTCAAAACTGGAATGAGTGATGTAAAGTGCAAATAGCCTAATTTTATTGTGCAAGTAAACCACCAAAATTGCAAAAGCCCTATTTTGTGACTGATTCAACGGAGAATTCTGGAGCACAGGGTATGACAGATGCCCCTATATCTCTTTTAGGCTACATTCACACGAACGTGGTGTTTTGCGGATCTGCTGCTATCATAAAAAATGCCTATTCTTGTCTGCAGAAATGAATGGGTCCGCACCCGTTCCGCAAAATAGTGTAACGGATGCGGACTCATTCATACGGTCGTGTGAATGTAGCCTTAAACAAAGAGTAGTTAATAGATGTCATTTTCTTATAACTTTAATTGAAGTTGTCTGACATTTAGATAAAGACAGATGTAAAAACAAAGTTAATTATTTGTATCAGTCTTATTAAAGTGATGTAAACTCAGAGATAATCTGTAGTAAAAACATCCACCCCCCACCATACCCAGACACTCTTTAACTTGGTGTTCTGCTTGATGATTAGTTTCTCATTAGAGTTTGGGAATGTGTCTCCTAGGAGAGTGGCCAACCTAGCACAATGCTGTCATTGCTGCTTACATGATCACATCAGATCTGGAAAACATGTTACAACAGGCTGGTATTCTAGTCACTTGTCATAATGACAGATGACTGTTGACCAAATAACTAGTGATGTGCATCCTACAAAGAAGAATCATCATGCTCCTACTATGATGTATGATTCTGATAAAGGTTATTCTTGTCTTTAGGTAGATAGACATCTGCCTCGTGACCATACTATAAGGCCCCATTCAGACGGCCGGGCGCCCCATTGAAAATGCCTATACTTTTGCGGACAAGTATAGGACATGTTCTATTTTTCTATGCGGCACCTCCTCTATAAGGGAAAATGCCAGCATTAGAACACTCTATGTCACGCATTGATATCAGATTGACCAATCAGATTCTACCTTTCACTTATCAAAGCTCCTTTAGAATTTGAAAGGTGTAAACTGATTGGTTTCCATGGGCAGCTAAACCAGTGGGATTCTGTCAGCAGGATATGGGGTATAGAGATAATGACATCTCTGTATCGGCCTTAGTGCTGTCATTCCAAATATGTTACTCTTACTGTTATGAGAGCTGTATTTTGCTTAAAAAAGCGTTTTTATTCATATTATAATTACTTATTTGGAATGACAGTAGTAAGGCCGATACAGAGATGTCATTATCTCTATACCCCATATCCTGCTGACAGAATCCCTTTAACACTAGTTTTGATAAATCTTCCATACACATCTTGAGAGATCACTGTAAGGGCCAGTTCACATTTAGTTTTTGGTGCTTATTTTGGAGTGTTTCTGCCTCAAAATCAGCTCCAAAAACACCTCAAAATACCCTCCCATTCATTTGAATGAGAAGAAGCACTTGCTTTTTTCTTTTTTTTTTACACATGTAAAAAGTAAGCAACATGCTCTATTTTAGGGCAGAATCAGCTCTGAATCTCCCATTGAAATGAATGGGAAGCATAAAAAACAGCTCCATGTAAGTTCATGAATTTTCTATGCATTTTTTGGCACAGATCTGTGTCAAAGATCTCAAGCTGAAATGCAGCTTTGTATTGAAGTGAACACCCACTGGTTAAAAAAAAAGACATTTAAAAAAAAAAAACGCATCCAAAAAATGTAGATTCCATGCTAATTTTTAAGCCTGTTTTTCAAAATCAGTCATGTGACCTGTCCCTAATACAAATTTCACACTGTCTAAAAATCACTTTCGAGTGTGGAGCAGCCTGGGAATCCACACCAACATGTGCAGAAAGTCTGCATGCAGGGGATTTTTCTCCCTTTTTTTAATATCGCATAGGACTTTGCTACAGAAAAAGGTGAATCACAACTAAAATTCTGCAGCCAACAAACCCTGAGTGACTGCCTTTACTCTCCCACATTGCAGTGGCGGAGTCCCTTCAGGACTGGAAGAGTGCATCCTCTGAACTGCTGTGTGACTATTCTTGGCAGGAGCAGCGTGTAATAATAATAATAATAATTTCCACCATTTGCCTGGTAGTAAAAGCTGACCTTGTATATATGTGACCCACAGTAGTGGCCACCAAGGGTCACAATTAGCATACTCCAAGTTTCACCTCACACCTCTGTAAGTCACACATGAAAAGCCCTGCTGACAGTATCCCTGGTGGAGCATGTGCAGGTAATTCCTCCATTGTAACCACTTTCACCTCAGATACCTTCCAGCCCGGGGAAAGCTCCCTGCTGCGGGCACAAGATGCTGCATGTAATGATACCTACACGTTATATTACAGAGCACAGATACTAGAGAAAGGCGGACATAGCTGCACTCACCCGTCTGCAAGCTCCATGGGACCACACAGAGAAGCAAGAGGAATAACAAGAAATGGAGGTCACGGGTTCCTTGCTGCTGGGCAAACTGCTGGAAGAGTGCTGCTGCCATCTCAGTCTGGAGACAGTGTGAGCACAGCGGGCACTCACCTCACACTGATACCCAGGATGCAGGGACAGGTGAGGCCCCGCCCCTTACTGACACCTGGAGCCTCAGGATCCTCTTCCCAGGGCTGTGTGCTGCTACTCACTGAATATGCGGCATTATCACCTTGCATATCAGTTTTGTATACTGCAGTAGTATATATTCACAGAATCGCATTATTAGATATATATTGCCATTTATATTTAATTCCAAATGCTGCAGTGTAGTATGTGCTTAGTATGTCTCTTAGGACTCATTCAGATGGCCGTATGAATTTTGCGGAACATTCATTGTTGCTGTCCGCATCCATTGTCCCATTCTGCTGCTCAGCGGAAAAGATAGAACATGTCCTATTCTTGGGCCCTAATGCTAATAAAATGAATAGCTGATGAAACCTTTTGATATAAATTGTAGGTGAAACAAAGTTCCTGGTGAAGTGAGACAACCTTAAAGAGGTTGTCTCACTTCGGCAAATAGCATTTATTATGTAGAGGAGGTTAAGACAAACCTCTTACTAATGTAGTATTATTATCCATGTTGCGTTCTTTGCTGGCTGGTTTCATTTTTCCATCACGTTATATAAACTGCTAATTTCCATGGTTACGACCACCCTGCAATTCATCAGAGGTGGTCGTGCTTACACGCTAGAGGAAAAGCACTAGTCTTGTGATGGCTAACCTCCTGCACTCCAGCTGTGGTAAAACTACGACTCCCAAGATGCACACTTGATTGGCTGTCCTTAAAACTCCACAGGAATTAATGGAGTATGTTTGGAGTCAGTTTTACCACAGCTGGAGTGCCGAAGGTTAGCCATCATTGCAATAATAATAAAAATAATAATAATAATAATTTCCACCATTTGCCTAGTAGTAAAAGCTGACCTTGTATAAATGTAACCCACAGTAGTGGCCACCAAGGGACACAATTAGCATACTCCAAGTTTCACCTCACACCTCTGTAACACATGAGTCAAACATGAAAAGCCCCGCTGACAGTATCACTGGTGGAGCATGTGCAGGTAATTCCTCAACTGTAATCACTTTCACTGCTGGAAGAGTGCTGCTACCATCTCAGCCTGGAGAGAGTGTGAGCACAACGGGCACTCACCTCACACTGATACCCAGGATGCAGGGACAGGTGAGGCCCCGCCCCTTACTGACACCTGGAAACTCAGGATTCTCTTCCCTGCTGCTACTCACTGAATATGCGGCATTATCACCTTGCATATCAGCGTTCTATACAGTGATCCCTCAAGATACAATGGCCTCAGGATACAATATTTTCAACATACAATGGTCTTTTCTGACCCATCGTAAGTTGAAACTAGACTCAACATACAATGTATCAGACTCAGATCCAACCACTCAAGGCCACTTCTCTGGTAAAATAGCTGTATGAGTTACTAGTTAGCAGCTATTCCTGACTGTTATATGTAAGGACTTGTTTTATGTGCAGGGTCTGCGCACCTAAATATAGATGCACAACCGCATAGGAAGGTTTAGCGTAGGACCTGCCTGGACTGAGACCACCGTGGCGCTGGGTAGGTGGGCACAGATGTATTTTGATCAAAATGTATTGGCTAAGGGTGCATTCACACGACCGTAGTTTTGGGTCCGCATCCGTTCCGCAATTTTGCGGAACGGGTGCGGACCCATTCATTTCAATGGAGCTGCAAAAGATGTGGACGGCACACAATGTGCTGTCCGCATCCGTAGGTCCGATCCGCGGCCCCGCAAAAAAGATAGAGCATGTCCTATTCTTGTCCGCAATCGCGGACAAGAATAGGCAGTTCTATCATAGGGCCGGCTACATTCACACAGCGGTATCCGTGTTTTGCGGATCCGCAATTTGCGGACCGCAAAACACATACGGTCATGTGAATGTAGCCTAAGAGTCAGATTTTATCTATAGAGTGAGGGCTTAGTCCATATATTGTTTGCATCTACTGTTTTAGTGCATTTTTTCAGTGAATCTCTAAATTTAGCCTTGTACATCCGCACATTCTACTATCATATGTGCAGGATGTTTGTATCTGTTTTCCGTAAATATTTTTGGTCTCTGGAAGGTGTAGCACCTTCTGGTGTGAATGCGCTCCTATAACCAGGGGAGTAGCATTCATGTGCACTTTTGCCCCACCTATCTAAGAGGTGACCTTGATTAAGGTGGTACATATAGGTGTGTGTGCTCCTCCTCTCATTGGTTGCTGATGCACACAGAGGTAACTAGGAGCAGCACACTATATGTTCAGGGTCTGCGCACCTAAATATAGATGCACAACCGCATAGGAAGGTTTAGCGTAGGACCTGCCTGGACTGAGACCACCGTGGCGCTGGGTAGGTGGGCACAGATGTATTTTGATCAAAATGTATTGGCTAAGAATCTCAGATTTTATCTATAGAGTGAGGGCTTAGTCCATATATTGTTTGCATCTACTGTTTTAGTGCATTTTTTCAGTGAATCTCATGAGTTACTAGTTAGCAGCTATTCCTGACTGTTATATGTAAGGACTTGTTTTACCTGTCTTAGTTATCTGCTTATTTTTCATAAATATCCATTTTCTCTCATTTTGGATGACATTTTGGGGTTTTAGAACCGATTACTCAACTTACAATGGTTTCAACATACAATGATTGTCCTGGAACCAATTAATATTGTAACTGGAGGGACCACTGTACTGCAGTTGTATTCATTCACAGAGTATATTTCATTCCAAGTGCTGCAGTGTAGTATGTGCTTACTATGTCTCTAATGCTAATAAAATGAATAGCTGATTAAACCTTTTTATAACGTCATATAAAGTTCCTGTAACCTCAAAGGGGCATTCCAGTTGTGTGATGTTATTCCCTATCCACAGGATAGAGAATAAATATTAGATCTGTGGGGGTCCTACCGCTATTACTCCGCCAATGATAACAGGGATCCCATACCCCGTGGAGCCCTCTGAAAAGGAGTGGACGGTCAGGTAGACATGCGTGCAGCCACTGCGTTCAAACTATGGGGATTCTTGAGATAGCTGAGTGCTATCTCCAGAATCCCCATGGAAATGAAAACAGCTGTCCATTTATTTTGGGGAGCTTCATGGGGTACAGGATCCCCATTCTCATGACTGGTAGGGTTCCCAGCAGTAGAAATCCCAACAATCTAACAGGTCTGCAAAACACAGGCATCGGCCATGTGAACTCCATACTTGAATGGGTCCACAATCCGCAACATACGGCAAAAGATAGGACAAGTCCTAACTTTTCTGGAGTGGAGGCATGGATCTGAATCCCACGGAAACACTCTAAAGCCCTTCTGTGGCCCCTCTGTGGCCTTCCAATCCATTCCTCTGCACCTCAAAAGATAGTCCTATCATTTGCCATATGTTGCGGATCGTGGACCCATTCAAATCAATAGGTCTGCACCGCAGTACGGAGTTCACATGGCCGATGCCCATATTTTGCAGACCCGCTGTTTGAAACTCGGCATGGCGGCCATACAGTCTTGTTAATGGTCCCTTATTACCAATCCTGTGGATAGAGTATAACTTCAAACAACTGGTATACCTCTTTAAGGCTGGATTTACATAGTTTTAATGAGGTTTTTATCACCATTCCCCTGAGTCTGAATGAACAACTGAATTTCAGTAGTTTTACCTAAAGTTCTTCCCCCATTCCATCCCTGGTATTAATTGGTGACTACCAATCTATTTTGACGCCCTTCTATCTGAAATTATTTTATTTCAAGATACTCATTTTTTTTTAGGTAGGGCATCCCTTCTATGTCAATGATTTGATGCCCTGTCCCTTATTTTTATGCATTATATATTCTGCTAAATTTGGCTATTATTATATGATGGGGGTACTATAAAATTATACAAGTTTGCTTGATGGAGATTTACCCCTGGGTCTTAAGTTGGGACTATATACTATGGGCAGTGGCGGCGAACCTATGGCACGGGTGCCGAGGCGTCACTCAGAGCCATCTCTGTGGGCACCCGCACCCTGGAAAAAGTCTGTGGTGTACCAATATGCCTTACACTTTCCCTGCCATTCATCAGTGCAGGGCACACTATGAACAGCACAGGCAGTGCACTGAATGCAGGCGTCTATTATAGCTAAATGATAAAGTACATGGAAGATATACTATACTGGACTGTAATATTCAGGTTAAATTGCTGTGTTGCCACTTTCCGATAAATAAGTGGGTTGTAGGGTTGCAGTTTGGGCCCTCGGTCTCGCTATCACTGCTATAGGGTATTACGTTTGCCTAACATATGATATAACTGACAAACATTTACTAGCTATAGCCAGTGAAGTCCCTGACATTGTATAAGTGGTGTGATGTGTATCTGGACACGTTTCCGTTTCTAGGACACTTGTTTACACCCCTAGATACAGCTCACTACGGCCCCCTCTCCTCAGTGACTGTCTAATATTGCATGGGGCTCCATTATATGTCGCTGATGTCAGAACACAGTGGATGGGGCCCGGCACAGATTTGGCAGCGAGCCTCTTAAATACTAGCGTGCTGCTGGTCTCTTTACAGTTTGTAAGCCCAGGTATTGGTCTCTATCACCTCATATATTGTCGCTAGTTGAGTAGTCCTATCTGCCCATCCCGCTGACCACTTTTATAATCTTTTGGCCTTGCCACCTTAATTCTCCTTATCCTATGATGGAATACAGAAACGTGTCACCCCAGGTGTGGAGTTAGGGGCAGTTTACAGTTACAGTGGTCATTCTAGATGCAGGTTAAAGATTGACTCACTCTTCTCAGGGTGAGTGTTCTGTGTTTAGATAGATAGGGTATACTGGGGTTTCCTACACACTGTTAGGGACTAGTAGGGCTAGGTCCTCCTGCCTATCAAGCAGAGTTTTAGAAGGCTCAAGCACCTGGACCTGGGCTTTGAACCATACCTGTTGAATATATGACCCTGTATGGTTATGCTAACATCTTCCAAGGTATAACATCTCCATGTGTTCTGAGCTTGTCTCACGTCTGTGGGCAATGATACTAGACACAGGTGGGTATATGTCCCCAGTTGTTGGATTGGTCATTTTCTGTTTATTGATGTGGGTCAGGTAGATTTCTTGTCGATGTATAAAAGTAACTGAGGTTATTGTGATTAGTCTGTACTCCCTCTTTTTAGTATATCTAATAAGATACTGGTGTTATTATTTGATAATATTTTACAGAATAAATACCTGTGGCAAGTCCTGATGCATGGACACAATTTTTTTTCACCTGCTCAGTACTAAGGAAATCTTTAAAACATGACCAGCAGGTGGTCCCTGAGGACTACAGCAGACCTCCCAAGTGTCCCTCTTTTGGAGGGACAGTCCCAATTTTTGACCCAAGTCCCTCTGTCCCTCTTTGCTCCATAAATGTCCCTCTTTTTGATCTGAGGGATAGATTTGCATTGTTACATTTACAATATTGATCCAGAAAGTGTTTATCTGCTTTGTATCTATATATTAGAGCCCTCCTTGTATATTATTTCATTATTTGATGCAATTTGAATTTTAGAAATTTCTATATTCAGATCATTTTTGCGCTATTTCGTAAGAGAAAACTACTGAAGTGCATACATTTGCAGGAAAAATGGATTTTTCACGCAATGAACCATAAGTGTCCCTCTTCGAGGTATGCTACAGTGAAGGAACACTGTAATTAAAATCACATTTTTAATTCATGCTTCTCCTTTTAGTTTGCGGATGTTAACTATGGAGACTTTTTTTTGTAAAAACTTGATTATTGATGGATGTAGTGCAGATAATAAGCATTTACCTCTCCTCCACAGCCTCTTTTTGGAGGTCAGATTCTGTTTTCGTTATCCCTCCATCTCCCATTAGATCCAACTTGCCATCTCTGAGACATAAGGGCTCTAAGGGCAAAGACACATCCTTTCCGGCTGCTCATTCATTCTATTCGTTCAGTAGGGGCCTCTTGGGCGGTGCGTCACCAAGCATCTGTACTTCACACCTTTGCAACTGCTGATGCAGCAGTCCACTAACCACATATGCGTGACTATTCAGAACTCCTTTTTTCCACTCATGGGCACTGCATCCCAATGTCTCTCTTTGTCCTCCAATGACACATGAGGAAAACAGATTTTTGTCACTTTTTCGTATAATCCTTTTCTCTTCCATTCATTGGGGGACACAGCACCCACCTTTTTAATTCCTTCTGACCTTTGGTTGACTAGATCATTTTGTGATTTCTCTTACCTGCTTGTTGCGGGTTTGTTCTGTTTTATATTCCTATGTTTTTTTTGCATTCTATTTCTTGTTCTCCTCACACTGCTCTGGAACACACTGATTTAGTTTAGTACATGTAGGAAGGGTGATGGGAGGAGTGAACACTTTTAACTGCTTAGAGTAAATGCACACGATCAGGATTGCGTGCGGGTTTGAGTTTGGAAAATCCGCACCGTAGGTCATGTACATTGTATTCTATGAGAATTTGAAATTCTCATGCACACAATGCACATTTTTTTCCGTGCGGATTTTAAAATCTGCAGCATGTCAGTTTATTTTATTTTTCCTGTCTGGATTTTCTCCATTCATTTCAATGGGGACAGTAAAATCCCCATGCAGAAACTCCACAATGAATCTGCATGCATATCCACACCAATTGATGTGGATTGACTGCATAAATTTCCCTGCAAACACCTGCGGATTTCAGTGCAGGTATGTGAGCTGAATTCCTTTGTGGAAGTGTGAACATTTCAGATTTATTATAATAGTAGTTAAGAGGTATGCACTTGTTTTTCCCTTCCCTTTTTTATTCCTTCACATTCCATAATTACCTATAATGACTAGTGTTGAACAAATCAAAGCATCCGAAGTGGGATTTGATCCAAACTTTACGAAAAATTAAATTCGCACAAGTGCAAATTTTCTTGCGCTTTGTGATAACGAATAGTTTTTTTTCCTAAAATGGTGACTACACATTACAAAGTCAAAGTAAGAAGCCTGGGAACACAAGATCACCCATAATGCCGTGCAGCCAATCAGCAGCTAGCCAGCCCTTGTGATGTCACAGCCCTTTAAAATCCTCATCCTGCTGGGTCTCCGCCATTTCACTGTGAGCTAAGCATAGGGAGACAGGTGACAAGCGCTAGGGACAGTGTTGCTAAAAGCTTTTAATTGTGGAATATTGGATGGTGCAGGGAGATCATAGGGTGAATTTTTACAAATGTAGGGAGACTGCAGGGACTGAATCTGAAGGGATCCATAGGAGACATGGTGCAATCCCTGTGTAGGGTACAGAGCTATCTAATTGTGTCCTCCTTACTTAATAGATAAACATTCTAGACCTTGATTCTCAAATAGGGGTGAATAAACTGTCTAGCTCTACTGTTATTGGGATGTCCACCTTGTTTAATAGATAAGCAATTCTATCACACCTTGATTATCAAATTGGGGTGAATAAGCTGTCTTGTTCTATTGTTAGTGGGGTGTCCACATTGACAATGATTAACTTATTTTACATATACAGTTAGTGTTACAGTACAGTATGCCCGACAGTTGCCAGAGCCCTCTTAAACATCATTTCAACTGACATCAGAAACCCACAGCCAGGTTTCGCCATCTGCCCACAGATCATATGTAGGAGTGAAGTGCAGCCAGGGTGCCAATGTTGGCACTATGGCCCTGCGTCAACACATGGAGCATCATGGGAAAACTGTGTTGCTAATGTAGTGGTACACCCTGACGCATCTGGTGGCCTGCACCCCTTCTCCAGCAGACAAGGCTCCACCACTTCAGCAGAAGGGAGCTGCGTTTCCTTCCCATTGTCTGCTGGTCCTGATGCTCCTCCTCTGTCTTGTCACGTGTTTTGCCAGCAATCGATCACTGAGGCAGTTGTAAAGAAACAACAGTATGCGTGTACTCATCCAATGGTGCAGAACCCGGACGTACTCCTGGCCAGTACTTGAGCCTGGCAGTGTCTGGTACAGTTCATGGCAGCGCCGACATGTAGAGCAATAACTATGGACAAAGACAATATATGTCCTTTATGGCCCACTGGGTAAATGTGGTCCCTGCCCAGGCACACCATCAACTTGACCAGGTGATGGCAATGCCGCCTCTGTGTTCTCATGCTGTGATTCCAGCGCCAATGTCCTCCTCTGCCTCCTGATCCTCCACCTTGTCCTCAGCCTCCACTGTAGGCACAGTTCTGCGTGGTTCTCCATTATACCACCTTTGCAGAGCACAGCGCTGTCACGTTCTTCTGGCCAGCCTGGGTGAACGGAGTCACATCAGGGAGGAACTGCTCTATGTTTTTCATCAAGAAATTGAATCCTGGCTGTTTCCTTGCCAACTGAAGATCAGAACCATAGTCACCGATAACAGGAAGAACATTCTGTTGGCGCTGCGTTAAGGAGGGCTGAACCATAAGCCCTGCATGACACACGTCTTTAATCTGGTTGTAACCTGGTTCCTGATGTCTTCTACCCAACTGCAAGATGTCTTGAAAATGGCCAGGAAACTGCATGCACTTCAGCCACTCTTACCATGCAAAACACGATCTCCTTGAGCTGCAAAGTCATAATGCTCTTCCCCAACATCGCCTCATATGTGACATTTCCACACTCCACATGTTGGACCGACTATATGAGCAGAGGAAGGCCGGGAACGATTTCTTGATGATGCAGATGGACAGGAGTCCTCCTGTATAACTTTGACGTTAGCCAGTGGCAGCTCATGCATGTTACCTGCCGTTTGGTGAGGCCTTATGAGGAGGCCACTTTATTTGTCAGTCTCCAGGACTATGGGATGAATTATATCATTCCAATCCTTCAAGTCCTGCAGCAGATGCTGATTAATCTGGCTGGCGAGGGGACAGGAAACTTGGCACCTACATATCAAAGCTAGCTGAGCCCCGTGGTGGCTGAACTGGTGGATGAGGAGGACATTAACGTCCAGGAATTGCATACAGAAATAGGTGGTTTATCAGTCATCCAGCAGAATACTGTAAATTGTTTGGTTGCACCAAGTTAGTCTATTTTCATAGTGCCGAAGTAGTTTACTGCTGCTACCTTCCCGACAGATTTAATTGATGCATTTGTTATCATTACTAGTGATATATTTTAATACAATCCAGTGAGATAAAGGGAGTCTGTCACCTGGATTAAGCCCTATTAATTGTAGTACTACATGAGTAGTACCGTAGATATGGAGCCTGTTCCCACACCATGTGCACCAAAGCTCTGCTGAATTACATTGCTGGGCCAGGAGGTCCATTTAATTATGTGCAGGGCAGCCAGACTGCCCATCTGGCAGCTCTGACAAATTCCATATGGGCTGGTGCCAGAGTGGGCCACCTCAAGCTATGCCAACGCATCTGGTGTTTGGGCCCTGGATGTTCCGACTAGGGCCCTGAAAGATACAGTTGAATGGTGTGGCAGGGCACATGAATCAATGGTTTCCTGCCCAGATTTTCAATCTTACAGGCTACAGCCCACTCGGCTGACCAATTACCTCAGTTCTTCAGATCAGTACGATACCACATTTATATAGTTTTTCTTGTGTTTAATACTTAGAAAATTATTAAAAACTTTTTTGGTCTTTTCATTGCTATATTCTGACCCCCATAATATTTTTTATAGTTATGTCTGTGAAGCTATGCGGGGGCTCATTTTTTGTGGGGTGGGGTGATCTTTAGTTTTTACTGATGTAATTTTGGAATATGACCTTTTTTTATCACTTTTTATACATTTTTTCAAGTGATAAATAAAATTGTGAAAGTCATTTTGATTTTTTTCTACATATTTTAATAGGGCAGGCATTTTGGGACTCTGCCATGTCTATTACGTAAATTTTTTTTATTGTTCATTTTAATTATGGGGAAAAAGAGTGATTTAAATTTTTTTTTTTATTAGGTGGTTATAACAAGCAACCATTAGATTGCTTCTCTAATATGCAGATAACAAACTCAAGCTCCTGGTATCTACTATTTAAAACTGCAGCATGTCGGTGTGTGTTGCAGATCTCCCCCTTTGCAATGAGTAAGGTGAAAACCATGACAAATGCACAGAAAAAATTCCACCTTGAATAACCATAACTTTAAGGCCCCTTTCACACGAGCGAGTTTTCCACGCGGGTGCGATGCGTGACGTGAACGCATAGCACCTGCACTGAATCCTGACCCGTTTATTTCAATGGGTCTGTGCATCAGTTCTACGTTGCGTGAAAAACACCTGTTTTATATTCTGCGTTTTTCACACACCCCTCGTCCCATAGAAGTGAATGGGGCTTCAGTGAAAAACGCATTGCATCTTTAAGCAAGTGCGGATGCAATGTGTTTTTCACTTATGGTTGCTACGAGATGTTGTTTGTAAACCTTCAGTTTTTTTATCACACGCATGAAAAACGCATCAAAACGCATTTCACCCATGTGGAAAAAACTGAATAACTGAACGCAATCGCAGACAAAACTGACTGAACTTGCTTGCAAAATGGTGCAAGTTTTCCTGAACGCATCCGGACCTAATCCATCATGCTCATGTGAAAGGGGCCTAAGAGTGCTTTGATAAGACTGGGATAATGTATGGAAGTAGCAGCTGAAGTATGAAAAGCTGTAAATGAACTACAGTTGGCATGATACCTGAATTTGAGTTTGATTTCGATACCAAGAAAAGTATCCATACCACGCAAAACCCCCCCCACAAAGCAACACCCACACATTAACCCCATGTTACTGGGCAAGTATAGATTGCCCATTATGTGAGAAGGTACTTGCTTGATAGGGGGCACAAGGAAGTCTAAATTAATAAAACCATATGCCTCACACTAAGGCCCCATTCACACTTCCGTAAAACGTGTCCGCAAAATTGCGGAATGGCTGCGGACCCATTCATTTTAAATGGGGCCGCAAAAGATGCATCCGCACTTCCGTTCCGCGGCCCTGCAAAAAAAAAAATAGAACATGTCCTATTCTTGTCCAAATACACGGACAAGAAAAGGCATTTATATTATAGAGCCGGCCATGTGCGGTCCGCAAATTGCGGAACGTATATGGCCGGTGTCCGTGTTTTGCGGATCTGCAATCACACACGGAAGTGTGAATGTAGCCTTAATAGTAACCCCATCAATTACCTTCTCGCATAATGGACAACATGGGGTTGAAGCATAAAGCACATGATGGGAAACTTAAAGGGGTTGTCCGGGTTCAGAGCTGAACCCGGACATACCTTTAAATTCACCCAGGCAGCCCGCCTGAACAGGGCATCGGAGCATCCTATGCTCGGATGCCCTCCTTTGCCCTGCGCTAACTAGCGCAGGGCAAAGGCATTTAGCCCGGTTCCGGTGACGTACCGGGCTCTGCCAGGCAGAGGCTTCCGCCCGGCAGTGAGCCCGGTGACGTCACCGGCGCTGATGGGCGGGCTTTAGCGCTAAAGCCGGCCCATTACAGCCGGTGACGTCACCGAACTCACTGCCGGGCGGAAACGTCCGCCCGGCAGTGTGTTATATAAACAAAAGAGCCCTTGCCCTGCGCGATCCAGCGCAGGGCAAGGGAGGGCATCGGAGCATGAGATGCTCCGATGCCCTGTTCAGGCGGGCTGCCTGGGTGAATATAAGGGTATGTCCAGGTTCAGCTCTGAACCCGGACAACCCCTTTAATATTAGGACTCATGCACACAACTGCAATTTTGATCCCATTCATTTCAATAGGGACGCAAAAAGGCAGACAGCAAACCTGTGTGCTGTCCACATACGTAAATCTGTTCCGCAGACCACAGATTGCAAAACACTTACAGCTGTGTTCATGAGGCCTTAAAGGGGTTATGTCATTTCAGCAGGTGGTATTTATCATGTAGAGAAAGTTAATACAAGCCACTTTCTAATGTATTGTGATTGTCCATATTACCTTATTTGCTGGCTGCATTCATTTTTCCATTATTCACTGCTCGTTTCCACGGTTACAGACCACCCTGCAATCCATCAGCAGTGGTAGTGCTTGCACACTATAGGAAAAAGTGCTGGCCTGTCGGGACCGCGGGAGCGCACATAGGCTGGTGCTTTTTTCTAAAGTATGCAAGCACAGACACTGCTGATGGATTGTAGGGTGGTCGTAACCATGGAAACAAGAAGTGTAAAATGTGATGGAAAAATTAATACATACAGCAAAGGAAGCAATATGGATAAGCACAATGCATTAGTAAGTGCCTTGTATTAACTTTTTCTACATAAGGCCTCATGCACACAAACGTGTGCCGCCCGTGCTTCGGGCCGCAAACTGCGGTCCGCAATGCACGGGCACTGACCGTGAGGGCACCGCATGCGGATCGCGGACCCATTCACTTGAATGGGGTCCGCGATCCGCATCCGAGGGTCCGCACCGCAAAAAAGTAGTGCTTGCGCTACTTTTTTTGCGGTGCGGAGGCACGGCCAGAAACACCACGGAAGCACACCGTAGTGTTTCCGTGGTGTTCCGATCCGTGCCTCCGCATCTTCCGGATCGTGGACCCATTGAAGTGAATGGGTCCGCGATCCGTGATGCGGGCTGCACACGGCCGGTGCCCGTTTATTGCGGACCCGCCGTATGCGGCCCGCAGCACGGGCACGGCCGGCACACGTTCGTGTGCATGAGGCCTAAATGTTATTTGCTGAAGTGAAAAAACCCTATTAATGTGAGGCACATTTATTAAGACCGGCATTTCAGACGGCCCTGCGATGGCGTTGGATCCACGGGAGTTATGCAGACACCAGTCTCTACATAACTTTGGTGCATCCAGCGCAGTTCTAAATGTAGGACAGCTTCCTAGCTGTCTTACATTTAGATCATTTTCTATACCTAAAACAGGCCTAGAAAATGGTAAATGAGACAGGCCTGTGGGCCCTTCCCCGCCATGCTCACTTAGCCTGGCGTGAGCAGGGAAAAGTTGCAGGTTGCGGAAATCTGCGTTGCAATCTGTGCCAGAGATATGCCCAATATAGGCGTATTTCTGTTTAATAAATGACCTCAATAGTTTGATCAGTTTGGAACTCCATGTGCCTCATATTAAAAGTAGATAACTTCATCATGTACCTCACATTAACCCCATGTTGCCCATTATATGATGAGGTACTTACTATTAATGTGAGGTACATGGAGGTACTAAAGTAATAACACCCTGTGCCTCACATTAATACAGGCATACAGCAGTGTCTCTATGAAGCACACAGCTGTCACTTGCATATTCAAATAAGCACAGTAGGAAACTTCTCTGGCAGCAAGACCACCTAGATGTTGTAGGATAAAGGACTTGTCATGACGTCAATGCCATGTGGACAATACTGGTCACAGGACGATGACATCATTACAGGTACTTTTCCCTTCCTGTATATTGTGATGAGTGTATATGTCCCCTGCACTCCTATTCTCCACCTCAGGCCACACAGCTTTTTTAGTGGTGGCAGTGGCTGGCCACGTCACAGTTGGGAGGGAGGGACGCTCTCCCTCCTTCTCCACTATACGGCTTCTGATGAGAACGTGGCATGCTCGTGCAATAGCGCACCTTAGTATCAAAAAATTGGTCCTGGTATTGAACCGAACTGGGTATCAATGTATCGAAAAAATATTGAGACTTTGATCTGGTGCAACCCTAGAAATTAAAATAATGCATTACAGATTAAGGAAATAAAATGTACTAGTTTTGTAGGCATGTGTACACCAGAAAATGTCTGAGAAGGTGGCAGGTGGCACATTGTAGGTGTCAGTTTTCCTGCTTTCATCATGACTGTGGTCACTACACTTGTAAATACTAGGCGGCAGCAACAAATCACATGGTGAAATATCACAGACATACAGAAAATGAAGTACATGCCAAAAACTGATGCACCCATATAATAAAAATGATAACATTTTAAAAACTATTAAAAACACCACAAAAGACATGGAGGTCTCAAAGACACACGTGTGAAAAACTCCTCCCACTGCACAGTTTACAATAAAACCTGAAAAAGAAGTGCTATGGGGGGAAATGTCACTGTATTAACAATCACTGCTGCATCAGGCTGCCCAAGACAGCCAGTGCCGAAGATGACCTCAAGTCCTGACCATTCCAGGTCACTATGCTTTGATTGGCTATTGTTCCTGTGTATTTTGACTCCTGATTCTGATCTTGGTCCTGGGCTATGCTCCTGCTTTGTCTCTTCAATTTTTCGCCCTGGTACCTGTTGTTCTACCCCTGATGCTGACCCCTGGCTATGCTTGGTCTCATCTTTTTGCCCATTGCCTCCTAACCGCTCTCCTGGTAAAGAACCTTGATTGCAATCCTTGCCATGCTACTTCACCAATCGGTGACCAGGGGATCTGAAAATTCCATAGCTGCTTTCAGGGGCGTTGCTAGGGTCTCAAAAGATCCAGGGCCCAAGCCCCAATGCATATAGCCCAATTCTCTAAGTCGATCACCTTCCCCCCCATTCTGCAGCAGCACTTACCTTTCACATCCAGGGCCTCCAGATGACGTCTCCTCTGATGTAGATCTTCTCCATTTGGTCCGGACATCTTCTCTCAGCCTCGTCTCTGCAGAGTGTGACACACGGACATCTTAGCTTCCTCACATTTCTATCATCATCCCCCATCCTCGAGCCCCCACAGTGTTATCCTGCTCCTCGCTGTGCCCCCCCAAAACCTCCAAATACTATCCTGAAGAAATATCAGTGTCCCCTCACCATAGTAATAGTGCTCCTCATAGTCCCATCAATAGTAATCCCCTTCTAGAATGCCCTCATTAGTAATACTGCCCCCTACTGGACCCAACAGTGATAATGCTCTCCTACAGTGCCCCCCATTAGTGGAAGAGCCCTACAGTATTAATAATGCCCTCATAGAGCACCCGTAAGAAATAAGGCCACCTATTGTTCCCCCAGTGGTAATAAAGCTCTCTACAGAGCCCTAAGTAGTAATAATCCCCCCCCCCAGTGCTCTTAGTAGAAATAAGGCGGATCTATAAGACCATCCTATAGAGCCCCCAATAGTAATAAGAACATCTATAATGTCCCCTGGATTTATAATACCCCTACAGTGCCCCAGTATTTATATCGCCCCCTCCTGTTATAATGCCCCCTGTAGTATTCCTCCCTTTAGTGCCCTCAGCAATGATGATCCCTCAGCCCCTCCACCATACAGTCCCATGTAAATAAAATTATTTTCCCACCCTCCGCTGTAGAGTTCCATGTAAATAACATCACTCCCGCCCACAGCCCCCTCCAACATACAGTCCCATGTTAATAGGCTCACCCACTGAACATTCAGTCCCATGTAAATAAAATCCCTCTCTTAATCCCTAATATACAGTCCCAGTTAAATAACTACAACTCCAAGCATTACTCTCTCTTCACTTACCTGTCCTTATAGCAGACCTCAGCAGAGTTTCTTCCCCCTAGAGTTCTCTTTGGTGGAGCCTCTCCTGCACTGGTCACATGATGACATGTGACATCATCGCAGGTCCTTCTCAGCTACTGCACGATCACATGACCTGTGATGTCACCACAGGTCCTACATCTTGGTGCAGTGGTTTAGATTCGATTGTATTGCCCTCCTGAGGATGGCAATACAATTGTATCTAACAGGCAGGCAGGACATTCGGGGCCTGGGAGGAAACATCAGGGGCCCAGGCCCCGAATGTTTTAGCCTAGCAACGCCCCTGGCTGCTTTTAAGGGTTACTGGTGAAGAACTGGAAGATTCCTTAACCAAATGTAGCTTAGAGGATATACTTCTTGAGCGAGTGTTATAATCCAGTCCCCTTCTCACTAGAAGCAATCCTGATTTTCATATTTCATTCCTCAGCACGGCCACACATGAGCAGGTGGAGTTAGTACCATCTCAGCCTGCTGTGCAATTATACTTCCCTCGACACTCTCCTATTATAAGATCATTAGTATTCAGCTAAAGAGGCTGAACTGTGGTCATTATTATAACTGTGTGACGGGAGTCTGTCTCATTCATTTCAGTGACTGTGATAGAAGTTTCTATGTCCCACCCCTGGGGAGAGCCTGTGCAGAGAAGTCCATGTGATTAACATCATACAGGATGTTCTGGTGCCTACATGAGTGAAACTGATTCATGAAGAGACAGTATGTTACCGAATTCAGATGCAGACTTGCTATAAAATAAATGCAGGATGGGGAATCTGATATCTAGTGATAGACGCAGCAAGAAAAGAACAGTTATGAGACTAAAACAAGGAATTCCTTAACAGAACATGGGAATCTTTAGTTTTAGTACAAAAATGAATGAACAAGGCTATAGATTTTATATAAAACACAACACACTCAAGCATATCATTTATATTTCTGTTCAAAAGCAACAATTTGTCAGAACATTAACACACAAAATATTTTAACTGACACAAAATGGGAATAGACCTATGTTTTCATAGAATATTTAGTGGTACCATAATGAGACATAGCATCCAGCTTGAGTCCTTACATGTTTGACATGTTTGATTTTGGTCAGGAACGTCTTGGCGTAGCAGCATAGTGACTGCTATAAATGTAAGACATCAGTTGGTCACTTAATTTGCCATGTTAACATATAGAGGCTCCACAGTATATCTTGCCAGCGGCACAACCATAAGTGACAGACATGGGTACAACCATCAGACACATAAGACAACCTTAAAGGGGTTCTCCAGGAATTAAAAAAATAAAAACACTTAAATATTATTTTATAATAAATATATTTCCAAATACCTTTCATTAGTTATAGTGGCTTGTTTAGTCTGGGGAGCAATCATTAGGAGAAATAAAATGGCCGCCGTCCTATCAGTACACACAAAACCTGTCCTAATCACACAGCAGGACAAGTTACTTCACCACAATGAGCCATAGATCTGCCTCATCCTCCTCTCTGATCTGCTTGTCAGGGATTATGATCCTGAATACAGGTGAATCTCTGTGGGAATGGAGAAGATGAGGAGACAGGGGAGGTGGTGAGGTGTGGCTAATAAGCAGCAGTACATGTATGCAGTCTCCATTACCACAGCAACACATTACTACATCCTCTGTGTACTTCATGTCTCTACATGAACTAAATTCCCAGGAGATTCAGCTAAAGATCTTATCAGCCGTATTCAGGATCATAATCCCTGAGAAGCAGAGCAGAGAGGAGGATGAGGCAGCTCTTTATCTCAGTGTTGTGAAGTAACTTGTCCTGCTGTGTGATTAGGACAGGTTTTGCGTGAACTAATGGAACAGCGACCATTTTGTTTTCCCTGATGATAGCCCCCCAGACAAAACGAGCCATTATAAATAATGAAAGGTATTTGGGGATATATTTATAATAAAGTAATATTTAAGTATTTTCCTTTTCTTAATTCCCAGAGAACCCCTTTAAAGAGGTATTCTGACAACAAAAAACTTCAAAGAAGGCTGCAGGGTCATTACACACACAGCAACAGTATATACTACATCACTCGAAGAGCAGTAACAGTACAACCCTAACACTACATCTAAACATGTATAATTAGCCTTTTTGTCACACTGTTACTCCTTATGTTCCCCTCCTTGGTGCAGAAAGATTGTCTTCAGCAGCCCATGTTGGTAATAGACTACAGTTCCCATCATGCATTGCTGACATCTATTCCAGGGTGTTGTCTCCTTGTTTTCTCCTGGCTCTTGTGTATTTCATATTGCCCTCTCTCACTGTTGAGCCTCTCACATTAGTTCCCAGTTACAGCCTCCTATAACTTCTAGAGCTGGAACTGACTATGCTTGACCATAATGCTGAACTGCAGGTTGTAACAGCAGGCCACCAGTTTTTGGGCTAGTATGTGGTGAGCATTTTGAGTATGCTCGACGATCACGCTGAACTGCAGAAAATCCATCAAACTGGTGTAAAGTAGAACTGGCTCAGTTACCCAAAGCAACCAGATTCCACCTTTCATTTTTCACAGCTTCTACAGAAAATGAAAAGTAGAATCTGATTGGTTGCTATGAGCAACTAAGCCAGTTCTATTTTACACCAGTTTGATAAATCTCCCCCTAAATCCCTATATATTGATCATTTTTATGTTTTAGTGTGTACTTTCAACAGAAGTCATATTTGTATACCCGAATACCCCTTTTAAAATACCACTCTGGTTGCGCTTGAGAAAGTCTGTCATGAAGGTCTATAAATCAAACAAGCAAATTAAAATTGCAGCACATCAAAAGTTAAAATTTGCCATCTTTATTGATTCAAATTAAAATACATAGATCAATGCATGTTGGCTTACACAAGGACGTGAACTGTCTAATGAGTAAGCAAACATGCACTAATCTATGCATTTTAATTTGAATCAAAATTTAAATTTTTTGGGTGCTGAAATTTACCTATTGGATATATCCTGTACTCCAGTACCCTAGGAGTGTCTGTGCGCTGTCACTGAATGCTCTGCAACCAAACAGCCAAACATTCAGGTTGTCAGGTGGACCAATGTATTTGTCTTTTTGATTCATGAAGCCTTTATTTTACATGATGTCATGTGGTTTGTTTGTTTTTTTTGTCTAGTCGATTTAGATTTTATTTAAACCAGATAAAACAGAAAAGAAACATAAAACGGTCCCTTTTAAAGAAACAGAACAGTAAATGACAGTTACTCAACATTTATGACCAAAACATATATCCCAAAACATGCTGCTCTGGTCAAAACATGCTTATGAAACCTGAATCGGGTGCACATCATTTCAACAAAAATGCAAAGTGCCATAATAAATGCATATTAGACTTCAAGCTTGGGCCCCGTTGTTCATTTCTTGACATATCCGATTTTGATTATAGCAATGTTTTAGACATCTCATGAAAATAAGAGCAACGGAATGTGGATGACGCCATTTTCTAACTTATGCTAACCTTACGGAACATTACTTGTAACTATTATATACAGTCAGCCAGAGCTTCAGAGTACCAGAGTCCCAAATATTAAGGAATGCACATAGTCTCTGCATGGGAAGCAGTCCTTGTATACGGAATGTATTCCTTCTTAAAAAAGTAAACCAAACAGCATTACTGCTTTCTTATGGTAACTCCATTTCGACTGGTATAAAATAAATTAAAGATAAAAGTGAAAGGAAAGCTGTGGGAAACGTTTTGTTAATGAAACACATTTTAAGATTTTGGCAACACGGACAGTGCAATGTCCAGATAGGTTTGCCACAGCATTCAAAATACTCATTGATAATTTCACCGTTTTCTTCATTGCACACCATATCTTTCAAGTAAGAGATAAGGTAGTCCATATCAATGAAATTAGTTTATATGTGGCTTCCGTTTCGGTTTCTCTTCGTAGGATTCGCCATATTCATTTACCCTGGTCTTATCCACAGGATAAAGCCTGGATGGGAGACAAACAATAGAATTAACTGACTGAGAATAAAGGTTCACATAACTTGTGATTTTTATGACAAAACAAACAAACAAAATTTATGAAAAAAAAGACAAATGTAATATTATTTGATTTGATTTTACTTTGGTCCTGCTCACCAAGTTATAGAACTAGAGTATTCCTAAAACATGTCTGACAGTGCATAGACCAAAAGAGAAAAAAAAAAGCTTTTTAACACATTTATTACATTTTTGCCTATTTTTATCTTTATCTTTTTTTTAGTCCCTTAGATGAACTCAAGGAAAATATCACCAACACTATCTGCAGCATCACTGTCGAAGAGCTGCCAACATAATTTGACGTCCCCAATGATGCACAGATGTGAATGGGGACCATTTTCAGCATCTTTTGTGACTTGTGGGGAATAAAAAAAGAAAAACAACAATCCACTTGCTTGTTCATCTTGTCATATTATTACTGGAGGCGGTCTGCTTTTTCATGGGCCACCTGTATAAACCCCAGCAATGAGCTGTTATGGCTCCTTCGAATGCCAAATTTCAATGGCTGAAAATAAGTTCCGTTAATCTGAACAGGGTTGTTTTTGTGGCAAGCTCATAGATTTATGCAAGCCCCATTCAAATGAATGGAATTGAAGACAACTTTATCCTCAGGGAAACAATGTGTGGCAATACCTTTCTCTTGCAGTAGAACTTCGGTCAAAATGGTGTATTTTTGTAACTCAAATATTCATAGAAAATAATTGCTTTTAGAACGTTGAGCTGATTTCTTTTTCACTAGAGCAGTACTATACCACCAAAAAATATAAAACCTCCTATATAGATCACTAATCCATTGCCAGTCTACTGCTGCTGTGAGGAGGAGATGTTATCTGCAAGTGTATCATCATTATTAATAGTAGATGTAGAAGTGGGATGACAGTATGATAGCTGTATACTCTTGATAGGCCTAGATAAAGGTGCATTACACATGTAATGTTTGATGCTCTGCTTGAGTCATTCACCCCCATTCCCTCTCTGGGAAAGTAAAAGATTCAGGAAAGGGAGTAGAATACATGGAATGACTTAAAAAAATGATATCCAAAAACCCACCAATTTTTTGGTAAATAAATAGAATAATCATATATGTAATAAAAATGTATGAAATAAAGTATCCCTTTTTGGATCAGGAGAGTTAAAGAGGACCTTTCACCACTCCTGACATGCCTATTTTAATAGCTTCATGCATTCCCCATGTAATAACAATTCTGGATCATCTATTCTTATGTCTCTATGTTGTGTCATTCCTTTATTATTTGCACTAGAAGTTGTGAATGAATTGCTATTTGCCTTTAGTAAGGGAACAGAGGGGAGGTAACAAGTTGGAGGTGTGTATCTGCACAGACTGACTCTAACCAATCAGTGCTGCCATTTTCAGACTGTGCAGATACACACCCCCAACCCAAATAATAAAGGAATGGCACAACATAGAGCCATAAGAATAGATGTTCCAGAATTGTTATTACATGGGGAATGCATGGAGCTATTAAAACAGGCATGTCAGGAACGGTGAAAGGTCCTCTTTAAGATAGGCAAAATCCACAGCAGAGAATCAGTAACAGAATCATCAACTGAAAATAAATCTTTTTGGTGGCATAAAATCCACTCCAGGCAAGTCTCCTCATAAATGTATTTCATCCCTCTCCCTTTGACTTATTGAAAACTACCATCTAATCTACTTCAAAGAAGTAGCATGCCAATTCTAAAGTCTTTTTTTTTAAATCAGCTGCTAAAAACAAAACACATGCACACATGGTCATGTATCATACACTGAAGGAAATGGGAAGCTGTTGGTGGAATTTGGAATATAGTTCTTGCAGGGACAGTTTTCCACTGCTGAACTTATGGCAGATTTTGTCCCTTTGAACATAGCCTTAGCTTGGTATCTTCACTGGCATAGTGCTACAGGACTGTACATAGGTTAGGCTGAGTTCACACTTCAGTTTTAATTGGTCAGTTATTTCCATCAGTTACTGTGAGCAAAACCAGTAGTGAAGGCTACACATAGATCGGGGGTAATGATTTCATTTCCACCTATTCTGCGTTTTTGACCCGCACCTAGTTTTGGCTCACAATAACTGATGGAAATAACTGACCAAATAACGTAAGTGTGAACCTTAGCTGCAAGTAACAAAGTATTGATACAGCACAAGGATAAAAGAAACTCTTATTACTGAAAAATCACATTAAGAAAATTCTGGTGGTACTATCAACACGTTTCCATCATACAATTGATCTTTCTTGTGGTATACAATGCACAAAACTAACCACACTTTTATAGTATGCATTTTTTTTGGCAGATGATCGCTAATGAGCATTTGTATGAGCGCAATCATCTTGAAGTGTAATACTGCCGCCAATTGCCCAAGCGCTCGTTCATCGGGCAACTGTGATTTTTTAGGCACGCTTAACCATCGCTCCTCCTCAAGCGGTGGAAGAGATCACTGCATGTAATAGCAGCAGGCTCCTCCAATAGCAATCAGGGAATTACCAGAAGGGAACACTTCCCTCCCGACAATCACTTGCTCATTTACTGGTGAAAAACAAAATAATAAAAGAACAAATATTCCACTACCACATACTAATCAAGCTTTGTCACTGGAGATAATATTTTGTTCTGCATGGTCTTTATATATTATGGGCATTTATGTTTTACAATTTTAAAATATACACATGCAGTTTACCATGAAAACTGCTATTCATATGGCACTTTCAAAAGATACACATGCACACTGCAAAACTAGGAACAGTTTTTGAAGTGTTCCACATACTGTAGGTTAGCTGCACTGGTCACTGACAGTTAGGACATATATGTACAGACTGGCAGTGGAAGTGCTCCAAGATTTAACCCCTTCACCCCTGGAGATTTTTTCGTTTTGCGCTCCTTGCCTTCATACTGCCATAACTTTTTTATTTTTCTGTTCACATAGCTGTATGAGGGCTTGTTTTTTGCGGGACAAGTTGTACTTTCAAACGCCACCATTTAATATTGCATATGATGTAGTGGGAAGCGGGAAAAAAATTCCAAATCGGGTGAAATTGCAAAAAAAAGCACAATTACGCTACAGTTTTCCTGTTTTTTTTTATTTACGGCGTTCGATGTTCATTAAAACTGACCAGTTAATTTCATTCTACTGGTCAGTACGAATCTGGTCGGGAAGGGGTTAAACATAATCACCTATCCATAGGATACGCGATACGTTTCTGATCAGCGGAGGCCTCATGTCAAGTACCCAGCTACCACTGCAATCATCTCTATGGGACTGCTGAGGAGAAGCCAAGTACAGCGCTTGACTATCTCCATCAGTCCCACGGAGTAAAATGGAACACCAGAACACATGCTTGACCACTGCTCCCTTCACACATGAGGACACAGGACCACCCTTCTTGTGATCGGTGTGGTCAGACTACCACTGATGAGGAACTTATTTCCTATCCTGTGAATAGGTGATAAGTCTACGTTTTGTAGTAAAATTATGTGACAACTATATAAGGCAACATGCAAGATTTAAGGTTTTGTTTTTTAACTTACCATCTTTGGTACAAATAAATTAGAAAGACGACATCATCTCTAAAACATGCTAGTCTGTGTGATGTTGGCATGGTTATAATAAAGGCGAAGATATCATCAATAAATGTGTTAAATGCCTGTTAGGGAAAAAAAACACAATGTTATGAGGCACAGATAAACATCTTACCATGACTGAAACTGGATTTCTGTGCGGTTTACCCCATTTGATTTACAACATGCCTACCACTTTGAAGATGCTAAACATATTTTTAAACAAACAATAAGAAAAAAAAGCAAAAATTAACATGCAGAAGTATTCAGCCCTTGAAAGTTAATACTTTGTAGAGCCATCTTTCTGCAATTACAGTTGCAATTCCCTTTTCACATTTCTCCATTAGCTTAGCACATCTTTCCTTCAGTCCTGACTAGTGTTCCAGTCCCTGAGGATGAAAAGCACCCTCACAACATAATGCTGACACCAACATGCTGCACAGTGGGAATGGCATACTTGGAGTCATGGTAAGTACTGGACCTACATCACACATGCTGTTTCTAATCATGGCTACAGAGTTCAATTTTAGTCCTATTTGACCAAAGAACCTTCCTCCATATTGGACAGTGCCACGTGCTTTTTGATGGACTTCAAACACATTTTCTTATGTTTTTTTTTTTTTAATTTAAGCTATGGCTATATTTTTCTGGCCACTCTCGGTGTATGACATAAAGTGGTCCTATGGACAGTTACTTTCATGTCTACTGAGGATCTCAGAGCCCCTTTAGTGTTATTGCTGTTGAACCTGATTAATGCCCCCCCTTGCTCGGACCACAAGCATGGTGGTTGGTCTTCTCTTGTCAGGTTTGTAGTTGTGCCATATTCTTTCCATTTTGTTATAATGGATTTAATATTATTCCATGCTCAACCCTGATCTCACCTTGGTTTTCATGATGCTTACTTAGTAGTACTGTGATCTTTCAGAACAGGTGCACTTATACTCAGATCATGCGACAGATCATAGGACACTTTGACTGAACGCAAGGGGACCTTATTCAATTAATCATATGAATTTGGAATTGGTTGGACCAGACAATAGTTCAAGGTTTCATTGAAAAGGGAGTGAATGCATATGCACCCACAACTTTGTATTTATTTTTTTAAGGCCTCATGCACACAAACATATTTTCTTTCCATGTCTGTTCCGTTTTTTTTTTTTGCGGACCATATACGGAACCATTCATTTCAATGGGTCCACAAGAAAAAAACTGAAGTTACTCCGTGTGCATTCCATACGTACGTCCGTATTTCCGTTCCGCAAAAAAATAGAACATGTCCTATTATTGTCTGCATTACGGACAAGGATAAGACTGTTCTATTAGGGGCCAGCTGTTCTGTTCCGCAAAATATGGAATGTACACGGACGTCATCCGTATTTTTTGCGTATCCGTTTTTGCGGACCACAAAATACATATAGTCACGTGCATGAGGCCTAAACAAGGTATTTTTTGTCTTTCTATTCTAACAATTCTGACTATTTAGTAAACCATTACCATTACATAAATTCTAAATTAAAATCCATTTTAAATCCTGGTTATAATGCAAGGACGTGAACACTTTTGCAAGGCACTGTAAAGGGTATGTCACCCACTGCAACCAATTTTTGTATATATGCATCAAAAAATAAAAAATGAAGCATCTTTGCAAATTCCCATGATTAAAAATGTACTGTTTTAAGAGTATAGATCCTATGAAAGCAGACTAAAGATAAACCCTGTGTGTGGTCAGACCCTCCAGTCATACTCCTTTCAATCTGTCCTCTACTAGTTACAGACTTGATAAGCCAGAAGTAGGGGACAGATATAAGGGAGCAGACAGCAGGATCAGACTACACATTGAGTTTGTTTGTAAAATGTAGCCATGGAGACCCATCGAGTTAATGTGCAACGTTTCATGACTTTTATGGATTGAAGCAATACAAAAATGGCTCAGACAGTCTCTAAAGCCTAACACGAGCTATTCATGCAGCACGTATATGCAGCATAACTGGTAGAAGTGAAATGAAATGACAATGTTGGCTTCACTCTATGAATTAAAGGTACAAACAACTTTTCACATAAATACAGTCCACAAGAAACAATACTCAAAACCACTTCTTGATGTTACTGGTAACTATTCAAATAAGTTTAACTATTTGGTAAATTTTACACATTGGACACTTATGTGCTACTCACTTTATATGTGAATGCCTTCCATGGTAAATGTGCCACAGATTTCATCTGTAAAAAAGCACACAATAGCAACGTCTCCGTAAGAAGTGATATTACATACATACATACAGTATTACATAATAAGCAATATAAACCAAATGGCCACTTTTTAGAGAGAAACATCTAGCAGTGTGTTGGGCCTACAGACCTGCAGCAATTCATCATGTCATACATTTCACTAGGCGCAGGAGTATTGACCCATGCGGACAGGATAGGTTGTCGTAAATTAGATGAAGGTACTGAGATATAGATTCAATGGACTGTGAAGCCATGGAAGCAAAGAAAACTTGCTGTCAAGTGCCTGGATCTAATCCATGACTATACAACCCTGGTGGCACAGTGCCTCCTGTTGAAGGTGTCCTTTTGTCATAGGGTAAACATAAAATTAAGGGATGAACTTGGTCGGCCAAAATACTTAAGTAAGCTCTAATGTTCAAACGTCTATGCACAGGTATCAGAGGACCCAGGGTGTCATTAGAAAACACTGTCTACACCGTTAATCCACCTCCACCAGCCTGAACGGCTAACGTTGGACAGCAAGGATTCCTCAATTGATGCTGCTTGCTCCAAATTCTGATCCTCCCATCAGCATGGTGCAACAGAGATCTGGATTTACCAGACAATGTTTTACCAATTTTTGTGCCCACAGGAGCCTTACCTTTCTGTTTCCCTTAGGCAGCAATGACACTTGAAGTGCTTGTCTGCTGATGTAGTCATGCTGTGCTCTCGGACAGATTAGTTGGAGCACCAGCATTGGATCTGGCTGCTTTATGCCTGACTCTGCACTGCCTGTGACATTGCTCAATTTTCCAAAGCGGATTTACACCAAAACTGATGTGCTCACTTAGTTTTATGCTGTATCTGGGGGGCACACATCTTATTTCCATACAGGAAAGCCCCAATCACAAAAGGGCAGGAGTCTCTGATAACGGGTCCATTCAATCTATATGCACACACATGTAATAGATTTTTTACCTTATAATTTACAAATAACTGAGGCAACATGAAGAGGAATCCAAACGCATAAACACCTGTAAAAAAAAAACAGACGTTAACTAAACTGGATGCAAAATGTATGTATATATACAAAATATATATATTCCAAAGATCTTATCCCTACAAATTACTTAAAAGAAAACTATATACGTGGCAGAATTTTGGGAATTACAGCTAACAGAACAGATACAGCGCTACATCTGAAGAGGAGAAACAACATTCAGTGTGAACTACATATAAACAGCAGGATCATGTCGGCATATGTTTCTGCTAGTGGTGTACTTAGCCAAAATTAGAATGTGCAATTAGATTATTTATTAAATGTATGTTTTAACTCTTGCACATTGCAAAAGATGGAATTAATATAGGTGTAAGATGCGTGAACATATCCTAATTTATACCCAACAGCATACAAAGCATAACAAATCTGGAGCAAGTTACTAGTCATGTTAGGCACACTTCTCTTTCTTATGCCACCTCATGGTTGCTGTACACATACATTGATAATCTGGGTAGATTTTACATCATTTGTCATATTATACAATTTGGGCATGACCCTTTCTCTTGACTCTTGTCAAAAGGGACAAGACAGGTCAAATTAACTGCCAAAAATATATAATAAAAATTGATGCAAATGCAATTAATTCTGGCACATTTTTCTAAGAAAGTTTTCCCTTTTAGGGTGGGTTCACATCACGTTTTATCCCTGCGTTTGACATATATGTTACAAAATAAAGTATACAAAAATGCAGCACACCATGTTCTTGTATCCTGCACAGTCCAGTAAAAAATAGAAGTTTTTATTTACAGTGGTGAACAGATGCCACAGTATGGCATCAGTCTGAAGCATCCGTTCAATGTTTACTTCTCTTGCATACGTTAAACAGATGGGAAAACGTGATCTGAACCCAACCTTATTTCCATATTTTGAACAAACAGGGAACACCTTTAACATTTCTAGATATATTGGTCCAGATTTACTAATCCTACAGATGGTGCAAGCTTAGACAGGCTGTCTAGAAATGCACCAGATTTATCACAGGGACTAAGGATGGATGATAAATGTGGTGTAGGGATATACATTTTTCTCTGATTCCATACCAAAGATTAGCAGGCTTACTTTGAGAAAGAATTTTACACCAGAATTGTTTTGCAAGTTTCAGGAAATTGTCAAAATAGTGTAAACCCTTTAGTTGCTCCAAACTACACCAATTTGCGCTACCTTTTTAGATTTTAGGGCCAAACACATAAGTAAAACGGTGTCATTACTTGAATGTGATATCAGAAAAGACGGAGAATAAAAAGATCACCTACCGTTCACAAAGCTGTTTATTAGCCAAGAATACCAGCTGCAAACAAAACATGTAAGAAGTTAAAGGCACATCATTACAGAACGGTCTACAGTAAACATCTTGTAAACTGCAGGTTTGTGTGGATTTTACAAGTATAAGAGGAAAAAAGGGTTTCAATTTTTCTATTAAACTTACAAAAATAATGGCAAGATGGCTGCCATGAACAGAAGTGTACTGACAAAGCCAAAGATCTTACCTTTTGTATTTTATATTTAGAAGTGAATAAACGGCTCCCCCCACACACAACGGGTATAACAAGTATGACAGGTATTTCATAGCCTTAAAAGAAAGAAGAATGCTTTCTTAACCGATTTCTGAGAATTCATATATGACATACAACAGTTTGCTCTACCATTAGGAATGGTAAGGGTCTGAATAACTAATGAAGCACACAGTTTACAACGTAATCCACTGTAGTCCATAATACAGACAAACCCACTAGCAGACTGTTCACTGTATCTGTGCATACTTAGTGGTTATTTATTTTTACTGGCATGCTGGGCTCATAATGGGGGCTAATAAGAGGCATGGAGGCTGAAGTGAGGGAATCATATGGGGGCTGGAGTGAGGCATGGGGGCTGATATGGGGGCTAAAGTGAGGCATGAGGACTGAAGTGATGGGCTGATATGGGGGCTAAAGTGAGGCATGGGGGCTGATATGGGGGCTAAAGTGAGGCATGGGGGCTGATATGGGGAGTAAAGTGAGGCATGGGGGCTGATATGGGGAGTAAAGTGAGGCATGGGGGCCGATATGGGGGCTAAAGTGAGGCATGGAGGCTGAAGTGATGGGCTGATATGGGGGCTAAAGTGAGGCATGGGGGCTGATATGGGGGCTAAAGTGAGGCATGGGAGCTGATATGGGGAGTAAAGTGAGGCATGGGGGCTGATATGGGGAGTAAAGTGAGGCATGGGGGCTGATATGGGGGCTAAAGTGAGGCATGGAGGCTGAAGTGATGGGCTGATATGGGGGCTGAAGTGAGGCATGGGGGCTGATATGGGGGCTAAAGCGAGGCACGGGGACTGATATGGGGGCTAAAGTGAGGCATGGGGGCTGATATGGGGAGTAAAGTGAGGCATGGGGGCTGATATGGGGAGTAAAGTGAGGCATGGGGGCTGATATGGGGGCTAAAGTGAGGCATGGAGGCTGAAGTGATGGGCTGATATGGGGGCTGAAGTGAGGCATGGGGGCTGATATGGGGGCTAAAGTGAGGCATGGGGGCTGATATGGGGGCTAAAGTGAGGCATGGGGGCTGATATGGGGAGTAAAGTGAGTCATGGGGGCTGATATGGGGGCTAAATTGAGGCATGAGGGCTGAAGTGATGGGCTGATATGGGGGCTAAAGTGAGGCATGGGGGCTGATATGGGGGCTAAAGTAAGGCATGGGGACTGATATGGGGGCTAAATTGAGGCATGGGAGCTGAAGTGATGGGCTGATATGGGGGCTGAAGTGACTCATGTGGCTGATATGGGGACTAATTACAGGCATTGGTGGCTGAAGAGAGGCATGGGGCTCTTATCTGAGGTCTGATTGGGGTCTTATTAACATTGGGGGTCTAATTGCGTCTGTGAGCTGAGGTCTGATTAACATTGGGGGTCTAATTGATGGTCTGACCTGAGATCTAATGAAAAATATTTTTTTCTTATTGCCCTCCTCCTGCGTCTTATGGGGCGAAAAATACGGTACTTTTTATATAACGTCTTCCTCCTGAAAAACAAAATTCATACCTGCTACCCACAACTCCTGTTTTCTGCTGTGTCCATGTTCTGGTAGATGGAGTGTTTACATCTGGCAGTACACATGGGTATGGCTTCAATAGTGATGTGGCCACCAGTAGCACAGGTCATAAACACTCCTGGGACCGGAACATCGACATAGCATAAGCATCGCGCAGGACTGAAGCCGCAGGAGCAGTATGAATATTCTTTTTCGGGAAGCAGGCTGCGATCATTACATAAAAAGTCATTATTACTGGAAAACCCCTTTAAGGATGAACAACTTTCAAACTACAAAACCAAATAACATATCGGCCTGTCAGTGGCTTCTGTCTCACAACAAGGCAATGACTGTTGTCAGGAAATGGACTAAGGTGGCGAATTATCAAACTGGTGTAAACTTACCCCCTAAGTTGACCTATTTAGCTGTTCAAAACCCCCAGTGTACGGCCTGCTTTATACCTAGACACAGTAATCTAAAACCTTAACAAAACCATGCATTCCATATACGTACCTGGGTATCATACTCTTCAGTCTTCTTTTCGGATTCACTGCAGGTTCCGAACTATGAAAAGAAACAGTTTCACAATGAAGAAATATAAAGAACATCTTCAAAAAAACTAGCAAGTCCTAAATGTACTTGACTACAGCACAGGACTAACAGGAGCCAATTTTGTATCAAAGTAGAGGGAGAAGAATTAAAGGGGTTGTCCGGGTTCAGAGAAGAACCCGGACATACCTGCAATTTCACCCAGGCAGCCCGCCTGAAGAGGGCATCGGAGCATCCTATGCTCCGATGCCCTCCTTTGCCCTGCGCTAATTAGCGCAGGGCAAAGGAATTTAGCCAGGTTCCGGTGACGTACCGGTCCCTGCCGGGCAGAGGCTTCCGCCCGGCAGTGAGCCGGTGACGTCATCGGCGCTGATGGACGGGCTTTAGCGCTGCCCTAGCCAGTAAAACGGCTAGGGCAGCGCTAAAGCCGGCCCACTAAGGCCGGTGACGTCACCGAACTCGCTGCCGGGCGGAAGTACCCGCCCGGCAGCGAGTATTTATAAACAAAAGAGACCTTGCCCTGCGCGATCTAGCGCAGGGCAAGGGGGGGGCATCGGAGCATGAGATGCTCCGATGTCCTCTTCAGGCAGGCTGCCTGGGTGAAATTGCAGGTATGTCCGGGTTCTTCTCTGAACCCGGACAACCCCTTTAAATATAGAAAAGAATCAAAAGAGCATAAAAATGCAAACATATATACTTTTATACACAGATAAGGCTACTATCACATTAGTGGCAGCCTTCTCAGGCATCCGTGCTGCCACTAGTGTACGTGTGCCGCCATAGGTCCGCTCCGGCCCCATTGATTATCATGGGGGCGGGCCGGAGGTACGGCAGCAGCACGGCAAACATGCTGAGAGACGGCCGGAATAAAACCACTCCGGAATAGCCTGCCGCTAATGTCAAAGTAGCCTAATAATGACTCGTTTTAAGGGCCCATCAAAAATAATCAGGAACTCTTTTTTTTCTTTTCTTGATCATGGCCCACTTGTGTGAGCTCCGTTTACATGTAGCAGTCATCCCCTCTGTATGGGGATGACGATCACTATTATGATCCCTCATTATTCGGCCGCATTCACAAACCGCGGGTCCGCGAAACAAAGACACCAGCCATGTGACTTCAATGGATCCACAATCCGCGTCGAAAGATAGGACATGTTCTACCTTTTGCTGCGGAGACATGGACCTGGAAGCCCTTGTGTATTTCTGTGGGCTTCCCAGTCTGTGCTGCCGTGCCACACAAGATAGGACATAGGACATGTCCTACCTTTCGCCGCGTCTTGTGAATTGCAGACCCATTGAACTTGATGGGTACTGCATTGCGATCTGGATTTCACATGGCAAACCTGCGGTATGTTGTCGTGTGAATGTGGCCTAAAACTAATTCATTGTTTGGCAGCAGTTTACAAAGGGAGATGCACAGCTGACAAGTTGTGATTTTATGTGCCACAAACAATCGGATCTCCCAAAAACAAGTATTTTGTTCTTTTGTCAGGTGATCGGTGGCACATTTACACACGGCAACTATTAATAATAATAATAATAATCATCTTTATATAGCGCCAACATATTCCACAGTGCTTATAATTCACAGGGAACATGTGCAAAGTGGACATTACAGATTGAAAACTCAGCAACTCAGACAATAGGAGTGAGGGCCCTGCTCGCGAGAGCTTACAATACAATTATTGTGAGTGAGCATTTGTAGGAACATTAGCCCATAACTGACCTGATCCTCAGTCGGTATAAAAGGGCCTTATAGCGTACTGACCCATTAAGTTCTATGGGCCATGCACGCATCTGTATTTTTTGAAGGTTGTGCAGCCATTCTGCAAATTATTTTATGTCCTATTCTGGTCTGTATTGCGGATAAAAATAGTTTATTGATGGGAGTGAGAAAAATATGGAATGCACATGAATGGAATCCATATTTTCTGGACCGAAACAGGGACACATCTGTATGCATGAAGCCTTGAAGAGGTATGCCATAAATATCCCATTGATGTGCCATTTCCCAGCAGCGCGAGATGGGACCCATTGTTGAAACAGGATCGGGTGCCAGAAGTGGGACCCACATCTATTGGACATTTGTGGTATAATCTGTGGTTATGCCATAAATGTCCAGATGGGACAACCCCTTTAAGCATCAAAAGCTGCACAATCCTATTGACAAGCTTGTCACACTGAATTATCTGATTCATTTAATATTTAATTATGCTTAGGATTCAAGCAATGCCTTCTTGGTGAAAACATAATACAGAATGCAATGGCACAATTTTTACCTTGTCAGATTCATATGGAATCTGACAAAAATTCCTTTGTGTGCCTTCTTATGACCAAAAGTATAGTAGAGGGTTCATACACCCCTACGGGTACTCTATTATGCATACCACAGGCATGTACATCAGCTCTTCTATGTGATCAATGCTGATTTGACGGACATGGTCTATGATGTTCAACATGCATGCAATTAGTGTGGGAGAAAGTGGCCACAGCTGAACATGTGCCACGTATTCTGCGTCCAGCTCATAATAGTTTACCTTGATTAGTGGCATCAGACCCCTCCACTGGAATGTGATTTTCAGGGCTTTCTTAACCTTCCACACCTAAAATCAGAAGAGGAGAATTCACTGATCTTAATCCAAGCTGCTGTTCTACATGTATGAAAAGACAGTGCTGAATATAACAAGTCACAGAACACACACAAGTCATAAATGCTAAAAATAAATAATAGAAAAAAAAGGATAAATGATGTGCTTGCATGGCAGGTACGTTTAGATGGTAACAAGGGAGGAAAAGGCGGGCGGAAAATACGGTAGTACATATTGTGTCTCTATATTCTTACATTTTACAACAATTAGTAGGTCCCAAGGTAAAGCAGTCCCAACACGTTTTGCCTTAAAAATTCGGTATAGGGTCAGGAATAGGGGTCCGATTTCTTCCCCCTCCCTTGTTGCTATCTAAACGTAGCTGCCATGCAAGCACATTTTTTTCTATTATTTATTTTTAGCATTTATCAATAAAGGCTAAGTTTTGGACGGTGGGTTCTGTGACTTGTTCTACATGTACAGACAGCTTAAAGGCTATGTACACTTTTGGGGACATCTTATTATTATTATTATTATTATTATTATTGCATTGTACCAATTTTGAGCCAAAAATCTTTTTTTTTTTCCCAATTGGTCTTTACTAAAAATGTACAGCCATTTTCCCTGCACAGCTTATCTATTAGCAGGATCTGAATTTTCTCTCAGCTCTGTTGTCTGAAGGGCTCCTTATCTCTGACCTTATAAACACTCATTAAGGCTAGGACTACACGATGACAGTTGTCGCGCGACTTCTTGTCGCACCAAAGTCGCGCGACAATTTTTATAATGGAAGTCTATGGTGTCGCAATGCGACATGCTGCGACTGCGACACGACAGTCGCAAAAAATCCATCTTGGATGGATTTTTCTGCGACTGTCCCGTCGCAGTCGCAGCATGTCGCAGTGCGACACCATAGACTTCCATTATAAAAATTGTCGCACGACATTGGTGCGACATCAATGTCGCGTGACAATCGTTGTCGTGTAGTTGTGCACTATGTATCACGCGACACATGTCGCCGTGTAGCCCTAGCCTAAAACTCAATTCTTATCTTACTGATAGGAATGTGGCTCAATGGCCCTTTACACATGCCGAGAATTGCACAGATCAGCAGACTGCCGAGAAGGAGCGCTTCCTTCCCGACTATCTGCTGTAATATTGTCCTGTGTAAAGGGACCTTGAGGCCTGTATTATACCAACAGGTTACCTGAAAGATTTTCCGACCAATTATTGGTCAGATGGCCAGTTACACACACAGATCTTTTGTTATACACACCAACTATTGGTCTGGCTAAACAGATATTGGTCAGATAATCTGTTAGCGTGATACAGCCCTTAGTAAGTGTTTATGACCTTTTAATTTAGAGATAATGGTTATTAGATGACCATCACAAAGTGAAAGTACCAGTCACACAGCTAGAAAAACAGTTAACCCTCTTTAATAAAGACCATTGAAAAGATGATTTTTAGCCCAAAATCAGTAAAATGCAATCATAAAAAAATTGCCCCCGAAGTTGTACATAGACTTTAAAGGAACACTAAAGCTAGAAATAAATGCTAAAAGTAAAGAAGAAATATAATTGTCCCCCAATTTCAAACAATCCCAACAAATTCTGATGGATCCATCTGACTTCCAATGGGGTCCTATAGCGTTCCAAAAGAGTTCTGGCAAGACAGTGCATCAGGCTACACTATTCTTGCATTCGAAAATACTGGAACCCGTGAGAAAAATGAAAGATGCCTATATGATTACATCCAAAAATGAATTACGCTTCATTCACACTACCGTATGTTCATTTCCGTATCTTATCCGCATTTTTGCTGATAAGATGCGGAACCATACGGACCCATTCATTTTTCCATAGAAGAAAAAAAATACGGAATGCACACTGTGTGCATTCCGCATCCGTATATTATGGAAGTTCTCCCGCAAAAAAAAGGAAACATGCCCTATACTTGGCCGCAAAACACGTCCGTAGCCCCATTAAAGTCAATGGGTCCGCAAAATTACGGAACACTACGGAAGACTTTCCATATGTCTTCCGTTCCGTTTTTATACGGACACGGAATACATACGGTAGTGTGAATGAAGCCTTACTGACAGGAATTCTCAGTGACAAGTTTGGGACAAAAAATATCTGCTACAAGTAACAAGAATTGAGACTAGGGGTATTCCAGTGAGAACAAGCTATCCTCTATCCACTGGATATGGGTTATCTATTAGATCAGTAGGGGTCTGACCGCTGGAACCCTTACCATTTACAAGAACGATGTATGAATGAAGCGTCAGGTCGGGAATGTGCAGTGGCACTCCTTTAGCCTCAATGGTACTGCCGGAATTAGCACAGTGCTGTATTCAGCTGTCTCCAGCAGTACCATAGTCTTTGAATGAAAATGTGGTGAGCATGCTAGACCAGGAATGCTCAACCTATGGCCCTCCAGCTGTTGTAAAACTACAACTCCCACCATGCCTTGCTGTAGGTTTATAGCTGTAGACTGTCCGGGAATGCTGGGAGTTGTAGTTTTGCAACAGCAGGAGGGCCGCAGATTGAGCATGCCTGTGCTAGACCATTGTGGTAGGGGGGTCCCAGCAGTTAACCCTCATCCAATGGATAGGAGATAACTTGTTCTAATTGAAGAATATTTTAAAGAAAACCCATCGCAATCTGCCGACAGCAGGTTATAAAGAAGGAGGAGCTAAGCAGATTGATACATAATTTTGTGGGCAAAGATTCAGTATAACTTGTAATTCATTTAAATCTCCTGATTTTGGGCTTAGAAGCCCTGCCAGGTAGTTCTATTCCATGAGCCTACCCTGTATGACATGCAAAGATAGCAGTCAATGGCCTAGTAAGACCAGCCTCTGGACTCCTAAGCCTTAAGTTAGCAAGGATTTATATAAAAAGAATTAGCAGCTATACAGAATCTTTTCCCACATAATAACTGTACATATCAATCTGCTCAGCTCGTCCTGCTCTGTAAGGTGGTGCCTGCAGATTGGATTTTCAATGTGAAAGGTCCTCATTAAAGGGTTTCTACAGTTTTTAAAAACTGATGATCTATCCTCTGGATAGATCATCAGCATCTGATCGGCGGCGGTCCGACACACGGGACCCCCGCCGATCAGCTGTTTGAGAAGGCAGCGGTGCTGCAGGAGCGCCGCAGCCTTCTCTGTGTTTACCGCAGGCCCAGTGACGTCACGACTATGTGAACAGAGCTTAGCCCCGCCCAGGCCAGTGATACTAGTCGTGACGTCACTGGGCCTGCGGTAAACACAGAGAAGGCCGCGGCGCTCCTGCAGCGCCGCTGCCTTCTCAAACAGCTGATCGGCGGGGGTCCCGGATCTATCCAGAGGATAGATCATCAGTTTTTAAAAACTGCAGAACCGCTTTAAGGTTCCTTAAACTGTTTAACATGATTTTTAAAATTGTCATACTTCACTAAATCACATGAAAGCATTCAACAAGAATGACCATGTTATTAGCTTAAAGAAATATATTAAAGATTAAGACTGACCTCTATTACAGCTCCAATGCCAGCGGGAATTAACACCAATAAACTGGTTTGTTCATCCAGAAGGAAAAGGAAGATTACCACAGTACTAAAGCAACGCCACAAAACTGCCAATCAAAACAAAAGTGACTCAGTGATGGAACATTGTATAGTAGGAAAATACAGTGCACCCCCAAGACCCCACTTTTATTGAACTGGAATGTTTGTGAATCAGTATGCCTACTGGGAAAAGGACACACCCAAACAGATATATCAGACAATGTGAAAGATTGACTGTGTGTGGAATAATCCATGGAATTACACTCCACAGCTCTTCATAAACAGGAATCACAAGGATGATATTATTCTATTTGGCACTTAAAGGGGACGTTCACATGACAGATTTTACAGCAGAAGTTTGGGGAGGATAGCCACATTGAAATTCCGCAGAAAAAACGCTGGTGGCAGCGTCATTTCCGCCTCCCATACATCTCAAAAGGGGCCTTTTTTTTCCTCAAAAGCCGTAACTTTATTTTCCCATCAGCATGGCCGTACAAGGGCTAATTTTTGGGTGGCTAGATGTATTTTATCTCTCTAATGTATAACTTTTACTTAACGTTACTCTGCAAGCACAATTACGGAAATATCGACTTACTATACAGTTTTTGTTCTGGTTTGCTACTTCTAAAAAACAGCTTGGTGTCGCCATTTTAAGACACTCAGAACTGTTTAATTTCTCTGCTGATGTAGCTGTGTGGGGGCCAGTTTTTGCAGCACAAGCTACAAGTTTTATTGATACCATTTTGGGATCCATGCCACTGTTTGATCATTTGTAATTCAATTATTTTTGAGAGTCGAAGTGATCGAAAAACAACAATTCTGGCTCTAGGGATTTCACAATGCATGATAAATAACAATATATTTAAATAGGTTGGACATTTCTGGATGCAGTGATAGTTATTTATAGTTATTTATTTTTTACATTCACCTATTTACACTTTCTTGTAATCCTTTTAGGGGCATTGAACCTGCGTGCTCACTTGTACTATACAGTATAATACTTTTGTATTAGGGCTCATTCACATGAATGTATTTTTTATCAGTGTCCGTCCCGTTTTTTTTTCTTTTTTTTTGCGGACCGTATGTGGAACCATTCATTTCAATGGCTCCGCAAAAAAAAACCAAAAAAAACGGAAGCATCTACGTATATCCGTTCTGCAAAACAATAGATCATGTCCTATTATTGTCCACATTACGGACAAGGATAGGACTGTTCCATTAGGGGCCGGCCCAATTTTTTGCGGACCAAAAACTAGATTTTTGTACTCACTGTAAAATCTGTTTCTCTTCCGTTCATTGGGGACACAGGCTTGACCATGGGTATAGCTGCTGCCACTAGGAGACGGACACTAAGCACAAAAGTGTGAGCTCCTCCCTTCAGCTATACCCTTCCTACAGGGACTAAGCTAAAACAGTTTAGTGCAAAAGCAGTAGGAGAAGCAAGAACAAACAGGAATCAAACAATGTACAAACCCAGAACCACAAAGGCCAGAAGAGGCCCGAAACAAGAAAAAAAGTGGGAGCTGTGTCCCACAATGAACGGAAGACTCTACACCCCAGAGAAGCGTCAGAGGACGCAAAGGTGTGCACTCTGTAGAACTCTGAAAAAGTGTGCAAAGACGACCAGGTAGCCGCTTTGCACACCTGAAGAGCGGAAGCTCCATGATTCACTGCCCAAGAGGCCCCCCACTGCCCGAGCAGAGTGAGCAGTAACCCAAAGGGGCGGGGCCCGGTCCTTGATGCGATACGCTTCCACAATGGCCAAAGGAATCCATCGGGAAATGGAAGTTTTGGACGCAGCCAGCCCACGTCTCAGTCCCTCTGGAATGACGAACAGAGAATCCATCCGTCTGAATGATGCCGTCTGAGACTGATAGATGCGAACAGCTCGCACGAAGTCTAGGGTGTGGAGGGATTGTTCCCGAGGATGAGACGGGGAAGGGCAAAACGAAGAGAGCACAATCTCCTCATTGAGATGAAACGTCAACACGACCTTTGGAAGGAAGGACCGAACAGGGCGAAGGACGACCTTTTCCTGATGGAGGACTAGAAAGGGCGACTGGCAAGAAAGGGCTGCGAGTTCCGACACCCTACGGATGGAGGTGATTGCCACCAAAAAGACCACCTTGTAGGACAGGAAGCGAAGGGACACCTGATGCAAGGGTTTGAACAGAGAAGACTAAAGAGCGCTGAGTACCAGATTAAGGCCCCATTCACACGACCGTAAGTGTTTTGCGGTCCGCAAATTGCGGATCCGCAAAACATGGATACCGGCCATGAGCGTTCCGCAATTTGCGGACCGCACATGGCTAGCGCTATATAGAGAATGCCTATCCTTGTCCGTGCTTGCGTACAAGAATAGGACATGCTCTATATTTTTGCGGCGCCGCAGAACAACGGATGCGGACAGCACACGGTGTGTTGTTCGCATCTTTTGCAGCCCCATTGAGATGAATGGGTCCGCAAGATTGTGGAACGGATGCGGATCCATTTATACGGTCGTGTGAATGGGGCCTAAGGTCCCAAAGATTTAACGGAGGACGATAAGGGGGCACAGCGTGGGCAACCCCCTGCAGAAAGGTACAAACATAGGAAAGGGAAGCCAAGTTCCGTTGAAATAAAACGGAAAGAGACGAAACTTGCCCTTTAAGGGAGCTGAGGACCAGTCCCAAGTCCATGCCGGACTGCTGGAAGGACAAGAGTTGCGGGAGAGAAAAACAAATAGGGGACAGTTAGGGGGACACACCAAGACAGGTAGGACTTCCAGGTCCGATGATAGCCATCGTCTTCTCGAATCTTTCTGGCCCAAATCATAGTCTGGACAATGTCATCCGAGAACCCCCGAGCCTTTAGTATGGCGGCTTCAACAGCCATGTCGTTAAATGTAGCGACCCTAAATTCGGGTGGAAGATCGGGCTCTGAGATAAGAGATCCTCTCGAAGAGGAAGACACCAAGGCTCGTCGGCGAGAAGGGAAACTAGAGAGTCGTGCCACACCCCCCGTGGCCAATCTGGAGCTACGAGGATGACGGGAAGACCTTCGGACCGGATTTTCCTGAGAAGACGCGGGGGCAGGGGTGGGAACATGTAAGGGAACTTGAATTGGCTCCACGGAATCACAAGCGCGTCGCACGCCAGGGCGAGGGGATCCCTGGACCGCGCGACAAAGCGGTCGACCTTGTGGTTGAAGCGAGAGGCCATGAGGTCCACGTCTGGCTGACCCCACCGCTCGCAGATTGCTCGAAAAACTTGCGGGTGAAGAGCCCATTCGCCGGGATCGAGCCGTTCCCAGCTGAGGAAGTCGAGATCCAGTTGTTCACGCCCGGAATATGAACTGCCGAGAGTGCTGGGACATGGGACTCCGCCCAACTGAGAATCAGAGCAGTTTCCTGCATGGCTGCTGAGCTCCGGGTGCCGCCCTGGTGATTGAGGTAGGCCACTGCCGTGGCGTTGTCGGATTGAACTCGAACCGGACGTCCCTGAAGGTGGTCGTTCAATGGAGCAGGGAGAGGCGGATCGCCCTTAGCTCCAGAAGGTTGATGGAGAGCGATTGCTCCCTGCGCGTAAACGTGCCCTTAACGGAGAGATTGCCCAACACTCCTCCCCAGCCCCGGAGGCTGCCAACCGTTGTCACCACCGTCCAGCAGAGGGGTAGGAAGGAGCGGCCCGACATTAGCATCGGGGAAGTCAACCACCACCTGAGGGCCTGGCGGGTTAGAGCCAGACAAGTCGATCCAGGGAGGCTGGGGATCGGTCCTAATGAGTCAAAATGTCTTGCTGAAGGGTCCTGGTATGTTATTGAGCATATGACACTGCCTCAAAGGTGGAGACCATGTGACCCAGAGCTCTCATGCAGAGACGAATGGGGAGAGGATGGGGCCACAACAGGGGAAGAATCTGAAGCCGGAGAGGGTAAATCTTCTCGGGGCAGGAACACTTTGGCCTGGAGGGTGTTGAATAACATGCCCAGAAAGGTCAGTCGTTGAGATGGGTGGAGACACGACTTGGGCCGGTTCACAAGCCAACCGAATCGCTCCATGGTGTCAAGGACAATGAGTAGGCTGTCCGCCGTCTCCTGGAAGGACGGACCCTTTATTAAGATATCGTCCAGGTAGGGGATCGCTACTATTCCCCTGGCATGGAGAAGAGCCATGACTGAGGCCAGAACCTTTGTGAAGACCCTGGGCACCGTGGCCAGACCGAATGGGAGTGCCACAAACTGGTAGTGAAAGGAACCCACTGCAAAACGGAGAAATCTCTGGTGACTGACACAAATGGGAACATGGAGGTAGGCATCCTGGATGTCTACAGAGGCCAAGAGCTCCCCCCCACTCCATGGACGCAATGACCGATCTCAAGGACTCCATCCGGAAGCGACAGAGTCGGAGAAAACGGTTGAGGGACTTGAGGTCCAGAATGGGACAGACCGATCCTTCCTTTTTAGGGAACACAAAAAGATTAGAGTAAAAGCCGTGAAAATGGTCTTGAGCAGGAACCGGAACGATTACTCCCTGTCGCAGAAGGTTGAGAATAGCCTGAAAAAAGGAATGTGCGGCAGAGGAGGAAGACGGAGGAGAAGAGCGGAAAAAACGGGACGGGGAGGGGAGCTGAACTGCAGCTTGAACCCTCTGAGATGACTTCCCTCACCCAGGCATCCGGAACGTGATCTAGCCAAACCTGGCGAAACAGATGAAGATGGCCGCCCACCCTGGTGGGGGGGTGCCAGATGCTGCACGTCATGCCGAGGAAGACTTGGGGTTATAGGGCTTGGCGCTCTGCTGGCGGGGACGCCAGAAAGGGCGAGGTTTGAAGGAGGGCTTGCGCTTCCTATCTGAGGTAGCCTTGTCTGCTAGCTGCTTAGGGCTGGAAAAGCTCCGGAAGGGACGAAAAAGAGGCCTGCGCTTTTTCGCTCTGTTGAAACGCGCCCTGTTCTGTGGTAGATGAGTGCTCTTACCACCAGTAGCGTCAGAGATGATTTCGTCCAGGCGTTTCCAAAACAGTCTGTCGCCAGCAAAAGGAAGGGCTGTCAAAGCCCCTTCGGAGGCATTGTCTGCCGCCCAGCAGGAGAACCAAAGGGTACAGCGCATAGCAACTAAGAGAGCAGACGAACGGGCCATGAGAGGGGCCGCGTCTAGAGAGGCCTCACAGACGTAGGCACTAGCCTGGGAAAGTTGGAGGGCAATGTCAGACAGTTCCTCTGGATGGTCCCCAGATGAGAGGCTTTGATGGAGTTTGTTTGCCCATTCACCCTTAGCCTTACTCACCCATGTGGAAGCTAAGACTGGACGCAGAGCTGTGCCCACTGCTTCAAAGGACGACTTCGCAAAGGAATCCAATTTTTTATCCTTGGTCGGAAAAAGAAGCCCTATCTGCCATAGACAAAGTAGTATTTTTAGCCAACCAGAAGACTGGGGGGTCCACAATAAGAGGGGATGACCACTTCATGTCCACATCAAATCCTCCGGAAAGACGTACAAAACATCTAAACGTTTCAGCAAGGTAAAACGCCTGTCCGGGAAATCCCATTCTTTGGAAAGAAAGGAGTCAAACTCCTGATGGTTGGAAAAACATTTGTGTGAGCGTTGAGACCGCCTGAAAGAAAAACTGGCGCCAGATGAAGAGGGCGCAGGGTCTGTAACCTGCAAGGTGTCTAGAACTGCTGAAATGAGGTTGTCTACCATACAGGACAGTTTGGGAGACTAGTCCTCAGGAGAGACGGAATCAGCATCTGAATCTCCTTCCTCTGAACATGGCTCTACTGGGGAGGACACATCCGAGCGAGACTCCCTGGGAGGTGGCGGTGAGGTGGAGGAAACGGGAGATGCAGACACCCTTCTAGGAGCGGAATGTCTGGCCCGTTTGGCAGGGCGACCGCGATGGGAGCGAGACCCCGGTTCCTCAGAGTCAGACCGATCCAAGGGCTGCCTTGCAGACAAATGCCCCAGTATCTCTACAATGGCTTTATTGGTATGGGAGACGTCTTGTACCACTTTAGACAGGGCATGCGCCCACTCCGGTTCTGCCATGGGTTGGGCAGGAGGGGCGACTGGGGCAGAGACAGAGTCACTTGGCGGAGGAGCAGAGCATGAAGAGCACAGGGGATCTGACTGACCGCAAGGAAATTTTGAGCAACAAGAGGCACAAGCAAAATGCCGCACGGAAGACGCCGCTTGTTTAGGGGCCTGGGTTCGGACACAGTAGCTGCCCTGTAGAGTCAGGTAGCAGTGGAGAGGAGAGGTTAGACCCTGTAGGAATGGGGGGTGTAGTAGCTTACCAGGCCTGTGTCCCTCAATGTAGGTGGTCCCATAAGGAGCGAGTGCCAGTAGCTCCAGAAAAAGGAAGAGGTGGAGAGCAGAAAAAGCGCCAAAATTTCGTGCCAGTGCACTTGCCGGGAAGAAGCACCAGCCCACAGCCAAGAGAGGAACAGAAGCCCCGCCCCTTAATAGGTAGTTACAGTGGAATACTCACCAGTACGAAGTTTTCTGCTCCTCTGGCTCCAGCCGGGTCACCACCTTTGGTGTGCAGCCCCGTGCGGAGGGCAGCTACACTTGTAACAGAGGGGACTTGGCTGGACAAGACCGTGGTGACGTGAAAGCTGGCGGGATACAGAGGCTTTAGGAACCTCTGGTCCTCCTTGCCTTCTGGAGTATGGGGATGTGCAGTGGGCTTGGGGACCCTCTGGACTCCCCTCTCCTGGGTGCAGAGGAAGGCAGTTAAAGCTGCTTGCAATCCCTTTTTGGAAAAAAATGTACAAAGTAAAAATAAAAAAAAATTAAAAAAATGAAAAAAGAACAGCAGACCTGCAAAGCAGGGAGGTCTGTCTCCTACGGACACTAAGCTAAAACTGTTTTAGCTTAGTCCCTGTAGGAAGAGTATAGCTGAAGGGAGGAGCTCACACTTTTGTGCTTAGTGTCTGCCTCTTAGTGGCAGCAGCTATACCCATGGTCAAGCCTGTGTCCCCCAATGACATGGATGAGAAATACATACGGTCGTGTGCATGAGCCCTTATAGTGTATAGGGATAAAACCAGCCCTGCCAGAGGCAGGATGTAATAGGTGCTGTAACGTGGCAGGGGTGGACCTTTCAGTAGGCCCACCGTTGCCGCGACAACTACTTGGCACTGCACAACTACGTTCATCCCCTCTGTCTAACTGTGACATCTGTACAGATAAACTGTTGGGAGCTATCTCCTATCAAATCAGTGAGAGCAGGGTGCCAGCGTACCAGAGCTTCTAAGTTTACACTATCTCAGTGCCTGTGACACAGTTAAAGGGGGTGTCCCATATCCCGGACTTATGGAAGCAGTGTAGCTTGTTCTGTTATGCTGTTTGCATAGTTCCCATTCACTAAAATGGGTGTTACAGAAATAGCAGAGCGAAGGCCCACTTGGGTACGTTAGCATATGTGGCAGTGGATCCGGTAGGCTGTTTTGCCGGATTTGGCATTGCCTGATTCTACAGATCACTGCTGGATCCCCAAGGACTATAATGGGGTCTGGCAGTGATCACAAAAAACAGTTGAATGCAATAATTTTTATACATCTGACCGCTTCCATTTGTGCCATATCAGCCATGCCACAGATGCGAACATGTCCCAAGTCCGGCCACCTGGAAAATGTGAGGGACAATCCCTTTAATGAAGACCTGTCAGTACTCCAGAGATGTTTTTTTTTTGTTTTTTTTTTTTAAAGAACTCAGCAGCACCCCCAGTAGTACCACATGGTCACTGCTGCGACTCCTTTTAGCACACAAGTAATGTTTCTTCCTCCCCCCCCCGGGCATGATAACTCTTGTCAAATTAAGCAAAAGGACACCATAATTTGCATACAAAGCATGTTTTTCATCAACCGGCTCCCCCCCACCCACAGGGGCGGACTGGGAACTTAAAGTGGCCCTGGAAAAAATACTAAAAGTGGTCCCGTTTTGTAGTCAGATCCAAATTGATGGAAGGCAGGGCCAGCAAAACCAGATTGCGGTACATTATACCTCCCCAACAGAGCCAAATACCACAGTCCATCACAAAATACATCCCCAAAAACTTCCACTGGCCGGCCAGGAGAAGGGCTCAGGCGGCCACTTGGGCACCGGCCCACCGGGAAATTTCCCTGTAAGGTCTATGGCCAATCCGCCCCTGCTCAGGGGTTAAAGGAGAACATTCAGGGTGCAATCATTTCGGGTGGATTTCGGTCACACTTGCTACTTGTGCTGTACCCTTATTCCGCCTAGAAGTTTCTATATACACTGACAACTGGGTGTTAGCAGTTGGGGGGTGTCTCACAGTACACCGTCACACTGTCCATTCGGACTTCACAGGGACATAGCACCCTGCTGTAAATTTATTCATAAACGTTCAGGAGGAATAGCAGTTACAAGAAAAGATGCTCCAGAATTGTTATTCCATAGTAAATACAATTATCTAATATAGCACAGGAAAGATGTCTTCTCATTAGGCTCTTGACAAGCCCTGGGATCCTAATATAGCAATTTAATTATTTACTAACTAATGATGAAAAACCCATTGAATTTCCATGGTATTTTAGGAACAGTGACCATACCTGCTTTTGTTGACATGCCAACCATATTCTTCTTCTTTTTCCAAAAACTAATGTCATTTTTAAATGCAAGAAAATCAAATAAAAGCTGCAATGTAGAAAACAAACATATTGCAGATATTAAATTATGGCAAGTCATATTTCTAGATTGGCATAATTTCATTTACAATAGGCTATTATGGTTTGTTTAACCACTTTTCCACCGCACGACTACATACGTTGGCGGTAGGGACTTTAAAGATAGCGACCACTCCAGTGCAAAGCGGGTGCCAAAGCTGCCGGGATACTGCTGTCACACCCATGATTAATGTTTGAAATCGGCAATAACACAGATTGCAAATATTTAACCCCTCAGATGCGGTGGTCAAATGTGGCCATGTCATCTGAAAAACCCAGGAGCACGTGTTCCTGTGGCTGGGCCAGCTCCTCCGTGCGGCAATTTCATCATAGGCATCGCCACATCCAAAAGTGCCTGTACTATTAAAATATAAAACTATTTATCCCATACAGTGAATGGTGTAAAAAAAAAAAAAAAAAAAAAAAACACTATCAAAATTCGCTATGGCTGATTCGCCATTTTTTCATTTTATCCTCTCCTCCCAAAAATTGACTAACAAGTGATACACCCCAAAACTGTATGAATAAAAACTAAAGATCATTACTGCAAAAAATAAGCCCTCACACATCACTGTAGAAATACCGACAAATGGGGGTTATAATATGCTTAAAGGGACTCTGTCACCAGGATAATCACTACCGAAGTAAAGCCATGGCCTAATAGCGCTTAGTACCTTATTTTCAGATGTGCCTTTGTTTCATCAATAGATGTTTTCTATCTTCTGAAAATCCAGTTTATTTGGTATGCAAATGAGCCAGTAAGGTGCCCAGAGGGGCGTCACTCTTGCAGGAAGGAGCCCAGGCACGCCTCCTGCTAGTGCCCAAGCCCACCCTCATGCTGGGATCAGGGAAAAGGGGGCGGAGTTATGGATTGAATGTGATGAGGGCAGGCTTGGGCACTAGCAGGAGGCGTGCCTGGGCTCCTTCCTGCAAGAGTGATGCCCCTCTGGGCACCTTACTGGCTCATTTGCATAACAAATAAACTGGATTTTCAGAAGATAGAAAACATCTATTGATGAAACAAAGGCACCTCTGGAAATAAGGTACTAAGTGCTTTTAGGCCATGGCTTTACTTCAATAGTGATTATCCTGGTGACAGATTCCCTTTAAGAAAAGAAAGAAGTAATTTTTTTCAGTATTAAAACACAAGAAAAACTACTACAAATGTGGTACTGCTGTAATCGTACTGACCTGGAAAATGAAAGTAACAGGTCAGTTTTATCACACTCAGAACATCATTAAAAAAAAACTGCGGTGGAATAGAGTTTTTTCTCCCAATTCCACTCCATTTGGAGTTTTTTCAGCCTCTCACTATACTATACGCAATACTAAATGGTACCTTAGAAAGTCTCACAAAAAAACAGCTCTCATATGGCTAGGCGAGTGAAAAAACATGGCTCCGTGAAGGAAAAATTAAAATGAAAAAAAAATGAAAATTGCCCAGTAAGAAAGTGGTTAAAGAGGCCCAGATGTGACCTCTGACACATCAGTTTTAGTAACTACCTTGCTACCTTCTAGAAGTTCTGAATGAATTACTAGCAGTTTGAAATAAAGATTCACCTGAGTTTTACCAATTGTGGTGTGTCCCTGCATAGTCTGACACTATCCAATCAGTGCTGCCAGTGTCAGACTGTGCAGGGACACCCTCCTAACCAGTAACACTTGGATGGACCTTCATTGCAAACTGCTGGAAATTCATTCAGCACTTCTACAAGGAGTAATAAATGAATGGTACAACATCAGAATACATGCTCCAGAATTGTTATTACAAGGGGGATGCAAGTAGTTACTAAGACAGACATGTCAGGATAGGTGGCAGAGGTGGCTGCTCATAGTATTTGTTACTGTGGGTTTCATAAGTAAGCACCCCCAGTGGTTACAACTAGGGATGAGCGAATCAACTTTGGATGAAACTTCGTTCCAATACTGTATGAAGCAGGAGCTCCGTACAGTATTAGAATGTATTGGCTCCGATGTGCCGAACTTATTGCGTATTAACTTCAAAAAATTCATTTTCACTGTAAAAAACCATTTCCCGAACTCGGGTTCGGTTCCAAGTTTCGGTTTCATCCAAAGTCGATTCGCTCATCCCTAGGTACAACATGGTCACTGCCGTGACTCCTTTAAGCACACAAGTGCTGTGTAGCCCCCACAGACGAATGATGCCTCTTGCCTAATTAGGCTGAATTACATCATAATTTGCATACAAAGCATGCTTTTGATCAACCGGCCAGAGTAAAGGGAGAACATTCAGACTGCACTAGCACAATTCTATGAGGATTTTATAGCCGCTGTTCATTAAAAGGTGACAGATTCACATTAAACACAAGCCAACTTGCCAGTTCTGATAAATGTATTTATATATTATTTGCAGAAGACGAAAGATCAACTTACATGAAAAGCAGCAACGAAAAAGGTGAGTGCTAAAAAATAAAGGTTGGTGTCAACAAAGATCCCCTTTACTTCATCTGCATCTTTTTCAGAAAAACCTGCCAAAAGAAGAAAGATGTCATATTCTATGCACACCGCATAAGTAGAAATGTACAAATCAGTGCAGGAAACTCATAATTGAGGCCGAGTTCACATCACCGTTGTATTTTAAGCATCCGTTATGTTCAGTTATGCACATTTTACATCCGCTCTGGCCAACTGAACGGTGATGTGAACCCAGCCTTAGGGCTCATGCACATGGCCGTGCCTGTTTTGGGGCCTGCAAACAGAAATATGCGTGCACTGGCCGTGTGCCCCCTGCATCATGGATGCAGACCCGACCACTTGAACGGACCCTCAATTTGGAAGGTCGGAGTGCTTCCTTGGGGTTTCTCTCCATGCCTCTGAACCGCAAAAGAATACAACTTGATGGGTCTGGATCCATTGCGGCAGCCACACACAAATTGCGGCCCCAAATGCATGGAACGGTTGAACGATGGCCCTGTGCATGAGCCTTAAATTATAAGTGAATAACATTAAGGGGTAGATTTCAACTGCAAGGGTTAGAGCATCATATCAGAATGACTAGGGTGGGGGTTTTCACATACCAAACTGCTGTAAAGAGTAAACGGCATCTTGCATATGAATCCAAAAGCGAAGTTTTCCCAATGATATCTTATCATAAGAAACGGTCAGAGGAAGTTCTGTTGTGGAGCGGTTTATCATCTAAAATGAGAAGAGTACGAGATCGTACACCTGCAATGAGCCACAGGAAACACAATGCAATGGCAGACTGTACATGCTAGTAATTCTTCCAGAAGCACATTATTGGATTTACCAAATTGCTCCTTTTATAAGAAGGGGCAGTTCTGATAATAGTACAAGGCAGAGAAAATATATTTTTTGGCCCCAGCCCTCCAGACTTCATAAGCGAAATATAGACAACAGCTATATTGTGAAAGTAGTTAGGCCTGTTTCACATTTGTGATAAAAGGTCCAGCAGGCTGATTCGGTAAATAAACCGAGGAGGGCCAACAAATAACGCTGCGTGCAGCAGTATTTTTCTGACCGCTTCTCAGCATATGTGCCAGTTTTCGGCTGGATCTCCGCCACTCCCCATCATAGTAAATGGGCCGGACAGTATCTTGGCAGCGCACTGTAGCGACTGGTATTCACAGATCCTGCAGGCTGTTCCTGGCCGGAACAGCCTACCAGATGCGTTTACCACAGGACTTAGCATAAAGGTTGTCATATCATGATCAAAGAGACATCCTAATTGCAGACTATGGACTGCTATAATGCCTGCAGAGCAGCCATGTGATCAAGAGCGCTGGACAACTCAAACTCCATGGAAACTAGACCTGCAATTTCTTCTGAACAGAGGATATCAATTGACTAGTACATATACTCAGATGGCTGTATTTTTCATCCATGCACTGTGTTGTGCACAAGGATCCACAGAAGTAAATGAGGGTCTGAGGGAGCACTACTTTGTGATCTGTGAACATGGACAGACTGGCCATAGACCCGACAGGGAATTTTCCCGGGGAGGCTGATGCCCAAACGGACCCCCAAGGCCTCCTCTTGGCCACCAGCCAAGATCTGATGTTCTCAGAATTAATTGTATGTGTATGAGCATTGGGACAGATGCCCTCCTGAATTCAATTGTATTGCCGTCTTCAGGATAGCAACAGTTGAATACTGTGGCTCGGGCTGTGCTGGGTTATTTGGTTCTACTGAGGCAGTACTTTGTGCTGCACTGTGGTATCTGGTTCTGCTGAGGCAGTACTTTGTGCTGGAATGTGGTGTCTGGTTCTGCTGAGGCAGTACTTTGTGCTGCACTGTGGTATCTGGTTCTGCTGAGGCAGTACTTTGTGCTGCACTGTGGTATCTGGTTCTGCTGAGGCAGTACTTTGTGCTGCACTGTGGTATCTGGTTCTGCTGAGGCAGTACTTTGTGCTGCACTGTGGTATCTGGTTCTGCTGAGGCAGTACTTTGTGCTGCACTGTGGTATCTGGTTCTGCTGAGGCAGTACTTTGTGCTGCACTGTGGTATCTGGTTCTGCTGAGGTAGTACTTTGTGCTGCACTGTGGTATCTGGTTCTGCTGAGGCAGTACTTTGTGCTGCACTGTGGTATCTGGTTCTGTTGAGGCAGTACTTTGTGCTGGAATGTGGTGTCTGGTTCTGCTGAGGCAGTACTTTGTGCTGCACTGTGGTATCTGGTTCTGCTGAGGTAGTACTTTGTGCTGCACTGTGGTATCTGGTTCTGCTGAGGCAGTACTTTGTGCTGCACTGTGGTATCTGATTCTGCTGAGGCAGTACTTTGTGCTGCACTGTGGTATCTGGTTCTGCTGAGGCAGTACTTTGTGCTGCATTGTGGTATCTGGTTCTGTTGAGGTAGTACTTTGTGCTACACTGTGGTATCTGGTTCTGCTGAGGCAGTACTTTGTGCTGCACTGTGGTACCTGGTTCTGCTGAGGCAGTACTTTGTGCTGCACTGTGGTATCTGGTTCTGCTGAGGCAGTACTTTGTGCTGCACTGTGGTATCTGGTTCTGCTGAGGCAGTACTTTGTGCTGCACTGTGGTATCTGGTTCTGTTGAGGCAGTACTTTGTGCTGGAATGTGGTATCTGGTTCTGTTGAGGCAGTACTTTGTGCTGGAATGTGGTGTCTGGTTCTGCTGAGGCAGTACTTTGTGCTGCACTGTGGTATCTGGTTCTGCTGAGGTAGTACTTTGTGCTGCACTGTGGTATCTGGTTCTGCTGAGGCAGTACTTTGTGCTGCACTGTGGTATCTGGTTCTGCAGAGGCAGTACTTTGTGCTGCACTGTGGTATCTGGTTCTGCTGAGGCAGTACTTTGTGCTGCACTGTGGTATCTGGTTCTGCTGAGGCAGTACTTTGTGCTGCACTGTGGTATCTGGTTCTGCTGAGGCAGTACTTTGTGCTGCACTGTGGTATCTGGTTCTGCTGAGGCAGTACTTTGTGCTGCACTGTGGTATCTGGTTCTGCTGAGGCAGTACTTTGTGCTGCACTGTGGTATCTGGTTCTGCTGAGGTAGTACTTTGTGCTGCACTGTGGTATCTGGTTCTGTTGAGGCAGTACTTTGTGCTGGAATGTGGTGTCTGGTTCTGCTGAGGCAGTACTTTGTGCTGCACTGTGGTATCTGGTTCTGCTGAGGTAGTACTTTGTGCTGCACTGTGGTATCTGGTTCTGCTGAGGCAGTACTTTGTGCTGCACTGTGGTATCTGATTCTGCTGAGGCAGTACTTTGTGCTGCACTGTGGTATCTGGTTCTGCTGAGGCAGTACTTTGTGCTGCATTGTGGTATCTGGTTCTGTTGAGGTAGTACTTTGTGCTACACTGTGGTATCTGGTTCTGCTGAGGCAGTACTTTGTGCTGCACTGTGGTATCTGGTTCTGCTGAGGCAGTACTTTGTGCTGCACTGTGGTATCTGGTTCTGCTGAGGCAGTACTTTGTGCTGCACTGTGGTATCTGGTTCTGTTGAGGCAGTACTTTGTGCTGGAATGTGGTATCTGGTTCTGTTGAGGCAGTACTTTGTGCTGGAATGTGGTGTCTGGTTCTGCTGAGGCAGTACTTTGTGCTGCACTGTGGTATCTGGTTCTGCTGAGGTAGTACTTTGTGCTGCACTGTGGTATCTGGTTCTGCTGAGGCAGTACTTTGTGCTGCACTGTGGTATCTGGTTCTGCAGAGGCAGTACTTTGTGCTGCACTGTGGTATCTGGTTCTGCTGAGGCAGTACTTTGTGCTGCACTGTGGTATCTGGTTCTGCTGAGGCAGTACTTTGTGCTGCACTGTGGTATCTGGTTCTGCTGAGGCAGTACTTTGTGCTGCACTGTGGTATCTGGTTCTGCTGAGGCAGTACTTTGTGCTGCACTGTGGTATCTGGTTCTGCTGAGGCAGTACTTTGTGCTGCACTGTGGTATCTGGTTCTGCTGAGGTAGTACTTTGTGCTGCACTGTGGTATCTGGTTCTGTTGAGGCAGTACTTTGTGCTGGAATGTGGTGTCTGGTTCTGCTGAGGCAGTACTTTGTGCTGCACTGTGGTATCTGGTTCTGCTGAGGTAGTACTTTGTGCTGCACTGTGGTATCTGGTTCTGCTGAGGCAGTACTTTGTGCTGCACTGTGGTATCTGATTCTGCTGAGGCAGTACTTTGTGCTGCACTGTGGTATCTGGTTCTGCTGAGGCAGTACTTTGTGCTGCATTGTGGTATCTGGTTCTGTTGAGGTAGTACTTTGTGCTACACTGTGGTATCTGGTTCTGCTGAGGCAGTACTTTGTGCTGCACTGTGGTATCTGGTTCTGCTGAGGCAGTACTTTGTGCTGCACTGTGGTATCTGGTTCTGCTGAGGCAGTACTTTGTGCTGCACTGTGGTATCTGGTTCTGTTGAGGCAGTACTTTGTGCTGGAATGTGGTATCTGGTTCTGTTGAGGCAGTACTTTGTGCTGGAATGTGGTGTCTGGTTCTGCTGAGGCAGTACTTTGTGCTGCACTGTGGTATCTGGTTCTGCTGAGGTAGTACTTTGTGCTGCACTGTGGTATCTGGTTCTGCTGAGGCAGTACTTTGTGCTGCACTGTGGTATCTGGTTCTGCTGAGGCAGTACTTTGTGCTGCACTGTGGTATCTGGTTCTGCTGAGGCAGTACTTTGTGCTACACTGTGGTATCTGGTTCTGTTGAGGTAGTACTTTGTGCTACACTGTGGTATCTGGTTCTGCTGAGGCAGTACTTTGTGCTGCACTGTGGCATTTGATTCTGCTGGGGCAGGATTTTGTTCTGCACTATGATATTGCCGGCCCCGCCTACAACATGGGGCCACTTGTAGTTTTTTCCAGGGCCACTTTTAAGTTCCCAGTCAGCCCCAGTCTGTGAGACACGGACCAACAATTACCTCTGGCATTTGCCACATCTTTGTCTTATTTAAACATGACTGCTGCATTAAATATCATCCAAGTGTTGAGACTGCAACATGGGTGATTTTTAATACAACTGTCTGAATCAGGCCTATGCATACTACACCTTTTGCCATTTGTTAGGCCTGCAGAAGTCTACAGATGCATTTGGCATATATTCTGGGAACACTCCCAGCATATACAACAAATGTAGTGTAAAAACATGATCATAACCGAGCCTTACATATGGCCAGCCTATTAAAGATCAATGTCATTCATCAGACATCCTGTAAAAACACAAGCTCACTGCCAAAACTAACCTCCTAATGGTATACATGTTCATGTGACTGCATACAACCAATGAACGAGGCTACAGTTAAAGGGAGTCTGTCACCTCATTGTCACCTATATAACTAACAGCACTGCCCCACAGAAGATTGCAGACACATCCCAGACATACCTGTGTGTACTTTGTGTCTGTATTCCATGTCCAGGAAAAGCACTTTTATTCTGCTGGAAAACAGCTCCCAAGTGCCGGGCTGAAAGTGAAACTAAAAAAAGCTTTCTCTCCCGAATCGAATTCTAAAAGCTATATCTTCTGATATACTGGATATAATGATGTGATTTTAAAGATTGGAATGCCAGCTTTTAAAGAAGGTCAGAACCATTTTTCTATCTGCTACCAATCCCAAGATATGAGCAGCTAAAGCAGCCCTCCCCTCTTCAGTCTGGTTTGCAGCAGCAGCAGCAGCAGCAGAGCCAGGCACTTGGGAACTGTTTTCCTGCAGAATAAAAGTGCTTTTCCTGGACATGTAATACAGACAGATAGTGCACACAGGTATGTCTGGGATGTGTATGCAATCTTCTGTGGGGCAGTGCTGTTAGGCTACTTTCACACTAGCGGTTTTTAATTCCGGTATTGAGTTCCGTCATAGGGGCCAAATACCGGAATAAAACGCTTCAGTTTTGTCCCCATTCATTGTCAACGGGGACAAAACTAAACTAAGGACAACGGAATGCTCCTAAAAGCATTCCGTTCAGTCTTCAGACCGGAGAGCAAACCGCAGCATGCTGCCGTTTGCTCTCCGGTCCAGGCATCCGCACCAAGACGGATCCGTTTGGTGTGACTCAATGGTAAACGGATCCGTCCTCCATTGACTTTCAATGGAGTTCATGACGGATCTGTCACCTGCACACATACATACATACATACAGGTAGGTCTCCACAGCGCAGGAGGAGCAGGACGGCGCGCACATAGTACGATTCCCCATAGCGCCCAGCAGAGGGCGCTGTGGGGAATCGTCCTATGTGCGCGCCATCCTCTTCCTGTACTGTGCTGCGCGGAGCTGCCGGGAGCATGTAAGTATGTATGTGTCTGTGTGTAGGTACTGTGTGACATGTGTGGGGCCGGAGCGCGGTTCCGGCCCCACACATGTACCTGCGTCAGCACGGATCCGGCGGCACCCTTCACCTGCCGGATCCGTGCTGCCGCTATTGTGAAAGAGGCCTTAGTTATATAGGTGAAAATGAGGTGACTGACTCCCTTTAAGGAAACGGGCAATGTACACCTTGGAAATTAGAAATAACATTTTGCCACTCAAACCACTGCTGAGCAGAAATGTAACCTACCATTAAATCCTTTACTCGATTACTTAGCTGATCAATAAATAATATAGGAAGGTAATGAACAGATTTTCCCAGCTGTATCCTACAAGTGATAAAATATACATGTCAGGCAATTACACTCAAACACTGTAAAAAAATCAACATAAAGCAATAAATAAACATCTTAGTTCTCATACATACGACCACTGCACGTTTCAACCCATAGAACCGTATTGGGGACTGCATAGTTCAGTGAAAACAAAGGGGGTCATTTACTATACAGAAATACACCCACATTTCTGGTGCAGATTAAAACAAAAATGGTCTAAATGTAAAGCAGCTAGGAAGCGGTCTTACATTTAGACTGGCGCTGGATGCGTCGAAGTTATGTAGAAGTCGGTGCCTCTTCATAATTTCGGCGGATCCACCACCAGCTACAGGGGTTATTAAAGTGGTTGTCCGAGATATTTTTTTGTCCTTTGTATGTTTCTAACTAGTCAAATACAACATCTTTCCCATGCACTTTCTGCTTCTAAACTTGCTGATTTCTCAGATTACACTCAGGGTCACATAACTGTGATGTCAGCTTCCCTCCTTGCTAATCTTGTATTCGTGCACCAGCAGATGAGAGCCTGTACACGAAACGTGACTGTGCTGGCCACGCCCCCTGGTTTGCTAAGGCTGCTATCTGCTCTCTCCTTGTATTCTTTCAGATAAAACATTAACCCCTTCAGCCAGAACACACTCAAGGCTTTACAACAGCAGATGTAAAGAGACACAGGATCTGCCCTCCTCACCCTACAGACAGAGCTGACTGGAGCTGATCTGGAGATCTGCAAAGTATTGTATTGTACAAGAAAGGTAGGGGGAAGATCCAGCAGTGTCATTGTACAGCTGAGACTTGTAGAGATGATTAACTACCTGATTGGACAACGTTAAAACATAATTTTATTGGTCAAATATAATTAAAAAGACCAGTGGCTAAACCACTGAACACTACCGTTCAGGCTTGGCAAACACAAAGTATAGGGACTATTAAATCACGTCCCTCTTGTACCTTGTGGCCAATAAAACACACATATGTGCCATATGATGGGGCACTTTAGGCTTGGTATTGCCCCTTCAATTTATCATATGCACTGGATGCTCTCAACATACATTGAATGGGGCATACATAAATGGGGAATATCGCTATTGCTTGCGGAGCGAACCTAAACACTTTGGTGCTGGTAATCCCTATAATGCAATGCCCTATTGAGAGACTATGCTACCTACTAAATCTAGGATTGCCTGTGGCTCAACGCGTTTCTGCTGTATCTTCAAACAGCTATTCATCAGGAGCCAATACACTTTAGTTAGCAAACAGACAAACAAACAAATATGTAGTATAACGAAGACGCCGCACGCCTCTGATATCGGGCGTGCAGCAGGCAGCATGCGGCACTATGATGTCCTACACATACAACATGCTGCTGAGTATTCCAGCAGACATGTCACTCAGGGCAGCACTTGTATTCAATCCCTTTGCAGAGCAGGGGGAGGGGCTGAGCTTGTTATTGCAGGTAAACAAAGCCAGAAGAGAACCAGGGAAATGAGGAAATATAGATTTTTTTTTCCCTAAAACTTGCTTAAAGGGTTTCTGTCACCAGATTTGGGCATACTAAACAGGATGGCATTTGCAATGTGCAAATGCCACCTGATGCCCAATCTGGTTTTCTTACAGTAATCAGATGAGCCGTTTTCTTAAAAAAAGCACTTTTATAATATGTAAATTAGGCGTACTAGGTGCAAGAGGCGTTTACCTTGCACCTAGTAATCGCCGTGTTCCTACCTCTAGTGCCGCCTCCTTCTTCCTGATTGACAGGGCCAGGCAGCTTGCTCGATGAGCTGCCGGCCCTGACCTCGATCGAAATCCCGCGCCTGCGCCGTGTAGGCTAAATTCTGCGCAGGCGCAGATAGTTCACGCGGCCGCCCGGCTCCTGCCTCTCTCACTGCGCCTGCGCCGTGCGGAGTAAAAGCGGCGCAGGCGCAGTGAGACCCGGGAGCCGGCGGAACTCACTGCGCCTGCGCCGCTTTTACTCCGCACGGCGCAGGCGCAGTGAGAGAGGCAGGAGCCGGGCGGCCGGGTGAACTATCTGCGCCTGCGTAGAATTTAGCCTACACGGCGCAGGCGCGGGATTTCGATCGAGGTCAGAGCCGGCAGCTCATCGAGCAAGCTGCCTAGCCCTGTCAATCAGGAAGAAGGAGGCGGCACTAGAGGTAGGAACACGGCGATTACTAGGTGCAAGGTAAACGCCTCTTGCACCTAGTACGCCTAATTTACATATTATAAAAGTGCTTTTTTTTAAGAAAACGGCTCATCTGATTACTGTAAGAAAACCAGATTGGGCATCAGGTGGCATTTGCACATTGCAAATGCCATCCTGTTTAGTATGCCCAAATCTGGTGACAGAAACCCTTTAACTTAGTTATTTATTGCTTCCCATCAGATTTACAGTACTATATAAATTTTTTTCATAACAAAGGACAACCCCTTTAAAGCCGACGTATAAAACGCCGATCTTTTTTTTCTAAACTGTTGTTATTTTCTATACTTATCTGGGCTGTTGTCAACACCATCCCATACCAGGCCGTAAATGAATGGCATGGCAAGTAGAGCAACATATACACCATACACAAGCCTGTAACCAGGACTGCTTGAAAACCCTGTTACCACGGAGTGGGTAACAAGAGCGCTACTTACAACACTGTAATATAGGTGGATTTCAGCTTAATAAATGGCTCCCATATCGTTGTTCTACGATGCAATTAACGCATATTGCACCGTCATTGTGGATTTTTCAATTACATAGTAGTATGGACTGCATCACCAGTATAGATGAGAACCGCTGACCAGCACGTGGTTATGTACAACATTGCACCACTCGTGGAGCAGATTCCACTGCTAAGCGTGGTTCATCTACTTTAATATAGTGTTGTTCTACAGTACAACTAACTCATCAAACTTGAAACCGAACTCAGCTTCAGTTCCGCCTAGAACCTTGGAAGGAAAATTGCTTTATCAGGTGAACCACAGCGATGTGTCTATGCAAACAGTTTGATAGGGAGGCTACGGGTGACTGATTCCATTTAAAAGGGTTTTCCAAGGGTTTTCCTTGGAAAACCCCTTTAAGTAATAGGTTATTTACCGATGACACATTCCCTTTAATGCACACCCTGAAGGCCCAACAATTTTATCATGACAACATAACAACAACAGAGATACTGTACAAATACAGACACTTTTCAGGGTAAGGCTGAACTTGCAGACACTTTCTCTAAACTATACAGTTCATGTTACTAAGGAACTAAGAAAGTACTACTGTTTGGAATCGCTCAAATCCATGATCTTTAAGCCATTCAATGTACTCCTAAGTACAGCCAATAAGAGGTCTCAGTGTAGTGGAAAAATGCTAACTGCGACACAATAGACCTACATTTTCATATATCTATGAACATCAGCAGGTAGTGAGGAACCATCAAAAATGAAATCTTCCACCATAACGTTCAGCGTGAGCCGTGTCCTCCAGTGAGAGACGGGTTCATCCAAAGCATTGGATTCTTTCTTTTCTGTATCAATTTGCTGTAGAGACAAAAAGAATGGGAACACTGACAAACGGCACATTCATGGCAGAAATTATACATCCACATGGGGATATTTCTGCAGCATAAGTACGGGTTTCTGCCTTCGGGCACAGGCTGATAAGATCACCTACATGGTAGTTCTGGTTGTATCTTTAGACTCCAGGTTCGCATGGCAGCCCTTTGCCATTTATTTATTCTACTTACTAGAATTTTTATTCTTTACAGCCATAATCCTCGCTGTCCTCGTCGAGCTCACAATCTAAGTTCTCTATCAGTATGTCTTTGGAGCATGGGAGGAAACCGGAGTACACGGGGAGAATATACAAACTCAATGCAGATGAAGTTCGTGGTCAGATGCTAACCACTGAGCCATCATGGTGTCATCTCATGATTGCAACACTAGGCTATTAGCTGTGACAAGTGGGAAACAGAGCTAGCCTCAATCCCAGCCTTTGCATCAGAGTGTTAGCGGTTTAGATTTTTTAATCGATGACCTATCCTCCAGTATCTGATCGATGGCGGTCCAAAACCCGGGACCCCTGCCGATCAGCTGTTTGAGAGGGCACTGGCACTCGCGCCATGTGCTTCCTGCAGCTTTCTCTAAGCCATGTGACGGAGACTTCCGCCCAGCAGTGAGCCCGGCGACTTCACCGGCGCTGATGGGCGTGCTTTAGCGTGGCCCTAGCCAGTAAAACGGCTAGGGCAGCACTAAAGCCGGCCCATTACAGCCGGTGTCGTCACCGAACACACTGCCAGGCGGAAGCCTCCGCCCGGCAGTGTGTATAATGTAAACAAAGAACCCTTGCCCTGCGCGATCCAGCGCAGGGCAAGGGAGGGCATCGGAGCATGAGATGCTCCGATCCCCTAGTCAGGTGGGCTGCCTGGGTGAAATTAGGGGTATGTCCGGACAACCCCTTTAAGTAAAAGAGGCTAAGCTGCGATAGCTGCTATAAAATGTATCGTGCTGTGCTTGGTGAGCAGAGAGAAGGTCGCAGCACTACTGCAAATGTCGCTGCCTTCTTAAACAGCTGATTGGCGGGTGTCCAGGGTCTCAGAGCCCTACCAATCAGATACTGATGACCTTTACAAAAATCTCAGAAAACCCCTTTAAAGCCTCATGCACACGAACGTATGTATTTTGCGGTCCTCAAAAAACGGATCTGCAAAAAATAGGGAGGATGTCCGTGTGCATGCCGTATTTTGTGGAACGGAACAGCTGGTTCCTAATAGAACTTGTCCATAATGCAGACAATAATAGGACATGTTCTATTACTTTGCGGAATGGACATACGGAAACGGAATACACACAGAGTAACTTATGTTTTTTTCCGCAAAAGAAAGCGGAATGGACACGGAAAGAAAATATGTTTGTGTGCATGAGCCCTAAGGATGACATGATGACAGCGCCATAATCTCGCGTATAACAGCTAGAGCATGTGCAGTTCGTTCCCTGGGGTTGAAACCAGCACAGGCAGCACTGACATTCAGCATACAGGGGATTTGTAGGATATGGGGCAGTGCTGGGCTCATGATACGTTAGTAACAGCCCCTTGGGCTCCTTACTAGCCAAACTTGCATATATATATATAAAATCATTTTTCTGACTAAACTGAAGTATTCATAGCTATGGAAAATGTATACTGCAGGCGTGCTAGTGGTGATCTAGCAGCTCTTGTACACAGCTCTATAGGATAAAGCTAGCTGACAGAATCCCCCTAAACCACCAATGAACAATAACTTTCTCTCTGTTGGTATGGAGTAATTTCCTGCCAGCCAATTAACCTGCATATTATAGTCCACACTTCTCGCCCTCTCTTTCACAATACAATGGTCTACTCATTTCCTTTTTAACACATACAGTGCATCTAACAACAAACACCGCAGAAGACAAAAACACCTGCTGCCAACTTGAAAAGAAGCAAATATAACCTGCAAAACTAATAGGTATTGGCCTCAGTTGCAGCTGCTGCGTTTCAGGATTTCCCTTTTATGCAATTTATGCAATTAAATTACAGGGGTTGTCCAGCCCCAAAAACTATTTCAGTTAACAACCACTGAGGCTCTATGGTCACATAAATGGCTGCAGCGGTGCACTTCTAGTCCACCAGGGATTCTTTTGTTTTTTTTGGGGGGAGCATAGCTCTGCTGGTAAAGAAACCGTGGTAGAACCTAATGTAAGTCACAGGGATCCGCAGGTCATTGCCAGTGGCCCACCAGAAGAACTTTACAATAGAGTCACCATACCACAGATAGACAGATCTCATCTAGAGTTGAGAGAACGTGCTCGTAACAAGCACTGCATTGCTCGGATGCGAGTGCAGGGGATCCGAGCATTACAGTGCTCGTTACGAGCACGTTCGCTCAACACTAATCTCATCCACTTTGGAAAGGCAATCCAAAAAACTGGACAAAGTAATCCAGTAGTGGAATCGTTCCAAATGTAGCTTTAATAAATTTGTTTGGTGCAACGGATGAAGGCAAGCTACTGGTTAACTGCAGCAAATGACTGCGACTACTGAGCCAGCTGAAGGTTTCCTTCTGTGAACAATAAGTTTTTTATGAGCTGTAAGAACATTGGGCTGGCTGATTTTGCCAAAAAAAAAACCAAAAAACCTCTATTACTTCCAATTTAAAAAGATGTTGGACTTTAATCTTGACTAACTGCCTAGATGCTGTGTGAGCTAATGACCATGGCATGGGGAGTTAAGCGGCCATGATAGGAGTTATCTGCTACAGCAGGAGCCCGCAGTGATCTGGAGCAGTGTATCAGCACTTCAGTCCCTGCTGCCTACAATAGGATTAATGGCGTGGGCAGCAGGAACCCAACACACTGAACACAGGCTACTGCTCCACACTAAAAGAACTGATTATTCAATTTCTTTAAAAAACAATATCATCAGAAACTAAAAGGGTGTATTAATCAAATTAATTTGATCACCCAGTCCCACCAGAACATAAAAGCCTTATGTTTCCCATCACTGACTACTATTTATACATGAGCCCTATTATATCTAGTTGTGTTATTCAGCTTACGAGGGTTTTATTCCATGTGTAGTTAGATTTCATAATGACAGATGTTACAATACGAGGAAAAGGAGATTAGCAGCAGTGAACTGAACACTTAAATCACTGTTAGCTGAATAGAATAGAACTGCCCAATTTCTTACCTGGGTGCCAGTTTCCCCTGTGATGAGATTTACCTCTTCAGGCTTGGGAATCATGTAAGTGGTTAATGGGCTCACTATGTGCACCTGTTTCCCATCATGCCAGGGTAAAACTCCAGCGTGGTGCAGAAATATATATGCATACAGCGTCCCATTATTCCTGGTTTTCTTTGGAACAGTTACATTCACAGTTCTGAAAAGAAACATCAAAAATAAAACCTTTTCATTGCCGTGTACTTTTCACACACACACACACACTATATATATTTATTTGGGTGTAAATACATTGCAGAATAAACCACGGTTAAAGGGGCTCTCCGGGATTTTGATACTGATGGCCTATTCTCAGGATAGGTCATCAATATCTGATTGGTGGGGGTCTGACACTGGCCACTCCCACGATCACCTGTTTGAAGAGACCTCAATGTTCCAAGGAGTGCCGTGGCCTCTCCCCAGGCCATGTGACATCAAGTTCATTGGTCACATGGCCTAGGCGCTGCCAAATCTTATTTAAGTAAATAGGGCTGAGCTGCAATACTAAGCATAGACGGAACTGTGTGTGGTAAGCTGAGAGGAGGCTGTGGCTTCATCAGACAGCTGATCGCGGGGGTGCCGGGTGTTGGATCCCTGCTGATCTCATATTGATGACCTATCCTTTTCTTACCAAAATCCAGGAGTATAGCCTTCTGGTCACGATGGATGTCACAAGTCTTTATACTAACATACCGACGATTGAAGGTATTAATTGCGTTCAGGCCACCCTTGAGGATTACAAAGAATTTACTGTAATTGAAAGAGAATTCATTATATCCCTCTTGTCATTCGTCCTTAAACATAATTATTTTCTCTTTGAGGGCCAATTTTTTCTTCAAGTGGCCACGGGATGTAACGTTGCACCCACTTTTGCTGTCATTATCATGAATCATTTTTAGGAGAAGGTGGTTTGCACTAAACAGTTATTTAAAGCACACGCTGTACTATGGGTTCATTATATTGACGACGTGTTTTGCATTTGGCAGGGTTCAGAAAAAGACCTTCGGGATTTTCACGACACCATCAATAAGAGCTTTCCGTCCATCTCTCTCTCTTTGGAGATCAGCCATTCCTCTATCCCGTTCCTTGATGTCCTCCTTGAGGTAAGGAACGATTACCTCACTAGAAATTTATATACCAAACCAACGGACAAAAATTGTCTTCTCAGATACAACAGCTTTCTCCCCCCAGGCCTAGTCAGATCTCTCCCATTGTCACAGATGATGAGGGTCAAACGCATTGTATCTGATGCGGATAAGGTTGAATCCCAGCTCATCCAGATGTCTAACAAATTTCAAAAGAGAGGCTTTCCTGACAAGGTCCTCAGACAACACCTACATAAAGTTCGGAACCTCCCACAAAGTAACTTACTCACACCACAATCACCTCCTCCTATGTCTCTGAACCATCACCTGCATCACTACATTCTCGACCTTGAGTAATGATACTGATAAAACGCTTCGTGTACAAACACTGGCACATTCTAGAAAGGAATTTCCCAAATATCTTATCAAGAAAACCTCTTATGTCCTACAAAAGGGCCAGGAATATCAGGGACACACTGGTGAAGTCCGATCTGGGCTCCCGCAAAGAGAATCTACAGACAACCATCACTGGCACCAGCATTAAAGGGTTTCTGTCACCAGTTTTGGGCATATAAAACAGGATAACATTTGCAATGTGCAAATGTCACCTGATGCCCAAACTGGTAATCATTTTTTTACTGGTGTCCCCGTTTTTGTAATAAATCAACTTTTGTCATATGCAAATTAATCTTACTAGGTGCAAGGGGCGGTAACCCTGCACCTAGTAGTGCCGTTTCCCTACCTTTATTCACGCCCCCTTTCTTGTGATGGACAGGGCCAGGCAGCTCGCTCTATCTGCTCCTGGCCCTGTCCGTGCTGGAAATCCCACACCTGCGCCGTGCGGACTTCATTTGGTGCAGGCGCAGTCTTCTCTTCCGGGTGTACTGTGACGTCATCGGCGCAGGCGCACTGCGCCTGTGCCGAATGAAGTCCGAACGTCGCAGGCGCGGGATTTCCAGCACGGACAGGGCCAGGAGCAGATAGAGCGAGCTGCCTGGCCCTGTCCATCACAAGAAAGGGGGCGTGAATAAAGGTAGGGAAACGGCACTACTAGGTGCAGGGTTACCGCCCCTTGCACCTAGTAAGATTAATTTGCATATGACAAAAGTTGATTTATTACAAAAACGGGGACACCAGTAAAAAAATGATTACCAGTTTGGGCATCAGGTGACATTTGCACATTGCAAATGTTATCCTGTTTTATATGCCCAAAACTGGTGACAGAAACCCTTTAAAGGTACATACCCATGCCTCTCATGCGCCCAATGTGGGAATGTCACCAAAGGCCCCATGTTCTTCCATCCTTCAACAGGCAGACAATTTAACATACAAGGTTGCCTATCAAGTTACGTCATTTACCAAATAAAATGCCCATGCGGGTTGGGTTATGTTGGAGAGACTATCCAAAAAATAAAGGATAGAATCTCCCAACATAAATCCAATATCCGCACACAAAAAATGGATGCCCCCATTGGTGGAACATTTCACCGCCTTCAAACATTCCATCAGTCAACTGCGATATCAGGTCATCGACTGGATCCCCCCCTTGAGAAGGGGTGATGATCGCGAACTCCTACTCCACGAGAGAGAGATGGCATGGATACGACGCCTTAACATGTTACACCCCGGAGGTCTTAATAGAGATTATTGCTGGGACTAGAGAACAAGATTCTGGAACGTCCTCTTTATACCATATGTTGAATAATGTAATCACGTATTGTTTGTATATTACTAATTTCATCTGTTTTCTCTCTTTTTTCTTTTTTATAGGGCTGTACACATCCCATAGCGAGTGGAGACACTCGCGTAGCACGCGATATGGTCCTTCGTCTGAGTCCCAGATTTGGTATTCGCTAGTGATTTACAGTAATTATTGTCACCACCAGGGTTGTCAGTTCGTATGTTTAGTCATGGACCATTCCTACTTATGTCTCTTAGCCCTTACAGTGCTTATTTATCTTATTTAAGATCACTAGGTACCCTCTTACCCAGCGGTGCCACTTATATGACCTCTACATTTTGGGTCATTCACATACATTAGGTACCTGCCTGCACCTTAAGAACCTTTAGTACCCCCTTTGGCACAATGTGCCTTTATTTGCCTCATCTCAAATCTCCTCAAGGTTGCCCTCTACCGTCTGCCTCCCATACACCAGCCCTCTAACCCTTTCTTGATTGTATCTGCAAGTATGGACACTGTTGCCCATACTTGCCCTCTTCCAAGATGGCCACCACCTCCCCTTTTTCCCAGTGCGCATGCGCCTGCAGCCCGGGACTCCCGCGCCGCCCACCCACAGTGCGGAAATATCGGCACCCCGCCCCCTTACTCGTTCACACCATACTGACCACGGGACGCACGGAAGTTGCGCCCTGGCACCCGCCCCCCGCACATTGTTTAAATAAGGACAGCGTGCGCTACAGCTGGCGCACAGAGCCTTTTTCATTATGTCCGGCTAATAAAAGCTTCACAATTCTCACTGCAAATATTTGGAGTGCTGTCTATCTATTTATATACCTGAAGATATTGGTCCAAGGGTGGAGTCGGGACCAGATTTAGACGTGCACCCACACAGCCAGTACATAGGAAGAGTGCTGTAACCCCCCTGTATGTAAGATTCTATCCTAATGGTGGGCCATCAATATCAAAATCCCAGGGACCCCCATTAAATAAGATGTCTCTACAGAGCTGCTCCGGGTACCCTTTGCAAACAACAAATTTTCTTATTGAAAAGTTTTATTCATTTTCAGATTTCCAAGAGAATAAAACAAAGTAGAACGCAAAGGAGAAAGTATCCATGTATGAATTAAGACCATCAAGTGGTAAGAATCCTAAGGTTCCCTGGAAGAAAAACACAAAACTATACAAAGAGAGGGAAAGGTAAGGGGCAGAATCAGAGGTAGGAAGGAGGTTAGAGGGTAGTAATGATGAAAACAGGAGAGAGGGGACGAGATAAGATAGAAAGGAGAAGGCCATGTGGGTTCCTAAAACAAGTGTAAAAAAGGGGATTAATCATGTGTTATCTAAGGATAACAATAAAATTATCCTAACAGGGTAAGCAAACCTATGGGATCTGGTGATTCTGGAATTAAATGTGGAGGGAACGGTATGTGGAAGAGGTGCAGAAAACATCCCAACAGAAGCAAGTTTTGGTGAATTTAGCACATTCTGCAGGTGTCAAAGCAATGAGTTCCTCCATCCTTTGAGTTCAAGCTATGTCCTCATACCACTCCATATAACGTTAGGCACTTACTTGTTTCCCCATGTGCCTCCTTTGTTTATAAATCCAATTGCCACTGGTAGCGTCCACCATTGGCAATCCAGTAAAGTTGGTCGTGCATGTGCAGGTGTGCTTACACTCCGGCTCTCTATCCCAGAATTGTAAGAGCTTTATTGTTGCCTTTGCTGCTTTTGACCGGCCAGTACAAAGATTGTGATCATCTGCTCCCTCAGGAATCTAACTCTACTGATTTTACATGCACCAGGAGCTTTCTGCCCCGATTACCAACAGCACTAATGGCTCGTCTGCGCTCTAGTTACAAAGCACATGAGAGCTTCTGATAATCGCCGCAGACAGCTCCGGATACATGTAGTATTAGTATAGTTAGTAGCTTGATGTGGAAAGGTTTTCTCCCCTAGAACTGCCCTGCTACACTTATATTACATGCACCAGGAGCTGTCTGCAGCAAATAGCAGAAGCTCTGACAACTCCTGTGCTTTGTAACTAGAGCAGAGGAGCTGGAGTCAGTGTTGCAGTGAGCGCATACACTGTAGCTGGAGAGTCAGCCGAGCACACAGTACCAGGTACAGGGAATGTCTTCCCTCTACAATCCCCCTACTATACTGACTTTCCATGTCGCAGGAGCGGTATTCAGCCATTACCAGTAGCTCTCACAGCTCCTGTGCTTTGTAAGAGAGCGAACAAGCTGTGAGTGGCGCTGGAAAACGCTAATTCCAGGGAGAAGAGGAAAGGTTTTACCAACAATTCGGGGGACAGATTTTGTTCAGTTATCTTTCATGCAAGTTGTGGAAGTGTGGCTTTACGCTAAACCATGCGCTTTCAATCCACAATCCTAGATAGTTTGTGGATGTGACAGGATCTCATAGGGAGATGCAAGTAAAGAAAATATAAGTTTATTCCCCCAAAAATCAGCTCATTAGCAGAACTCTGAATAGCTTATAAGGCACACATACCAGTAAATGGCATTTATCATGTAGAGAAAGTTAATTCAGGGCAATTACTAATGTATTGTTATCCATATTGATATCAGATTATACACTGCTTGTTTCTAGTGGTTACAGCCACCACTGCAGTGCAGATACAAGGTGGCCGGGACAGGAGCTGCTGCGTATACATGCCTATGTGCACTCCTAGGATCCCGGCCACCAGAGAGACCAGTGCTTTTTCTTAAAGTGTCCAAGTACAGCCACTGCTGCTGGACTGCAGTGTGGTCATAATTCCTGGATACAAGCAGGGTATAATGTGATGGAAAAATGATTCAAGCCAGCTTTCTGGTCCCCCCACTCTGGACTGCAAGTGTAATGTGCCATCTATGCACGTCGCAGCTGCTGGTCACTGATTGGCTGGCAGCAGTGACGTTTCTGTAGGTGGCATTTCGCACTTCAAGTCCAGGAAAGACTAGAATAGGACGAAAACGGAGCTCGGTGCTAGAATGAGAGTGCTGGCAACAGGTTTTTTTTTTTTTTTTAACCCTGCGTACATGAAACGGGCTTCCTGGCCTCCGAGAACATCTTTAAGACAATAGGCTATGTAGAAGGACTTGTGTTTCAATCACTATGAATAAATATCTATGTAGCTATGAATAATCACAAGACTAAGGGCGCCTTCACACATTGCAGATTTTGTTGCAGAATATTCTCAGACTAAAAATCAGTTGCATTCATTTGAAAGGGGCGGCGAGCACATGGATTTCTGAAAGCCCTATTCAGGTGGATGGGACAGATTTTCAGTTGTGGAAAATTCTGCAGCAAAATCCACAGCGTGTGAAGGCACCCTAATACAGTAATCAGTAACGGTATTATTGCTCCTTTTTTTCCAATTTCTCTGTTACTGTCTTTTTGTTTTACCAAAGTAAAATGTAAAAGTTCAATGAAGAAATATCTCATTTAAAAGAAAAATAAAAACCGTACTAATCTGTAAGTTATGCCGTTAGAACTTACCTTTCAAATCTCGTCTCCACATCAAAGTTGTCAACATTCAAAACCAAATCGACATTATTCTCTGCGCTAATACTAGTCCTTGTAGTAGTATATACACTTAACTGGAAGGAAAGAGAAAAGAAATGCATGTGGTGTTAAAGGGGGTTTCCAGGACCAGTGATCTATATTAGACTGCTGGGAGTCCAACTCCCGGTACCCCTGACAATCAGCTGTTTGAAGGTGCCGCAGTGATTTGATCAGCACTGCACCCACTGTCTCCAATATCAAGCTTAGTATTGATGCTCAATCCCATTCCCGTCAATAGGACTGCGCTCCGCAAAAGTCCAAAAGTGATAAGGCAGGCAGGAGGACAGAACCAGTGGTGCAGAGACTGGCATCAGAGAAAGAGGTATGTATACTATCATATTTTTAATTTGACGCCATTTAGGGGCCTCTCTCAGATATTTAATTATCTTGGATAATACCTTTAACCCTTTCGCTTCCAGCACTGTACATGTACGGTGCTGGAGCGATAGGCAAACATGACGCCCGCTCGCAAGTGCAGCAGGTGTCATGGCCGGCAGGCCTCTGCTGTTTCAAACAGCAGACATCTGCAGCTGATTACGACGACCAGCAATAATGCCGATCACGGGGATTAAAGCCTTTAGTTGACATGATCTCACTTGATCACGACATCTAAAGTGTCAAAAATCCAGAAGCCCGTGCTTCCGGGCATCTTACCGGCATCCTCTGTGGCCGGTAATTGGTTTGAATGCGCTGGGTCTCGCTGAAGAGACCCAGGGCATTCATGCTGCAATTATTATTTTGGTCACCAGGTGGCAGGCCAACATAAGAAATGAGCAATAGTCAGTAATAAATGAAATTTAAAAATACATGATTGTTCAAAATTATAAAATAAAAAAATGCATTTTGTACGCTCATACATGAGCTTAAAAATTAGAACAAAAAAGTAAAGAAAACTTTTGTATAATAAAAAAATAAATCTCTAAATAACAAAAAATATAAACATCATGGGTATCACCATGACTGAAAATGCCCCTACTATTAAAATATAAAAATATTTTTCCAATACGGCGAATGGCATAACGGAAAAAAGGGTCAAAATGGCCAATTTGCCATTTTTTCATTGCTTCTCTTATCCCAAAAAAAAAAAAAATGTAATAAAATGTGATCAAAAAGTCACACACACTCCAATATGGTATCAATAAAAAGATGGTCCCGCAAAAAAATGAGACCCCACACAAATTCTCTGTCCATTGAGGTTGATATACATGCTCGGTTCCATCCCTCAACTGCCAGGTCACCCCCCTGAGAAATTGAAAGGTCACGTCCCCTGAGACATTGCACCCAAACACCCCCCAAGCTGCCAGCTTGAAATAATTCTAGCAGATCGACTGCAACAATTAATGAATGTCGAGATCTCTTGATCCATGTAAGGTACAAAATTGGTTCTAAGTTTGTTAGAAAGAGATCGTACTATAGGATATCTCATTTAATGTTTTACATTACTTATGGGATAACCCCGTTAACATTACCCTTCAATAAAAATAACGAGCCTAGCCCAAATATATTACAGCAGGCACTAGGCTTTGTGATAGACTGCTAGATTCATAACCCCAGAGCCCAGTGGTGGTGTGCTTTATACCACTCTAGCTGAAGCTAGCAGGGGTGTCCACATAGTGTATCTCAAGACACATAATATACATATATGTACATATTATATCCATACCTGAAGCTTCGGTCTCTTAGATAGGTACGGCTTGATACAGTTGTCACTGTGGCTTTCACAGGGTTTTGTGTAGACGATGCCATACATTACCCAGCAGGTATGCACTACATATACAATGAACACACCAACCACCAGGGTAGTGAAGGAGCTTCTGTTCAGCATCGTAGATGGAGAAAAGTGCAGCACAAAAGTAATTTGGGATCCAAAATTGGTAGAGGAAGGAAAGACCTGTAGGACAAAAAAAAAAGGATGAATCTGTCCAGGATACCTATAGATTAAATGTGAATTTAGCATTAGCAAGAACTTACAAACACAGAAGCAGAAATGCACAACTACAGTTACTGAACTAAACCTAGTCCTCGTCCCTGAGTGATAGCTGCAGCAGCCCTGTACAAAGGACGTACCATATGTATAAAGCCCTGTCTCTGAGTGATAGCTGCAGCAGCCCTGTACAAAGGACGTACCATATGTATAAAGTCCTGTCTCTGAGTGATAGCTGCAGCCGCCATGTACAGAGGACGTACCATATCTATAAAGCCTTGTCTCTGAGTGATAGCTGCAGCAGCCATGTACAGAGGATGTACCATATCTATAAAGCCTTGTCTCTGAGTGATGGCTGCAGCAGCCATGTACAGAGGACGTACCATATCTATAAAGCCCTGTCTCTGAGTGATAGCTGCAGCAGCCATGTACAGAGGACGTACCATACGTATAAAGCCCTGTCTCTGAGTGATAGCTGCAGCAGCCATGTACAGAGGATGTACCATATCTATAAAGCCTTGTCTCTGAGTGATAGCTGCAGCAGCCATGTACAGAGGATGTACCATATGTATAAAGCCCTGTCTCTGAGTGATAGCTGCAGCAGCCATGTACAGAGGATGTACCATATGTATAAAGCCCTGTCTCTGAGTGATAGCTGCAGCAGCCATGTACAGAGGATGTACCATATCTATAAAGCCTTGTCTCTGAGTGATAGCTGCAGCAGCCCTGTACAAAGGACGTACCATATGTATAAAGCCCTGTCTCTGAGTGATAGCTGCAGCCGCCATGTACAGAGGACATACCATATCTATAAAGCCTTGTCTCTGAGTGATAGCTGCAGCAGCCATGTACAGAGGACATACCATATGTATAAAGCCCTGTCTCTGAGTGATAGCTGCAGCAGCCATGTACAGAGGATGTACCATATCTATAAAGCCTTGTCTCTGAGTGATAGCTGCAGCAGCCATGTACAGAAAATGTACCATATCTATAAAGCCCTGTCTCTGAGTGATAGCTGCAGCAGCCATGTACAGAGGATGTACCATATCTATAAAGCCTTGTCTCTGAGTGATAGCTGCAGCAGCCATGTACAGAGGATGTACCATATGTATAAAGCCCTGTCTCTGAGTGATAGCTGCAGCAGCCATGTACAGAGGATGTACCATATGTATAAAGCCCTGTCTCTGAGTGATAGCTGCAGCAGCCATGTACAGAGGATGTACCATATCTATAAAGCCTTGTCTCTGAGTGATAGCTGCAGCAGCCATGTACAGAGGACGTACCATATGTATAAAGCCCTGTCTCTGAGTGATAGCTGCAGCAGCCATGTACAGAGGACGTACCATACGTATAAAGCCCTGTCCCTGAGTGATAGCTGCAGCAGCCATGTACAGAGGACGTACCATATGTATAAAGCCCTTTTCCTGAGTAATAGCTGCAGCAGCCATGTAGAGGATGTACCATATCTATAAAGCCCTGTCTCTGAGTGATAGCTGCAGAAGCCATGTACAGGGGACGTACCATATGTATAAAGCCCTGTCCCTGAGTGATAGCTGCAGCAGAAATGTACAGAGGACGTACCATATGTATAAAGCCCTTTTCCTGAGTAATAGCTGCAGCAGCCATGTACAGAGGACATACCATATCTATAAAGCCCTGTCTCTGAGTGATAGCTGCAGCAGCAATGTACAGAGGACGTACCATATCTATAAAGCCCTGTCCCTGAGTGATAGCTGCAGCAGCCATGTACAGAGGATGTACCATATCTATAAAGCCCTGTCTCTTAGTGATAGCTGCAGCAGCCATGTACAGGGGACGTACCATATGTATAAAGCCCTGTCTCTTAGTGATAGCTGCAGCAGCCATGTACTCAGGAGGTACCATATCTCTAAAGGCCTGTCCCTGAGTGATAGCTGCAGCAGCCATTTACAGAGGACATACCATATGTATAAAGCCCTGTCTCTGAGTAATAGCTGCAGCAGCCATGTACAGAGGATGTACCATATGTATAAAGCCCTGTCTCTGAGTGATAGCTGCAGCAGCCATGTACAGAGGATGTACCATATGTATAAAGCCCTGTCCCTGAGTGATAGCTGCAGCCGCCATGTACAGAGGACATACCATATGTATAAAGCCCTGTCCCTGAGTGATAATTGCAGCAGCCAAGTACAGAGGATGTACCATATCTATAAAGCCCTGTCTCTGAGTGATAGCTGCAGCAGCCATGAACAGAGGATGTACCATATCTATAAAGCCCTGTCTCTGAGTGATAGCTGCAGCAGCCATGTACAGAGGATGTACCATATCTATAAAGCCTTGTCTCTGAGTGATAGCTGCAGCAGCCATGTACAGAGGATGTACCATATGTATAAAGCCCTGTCTCTGAGTGATAGCTGCAGCAGCCATGTACAGAGGATGTACCATATCTATAAAGCCTTGTCTCTGAGTGATAGCTGCAGCAGCCATGTACAGAGGACGTACCATATGTATAAAGCCCTGTCTCTGAGTGATAGCTGCAGCAGCCATGTACAGAGGACGTACCATACGTATAAAGCCCTGTCCCTGAGTGATAGCTGCAGCAGCCATGTACAGAGGACGTACCATATGTATAAAGCCCTTTTCCTGAGTAATAGCTGCAGCAGCCATGTAGAGGATGTACCATATCTATAAAGCCCTGTCTCTGAGTGATAGCTGCAGAAGCCATGTACAGGGGACGTACCATATGTATAAAGCCCTGTCCCTGAGTGATAGCTGCAGCAGAAATGTACAGAGGACGTACCATATGTATAAAGCCCTTTCCTGAGTAATAGCTGCAGCAGCCATGTACAGAGGACATACCATATCTATAAAGCCCTGTCTCTGAGTGATAGCTGCAGCAGCAATGTACAGAGGACGTACCATATCTATAAAGCCCTGTCCCTGAGTGATAGCTGCAGCAGCCATGTACAGAGGATGTACCATATCTATAAAGCCCTGTCTCTTAGTGATAGCTGCAGCAGCCATGTACAGGGGACGTACCATATGTATAAAGCCCTGTCTCTTAGTGATAGCTGCAGCAGCCATGTACTCAGGAGGTACCATATCTCTAAAGGCCTGTCCCTGAGTGATAGCTGCAGCAGCCATTTACAGAGGACATACCATATGTATAAAGCCCTGTCCCTGAGTGATAATTGCAGCAGCCAAGTACAGAGGATGTACCATATCTATAAAGCCCTGTCTCTGAGTGATAGCTGCAGCAGCCATGAACAGAGGATGTACCCATATCTATAAAGCCCTGTCTCTGAGTGATAGCTGCAGCAGCCATGTACAGAGGATGTACCATATCTATAAAGCCTTGTCTCTGAGTGATAGCTGCAGCAGCCATGTACAGAGGACGTACCATATGTAAAGCCCTGTCTCTGAGTGATAGCTGCAGCAGCCATGTACAGGGGACGTACCATATGTATAAGCCCTGTCCCTGAGTGATAGCTGCAGCAGCCATGTACAGAGGACGTACCATATGTATAAAGCCCTGTCTCTGAGTGATAGCTGCAGAAGCCATGTACAGGGGACGTACCATATGTATAAAGCCCTGTCCCTGAGTGATAGCTGCAGCAGCCATGTACAGAGAACGTACCATATGTAAAGCCCTGTCCCTGAGTGATAGCTGCAGCAGCCATGTACAGAGGACGTACCATATGTATAAAGCCCTTTTCCTGAGTAATAGCTGCAGCAGCCATGTAGAGATGTACCATATCTATAAAGCCCTGTCTCTGAGTGATAGCTGCAGAAGCCATGTACAGGGGACGTACCATATGTATAAAGCCCTGTCCCTGAGTGATAGCTGCAGCAGAAATGTACAGAGGACGTACCATATGTATAAAGCCCTTTTCCTGAGTAATAGCTGCAGCAGCCATGTACAGAGGACATACCATATCTATAAAGCCCTGTCCCTGAGTGATAGCTGCAGCAGCAATGTACAGAGGACGTACCATATCTATAAAGCCCTGTCCCTGAGTGATAGCTGCAGCAGCCATGTACAGAGGATGTACCATATCTATAAAGCCCTGTCTCTTAGTGATAGCTGCAGCAGCCATGTACAGGGGACGTACCATATGTATAAAGCCCTGTCTCTTAGTGATAGCTGCAGCAGCCATGTACTCAGGAGGTACCATATCTCTAAAGGCCTGTCCCTGAGTGATAGCTGCAGCCGCCATGTACAGAGGACATACCATATGTATAAAGCCCTGTCCCTGAGTGATAATTGCAGCAGCCAAGTACAGAGGATGTACCATATCTATAAAGCCCTGTCTCTGAGTGATAGCTGCAGCAGCCATGAACAGAGGATGTACCATATCTATAAAGCCCTGTCTCTGAGTGATAGCTGCAGCAGCCATGTACAGAGGATGTACCATATCTATAAAGCCTTGTCTCTGAGTGATAGCTGCAGCAGCCATGTACAGAGGACGTACCATATGTAAAGCCCTGTCTCTGAGTGATAGCTGCAGCAGCCATGTACAGGGGACGTACCATATGTATAAAGCCCTGTCCCTGAGTGATAGCTGCAGCAGCCATGTACAGAGGACGTACCATATGTATAAAGCCCTGTCTCTGAGTGATAGCTGCAGAAGCCATGTACAGGGGACGTACCATATGTATAAAGCCCTGTCCCTGAGTGATAGCTGCAGCAGCCATGTACAGAGAACGTACCATATGTAAAGCCCTGTCCCTGAGTGATAGCTGCAGCAGCCATGTACAGGGGATGTACCATATGTAAAGGCCTGTCTCTGAGTGATAGCTGCAGAAGCCACGTACAGGGGACGTACCATATGTATAAAGCCCTGTCCCTGAGTGATAGCTGCAGCAGCCATGTACAGAGGACATACCATATGTATAAAGCCCTGTCTCTGAGTGATAGCTGCAGAAGCCATGTACAGGGGACGTACCATATGTATAAAGCCCTGTCCCTGAGTGATAGCTGCAGCAGCCATGTACAGAGGACGTACCATATGTAAAGCCCTGTCCCTGAGTGATAGCTGCAGCAGCCATGTACAGGGGATGTACCATATGTAAAGGCCTGTCTCTGAGTGATAGCTGCAGAATCCATGTACAGGGGATGTACCATATTTATAAAGCCCTGTCCCTGAGTGATAGCTGCAGCAGCCATGTACACAGAAGGTACCATATGTATAAAGCCTTGTCCCTGAGCGATAGCTGCAGCAGCCATGTACACAGGAGGTACCATATGTATAAAGCCTTGTCCCTGAGTGATAGCTGCAGCAGCCATGTACACAGGACGTACCATATGTAAAGCCCTGTCCCTGAGGAGGACAGGGGCAGGAGACACTAAGGCCACACTGCCATATAATGCACTCATCAGATCTGAGGAGTCCCACCAGCCCTGGCAGAACATACTGGCCCGCGCGCTATTCACTAAGGGACCAGCTCTGCCCGATCCCCGGGTTTGGCATGTCACCACAGATACGCATGCAATAAGCGGACGGGCTCACCTATCGCCGGTATATAGCATCTCTCTCTAACCGAGAGGGACAGCGCAGAAACCGGGAAGTCAGCCGGACCCGGAAGTGACATAAGGCGTGTCAGGAAGAAAGACCACGTGATGCTGTTTAGTGCTGCGCTGTCATAACTAGGCGGGCATGGTTTCTGAGAACAATCCGTTCTATGATGGTTGCTTTACTGAAGTCTGTGGATGACGAAGTATAGTGCCCTCACATACACTGTAAAAGCTGTCCTGCTGGTTTTAGACTCTCGGCAGTGATTCTGGCCAAAACAAGCATTGGGCATGTTATATTTTCACATGCGCAGTCCATTGTTTCCCAGGGTGATAAGTTCTTTATCTGGCAGCAGCTTATCACTGCAATCGTTATCGCCCGATGTATATCGGGGGCAGTTTTCTCTTAATACTATCAGGTTCAGTACATTACGCCGCACGTCACTGCAATACCTGTGATAGGAGAGCGCCCTCTGGTGTGTGAGACAAATACTACCATGCGCCGCTGGATGATAGCTGAAGTTGGCGCGCAGTTTGACATGGCTGCTGCAGGGGTTCCTCTCCTGCAGGCCGTATACTGGAAGGTGTTCACTGTCAGTGACTATGTCGACGTCCTGCAGTCGGGCAGCCAGCCAAAAGTTTCTCTGCTGCAGGAAGGGGATAATGACAGATATAAGACGTTCCTGTCGGAGCTGCTGGTCTGTATACCGCGAAAGGCCAAGAAAATCTGCTCCCCCATTTCTTTCCTGCAGGTAAGCCAAGAAAAGTGACGTGATGGCCCAGTCTCATGTCCTGTGAAGAGAGAAGCACTGCCCCGCAGTGTGAGGTATTTATCCCTGTGGCATGGAGTAAGGTCTCTTTTACACCAGCGATTCAGTCCGAGAAATCCGCAGCGTGTAGGAGAGCCAAGCCCCGTTCTGGACAGCAGAGGCACGGAGCATTAACATACCTCCCAAGTGTCCCTCTTTGGGAGGGACAGTCCCTCTTTTTTGACCCAAGTCCCTCTGTCCCTCTTTGCTCCTTAAATGTCCCTCTTTTTGACCTGGAGAACTAATGCATAAATGGTCATTAATACATTTACTAAATTGCTCCTTACTAAACTATCTGTTTGGTTTCTACCTGTATATTAGACATGAACTTCATTATTTGGTGCAATTTGGACCTTAAAATATCTATAATCTGATAATTTATGTAGTAATATTTATATGGACATTGAAGCGCAAGAAAAAAAAAGGCCGCAGGGGTTCCAGTAATAATGATTTGGGCGGAGTTAGAGGCGTGGCCTAGTATAAAAAACTGCCGTGATGCGCGCCGCACATATTGTCCCTCTTTGCAATTTTCAAAAGTTGGGAGGTATGCATTAACATGATTGATAATGCTCCGTGCATCTCTGATCTTTTTGCTACAAAATCACAGTGAGATAAAGTTGTCACTGTGATTTAGTAGTAAAAAGATCACAGAGAGGCACGGAGCATTATCAATCATGTTAATGCTCTGTGCCTCTTCTGTCCGAACGGGGCTTGGCTCGCATTCACATGCTGCAGATTTTGTTCTAGAAAACTTCTGCTACTGAAAAACAGCCCTATTCAACTCTATGGTCCTTGCAGAAATCCATGTGTGCAAGGGTGGGATTCAAATTTTTAACAGGTTCCCTACTCAATGGTGGACACATGGCATCACGACACATGTCTACATATACATACACCATATATATCCAACACACACAAATACACCATATACATGGTACACATACATAAATACACTATATATACACACAACACACACATACCACCTAACTTTTAAAAAGCCTAAGGAGCTAAACTATGGAATGGAAGCGCTCATCTCCAGCTGCCAGCCGGATCTGTAATTTTATCAACCGGATCTGGAGAACCCGAGGGAACTGGCTGAATCCCATGCCTGCATGTGTTTCACCAAAACATCCCCATTCAAATGAATGGATGTGAGTCGCAGAAATTTTCTGTAGTAAAATCTGCCATGTGTAAAGGCATTGTTGTATGGACCTACAGGGTCACCTACTGTACCTCCTCTTCAATCATTTCTGGACAACTAGAATTTTCACAGACATATTCCACCAATATATTATCTCTGCCATACACCCAAATGCCCCAATCTAATCAAACCCCTAAATTAAATCTAAGTAAAACTGAATTTGGCCACTTATTTACTGATTCGCTGTATACACACAAAGTAACATAGTTTATAAGGCCGAAAAAAGACATCTGTCCATCCAGTTCGGCCTGTTATCCTGCAAGTTGATCCAGAGGAAGGCAAAAAATTTCTTCCCGACTCCAATCAGGCAATCAGAATAACTCCCTGGATCAACGACCCATCTCTAGTAACTATAACCTGTAATATTATTATACTCCAGAAACACATCCAGGCCTCTCTTGAACTCTCTTAGTGAACTTACCATCACCACCTCCTCAGGCAGAGAGTTCCATAGTCTTACTGCTCTTACCGTAAAGAATCCTCTTCTAAGTTTCTGTACAAACCTTCTTTCCTCCAGACGCAGAGGATGTCCCCTCGTCATGGTCACAGTCCTGGGGATAAATAGATGATGGGAGAGATCTCTGTACTGACCTCTGATATATTTATACATAGTTATTAGATCTCCCCTCAGTCGTCTTTTTTCTAAAGTGAATAACCCTAATTTTGATAATCTTTCTGGGTACTGTAGTCCACCCATTCCAGTTATTACTTTAGTTGCCCTCCTCTGAACCCTCTCCAGCTCTGCTATGTCTGCCTTGTTCACAGGAGCCCAGAACTGTATACTCCATGTGTGGTCTAACTAGTGATTTGTAAAGTGGCAGGACTATGTTCTCATCACGAGCATCTATGCCTCTTTTGATGCAACCTATTATCTTATTGGCCTTGGCAGCAGCTGTCTGACACTGGTTCCTACAGCTTAGTTTGCTGTTCACTAAAATTCCTAGGTCCTTTTCCATGTCAGAGTTACCCTATGTTTTACCATTTAGTATGTACAGGTGACTTGCATTATTCCTTCCTATGTGCATAACCTTACATTTGTCAGTGTTAAACCTCATCTGCCACTTCTCTGCCCAAGCCTCCAGTCTATGCAGATCCATCTGTAGCCATGTACTGTCCTCGTCTGTGTTAATTACTTTACACAGTTTAGTGTCATCTGCAAAAATTGATATTTAACTGTGCAAGCCTTCTACAAGATCATTAATAAATATATTGAAGAGAATAGGGCCCAATACTGACCCCTGTGGTACCCCACTAGTGACAGTGACCCAATCTGAGTATGTGCTGTTAATACCCACCCTCTATTTTCTATCACTGAGCCAGTTACTTACCCACATACAGACATTTTCTCCCAGTCCAAGCATTCTCATTTTATATACTAACCTTTTATGTGGTACCGTGTCAAATGCTTTGGAGAAGTCCAGATATACGACATCCATTAATTCGCCGTGGTCAAGTCTAGAACTTACCTCCTCATAGAAACTGATTAAATCGGTTTGACATGACCGATCCCTCATGAAGCCATGTTGATATGGAGTTATTTGCTTATTTTCATTGAGGTACTCCAAGATAGCATCTCTTAGAAAACCTTCAAACAGTTTACCCACAACAGATGTTAAACTTACCGGCCTATAGTTTCCAGGCTCTGTTTTTGGACCCTTTTTGAATATTGGCACCACATTTGCTATGCGCCAATCCTGTGGAACACTCCCTGTTAGTATAGAGTCCTTAAATATCAGAAATAAGGGTCTGGCGATGACATCACTTAATTCTCTTAGTATACGGTGGTTTACGCCATCTGGTCCTGGCAATTTGTCTATTTTAAAAGTGCAGTATGTAGAAGGAGGGCCAGTAATTAGGAGTATGTGTGTGTGTATATATATATATATATATATATATATATATTATACACTGCTCTCAAAAAGTTAAGGCTATTTGGTTTGTGGGTGAAATTTCAGGATGAACCTAAATGCGCTCTAACCCTTTCAGGTAAACTTAAAGGCAATCTGTCACCCTGATTTTGGACCATTATCTGCACTTCTACATGTGTAGTACTGCAGATAAGGAGTCCAGATCACTATTTTTTTTTTCCTACTGACTGCTGTTCCCTGCTGTCAGCACTCAGAGTTGCACTGAAATACATTGTCAGGACTGCTGGGCATGCACACATGAGTCCTCTCAATTATGTTAGAACAGCACTGCAGTCCGGACCGTGTATTTCTGTGCAACTTTGATTGCCGGCTCCTTATCTGCAGTACTACTCATGTATTACTGTAGATAGTAGTCCAGAATCAGGGTGACAGATTCCCTTTAATGTGACCTTCTCTAAACTTTGGAGTGCACATGTCCAACTGTTCAATGTTTTAGTACTTTTAGCACAACTTGCTGTTCTCTAACAAGGAGCTTAAAAGGTTATTCCTATCTTAGACAATGGGGGCATATTGCTAGGATATACCCCCATTGTCTGATAGGTGCGGGTCCCAGAGGTCCCTATATCGAGAACGGAGCGGGGAAATAAGCAGAGGGCACACTGCGCATGCGCAGCCACCCTCCATTCATTTCTATAGGGCCGTCGAAAATAGCCGAGCGCTGGCTCGGCTATTTCCGTTGTCTCCATAGAAATTAATTGGAGCTGTGGCCGCACATGCGCGGTGCGCTCTCATTCATTTCTATGGGAGCAGTGGGGAGCTGTGCCTGGTGGTGGCCGGACCCAGGGAAATCTGGGGTCCTCCAGGCACAGTGCTTCCCACTTCATTCTCGATATAGGTGCGGGTCCCACTGCTATCAGACAATGGGGGCATATCCTAGCGATGGGTTCCCATTGTCTATGATGGGAATACCCCTTTAACGGCAAAATTCACAACAGGTGTTTTGATCCATATTCACCCAATACATTTCCTGGTTCAATTAGAATTGGTATTTAAACAGTCTTCCTCATCATATGCTGTTCACATTTTGATATCATGAGACCAAGACGACGCCTAACCTTGCTATTGCGAGGCTTCAAGCAGGATGTTCTCAGATGGAAGTGGCCACTGAGCTTAGAGTGTCATAAATAGGTTGCAACAGATAGACTGGAAGAGTCACAGAAAGACATCTTTTGGCCACATCCCACACTGATGACCGTTTCATTGTGAACAATGCCCTGTGGAACCGGATGATTGCCACACAACTCCAGAGACATTTAAGTGAGGTGAGAGGCACCTAAGTGTCACGTCAGACCATTCAAAGCTGTTTACATCAGCGTGGTCTGCATGCTAAACGACTTACAAGGGTACCTGACCACAGGCGTTATCGTCTTGCATGGACCAGGGAGCATCTATGCTGGATGAGGGACCAGTGGGCCTCAGTGCTGTGTTGACGAAAGTCAATTTACGTTGAGCAGAAATCATGGCTGCCAACGATGTTGGAGATGTCAAGGAGAATGCCATGCAGACAAGCCTTTGATGGTGGTGGTGTTACAGTGTAGGCAGGTATGTCTAGTCAATACAGAACTGCCCTATACTTTGTGAATGGTACAGTGACAAGCCCATTAATCTAGTCATTGTGCCTCTGCATGAACAACACAGGCCTAATTTCATTTTCATGGCCTACAATGTGCCAGCTCATCAAGGTTTCATCATTAGGAAACTGCTGCTGGAGACTGTGGTACCACAAATGAAGAGGTCTGCACTTTCTCCAGACCTGAACCCCATTGAAAACCTATGGGATCAGCTGAGTCGTTGTGTAGAGGCTCGTAACTCTGTACCCCAGAACCTCAATGACCTGAGAGCCGTCCTTCAAGAAGAGTGGGATCCCATGCCTCAGCAAATAATAAGTCGACTTGTGAACAGCATGAGACATCGTTGTCAAGATGTAATTGATGCTCAAGGGCACATGACAAGTTTTTGAGACATTGACATTTTTTTTTTCATGGGGGTATACCCACCACTGTTGTTTGTGCTTTTGTTTCAATAAATTGTTTGAGATGAGGAAATCAGCATTGCATGCTTCTACTTAAATGCCCTATTTTCATAATATAATATCACTGTAGTGTGAACTTTTTACATTTTCCATAAATTTCACCTGAAAGCCAAATATCCCTAACTTCTTGTGGGTAGTGTGTATACAGTATCTCACAAAAGTGAGTACACCCCTCTTAGTTTTGTAAATATTTTATTATATCTTTTCATATGACAACACTGAATATATGACACTTTGATACAATGTACAGTAGTCAGTGTACAGCTTGTATAACGGTGGAAATGTAGAGTGCCCTCAAAATAACACACAGCCATTAAAGGGGTTTTCCAGGAGTTAACTACTGATGACCTATCCTCAGGATAGGTTATCAATATCTGATCGGTGGGGGTCCGACACCCGGGAACCCCGCCGATCAGCTGTTTGAGAAGGCACCGGCGCTCCTGTGAGCTCCGAGGCCTTCTCTCAGCTTTTCCTAGGCCAGTGACGTCAAGTGAATGGGGCTGAGTGCGATACTAAGCACAGCCGCTGTACAATGTACGGCGCTGTGCTTGGTGAGCTGAGAGAAGGCCTCGGCACTCATGGGAGCGCTGGTGCCTTCTCAAACAGCTGATCGGCAGAGGTCCCGGGTGTCGAACCCCCACTGATTAGATACTGATGACCTATCCTCAGGATAGGTTATCAGTAGTTAACTCCCGGAAAACCCCTTTAATTTCTAAACCGCTGGCAACAAAAGTGAGTACTCTAGCAGTTCCAAGCTGGTTACAGGAGCTTATCTGCAACATTGTGCCACTCTCCGTTTGCAGCAGTATTGCCCCCCTTCCTGACTGTTAGCAGCACATTTACAGCTCTCTATGCCAGTTATTCTACCAGTCACAGTCATGTGAAGCACCCCCTCCTATGAGCTTTAGTCACAGACGGAAAAAAAAAGACTTGTAATGTATGCATAGCTTGCTTGAGCAGATCCAGTACAGTGGGGACAGTGAAGGTATGCAGTATATAAAAAGTGGAGGTGATTGCGGACATTGAGGATATCCATACAGTATGTGCACAGTAAAGTGATGGTGGAAAGTAAGGGTATACAGTATCTAGAGTGGAGGTGATAAGAAATAGTGAGGTATACAGTATATGTAGAGTAAGGGTATACAGTATATAGAGTGGAGGTGATAAGAAATAGTGAGGTATACAGTATATGTAGAGTAAGGGTATATAGTATATAGAGTGGAGGTGATAAGAAATAGTGAGTTATACTGTATATGTAGAGTAAGGGTATATAGTATATAGAGTGGAGGTGATAAGAAATAGTGAGGTATACAGTATATGTAGAGTAAGGGTATACAGTATATAGAGTGGAGGTGATAAGAAATAGTGAAGGTACACAGTATATAGAGTGGAGATGATAGGAGATAATGAGGTATGCAGTATATGCAGAGTGGGGGTGATGGCGGACAGTGGGGGTATACAGTATATAGAGTGGAGGTGATAGGAGATAGAGGTATACAGTACAGTGGTCCCTCAAATTACAATATTAATTGGTTCCAGGACGATCATTGTATGTTGCAACTAGAGCTGGGCGATATGGCCAAAAAAAAAAAATCTCGTTTTTTTTTTTTTAAATTTTGGACGATTCACGATTTAAATCTCTATTTTCTTATGTTAGTAAAAATATAAAAAAAGCCTACTATACCCCCATCAGACCTCAGATCAGCCCACTGTGCCCCCATCAGACCTCAGATCAGCCCACTGTGCCCCCATCAGACCTCAGATCAGCCCACTGATGGGGGCACAGTGGGCTGATCTGGGGTCTGATGGGGGCACAGTGGGCTGATCTGGGGTCTGATGGGGGCACAGTGGGCTGAGGTCTGATGGGGTCTGAGGTCTGATGGGGTCCAGATCAGCCCACTGTGCCCCCATCAGACCCCAGATCAGCCCACTGTGCCCCCATCAGACCCCAGATCAGCCCACTGTGCCCCCATCAGACCCCAGATCAGCCCACTGTGCCCCCATCAGACCCCAGATCAGCCCACTGTGCCCCCATCAGACCCCAGATCAGCCCACTGTGCCCCCATCAGACCCCAGATCAGCCCACTGTGCCCCCATCAGACCCCAGAGCAGCCCACTGTGCCCCCTCCAGACCCCAGAGCAGCCCACTGTGCCCCCTCCAGACCCCAGAGCAGCCCAAAGTGCCCCCTCCAGACCCCAGAGCAGCCCAAAGTGCCCCCTCCAGACCTCAGAGCAGCCATCATTATAATAATAATAAAAAAAAAAATCTCTCACCTGTCCTGCGCCGCAGCTCCGCTCCACGTCCGGTGCACCTCTTCTTCTCCCGGCGCTGCACTGTCACCTGACTGTGTGCAGCGCAGCCCCGGAAAAGAAGAGGAGCGCCGGACACCGGAGCGGAGCCGCGGCGCAGGACAGGTGAGATATTTTTTTTATTTTATATGTCGGGCGCCATTTTAGGAAAATCTAATTCACGATTTTCCTAAAAAATAAAATCGTGAGGCTTGCAATAGGCGAATTAATCGAATTAATTCGATTAATCGCTCAGCCCTACCATTGTAAGTTGAGTAGTCTGTTCCAAAGCCCCAAAAAGTCATCCAAGATAAGAAAAAGTGAAGATTTAAGAAAAATAAGCAGATATCTAATACAGATAAGACAAGTCCTAACATATAACAGTCAGGAATAGCTGCTAACTAGCATCTAAGGCCCCTTTCACACTAGTGGCAGCACGGATCCGGCGGGTGAAGGGTCCCGCCATATCCGTGCTGCCGGAACCACGCTCTGGCCCCACACGTGTCAGACACTATGAGGGGGGGGGGGGTTACTTACCTGTCCCAACAGCTCCCGACCTGTCCCAGCTCCAGACCTGACCAGCGTCGAGGAGGAGGACGGCGCGCACAAGGGTAAGTTTCCCCACAGCGCCCCCTGCTGGAGGGAGGGGAAAGTGTGAGGGGACGGATCCGTCATTAACTCCATTGAAAGTCAATGGAGGACGGATCCGTTTACCATTGTGGTCACACCGAACGGATCCGTCCCCATTGACTTGCATTGGGGGTCATTCCGAAATCGTCTTGGTGCGGATGCCCAGACCGGAGAGAAAAACGCAGCATGTTGCAGTTTGCTCTCTGGTCTGGAGACTGAAGAGAACTGAACAGAATGCATTTAGGAGCATTCCGTTCTCGTCAGTTCAGTTTTGTCCCCATTGAGAATGAATGGGGACAACTGAAGCGTTTTTTTCTGGTATTGAGCCCCTATGACGGAACTCAATACCAGAAAATGAAAACGCCAGTGTGAAAGTAGCCTAATCCAGCTATTTTACCATAGAAGTGGCCTTGATTGGTTGGATCTGAGTCTGATGGGTCAGAAAAGACCACTGTATGTTAAAATATTGTATCCTGAGGCCATTGTATCTTGAGGGATCACCGCATATGCATAATGGGGGTGATGGCGGACAGTGAGGGTATACAGTATATAGAATAGAGGTGATAGGAGATAGTGAGGTATACAGTATAGGCATAGTGGGGGTGATGGCGGACAGTGAGGGTATACAGTATATAGAGTGGGTCCAGTTTGTTTTGGAAAACTGGAAAAATATAAAAAGCTTTGCCTATAGAATTTTACTGGCTTCCTGTTAACCCCTGCCTGAAGCAGAACTTAACAGACATATTGCTGTGGCATGCCTGGGAACCTTTACAAGGCCCCATGCTATCAAAGAAACCTATTGGAGCCCTGCAGTTTGACTGTGGGGGCTCCGATTGGTGGACAGAGGAAGCCCCCTCCTTTTGTTTAACCACCTAGATCAGGGGTAGGGAACCTCCGGCTCTCCAGCTGTTGTGAAACTACAATTCCCAGCATGCTTCATTCATTTCTATGAGAGTTCTTAGAAGAGCAGAGCGAGTATGCTTGCTGGGAGTTGTAGTTTCACAACAGCTGGAGAGCCGGAGGTTCCCTACCCCTGACCTAGATGGTGCTATTGGCCATGGCATCTGAGAGGATAAATGGGTGGGATTGGAGTTATCTGTCATTGCGGCCGGGAGTCAGGTGTGTTACACAGCCGACACCCGCCGTGTGTGGAGCGGACTCTGCTCATAAGTCCACACCATGCATTCTCTCCATATCGACATACAGTTACTTTGTGGTGGCATACATGTGAACAACCCTTTTAGGTTCTTAACTGTCCATGAAAACTCTCTGTGCACGCTTGCCATGGTACCTTAGCTATTTTATTCTTGCTGTGAGTATGTGTTCAGAATGTTGGTACCTAATGCGTAATCTTTTTGGTTCTCTAGCTGTCAACTCAAAGAGAAGTCGTAGCTCGAGTAATTCAACGCATCTGTGAAAAAAACAAGAAGAACGTTCTAGCATTTGGATATGGCCTGGCTGCTGAGAAGAGTTCACTACGTGTTACATTTGCACCAAGTATTTGCAATTTCTTTCCAAATCCAACAACGGCAACTATCAGCACCAGTGTCCTCTGGGAAACCCTGCTAAGTAGGGTGGGAGATGATGTTATGATGCATTTGTTGGAAAACTGTTCGCTTTTTATGAAGGTGCCACCCAATTGTTGCTATCAAATGTGTGGTCAGCCTATCTATAATGTAACCAAAGAGGAAACTCTTCCATCACCTTGGCTTAAAAAAGACTGTTCTATCTATAAAGGAAATGTTTTATCTCAATATATTCAGAGACTTTCTTTCACACTTAATACTTGTTCACTGAAAATGACCACATTGAGGCAAAAAATAAAAAGTCAAAGAAACGTTAAAGTAAAAAAAGTACACACTGATGTTATGGTGGAAGCAGTAGATATACACTCCAGCATTGGACCATTGAAACATTTGGGAAATGTTGGTACACTTACCACTGAGGATAGGCACGCAAAAAGAGCTCCTCTTATTGACAATTGTGACATCCCCGCCAAAAGACGTAAAACAGAACTGAAAAAAACTGATGTTCACACGTCTGGTAGTGTGACAGCAGAAGCACCTTCAGTAGTACCAGGGGATCACATTGTGTGGCAGTGTGCCAGGCAAAGTGGATCCGAGAAGCATTCTGTAACTTCTGGAAACTTTAGGTTAAGTGATTTTGTGGAGCTTCAAGACAAAGCGTCCTCCTACGATTCTCTTTGTACACCTTCAGACAGAACTTCACCTTCTAACATTTTTGTCGACTTTGGTAAAATGTTGTGCACAAATCCAGTTTCTAAGGAAGGCTTTTTGGAAAGTTTTCTACTGAATATGTTGGACAGTAACACCCGCGGCAGTCTAAATCTTATTGAGAAGATATTTCTGAATACCGGTATGTTTGAGGAAGACATTGACTTACAGGTTCCTTCTCAAGGCAAAACAAAGAAAAAAGTTTGCAAGCGTTATTGGCAATTGATACCCATTTTTCAGGAACTGATAGAAAACCACAAACGATGTCCTTACATGTCACTGTTAAAGAAACATTGTCCTGTCAAACTTACTGGAAAGACTAGAACTGCGATGATACAAGGAAAAGCCAATGAAGATGGTCTACCAAACAGCAAGCTGCAGTGTGACCATAGAGACACAGCCAAAACTGACTGTAAATCCAGTAACCCAGCTGTGCACTGTACTGTTACACGCCAAAGTAATGTTTGGGAGAAAAAAGAGGACCCGAGGCTGATAGATGAACTATATGCGTTACTAAAGCAACATAACAGTGCCTGGCAAGTCTATACATTTGTCAGGGAATGCCTGCACATAGTAGTGCCTAAAGGCTTGTGGGGCTCCAGTCACAACAAGTGTCGCTTCTTCAAAAACGTCAAAATGTTGGTCAAATCTGTCAAGTGTGAGAAAATGTCTTTGTCAGAACTGATGTACAAGATGAAGGTAGAAGACTGTCCTTGGCTGCGTCTCAACAAACGTGAGTTAAACAGGGTTCTGCTTTTACATGGGCAGAAACTGGGCCCATAAACAAGCGCCGATCTGCAATATAGCATGCTGATCTGCAATTTTGCAATACATTTACAAAGCATATGTCTGCAGGATTAACCTTATTAAACCAGACATAATGCTGGTAGGGCGGATCCAGCTGAGTAAAATGATACCTCAGTTATGTAGATCTGTTGCACCGTTCCTGAGCAATCTTCCTCCTTATTAATATGAATATTAGGTGTTCGGTGCAGAACTCCTATGGTCTGCACTCACTTCCATTCCTCCTGCCCCTGATGGACATCTCACCTTGCCCTGTAATCTCGCGCTTGCGCAGTACACTACATTATAGGCACATGTGCAGTCATTTTCTGCTTCCTTAGCTATTGTGCACGCACCGATAGTGTAATCTACGTGGCAGGCGTGAGATTACAGAGCCAGCCGAGATGTCGGTCAAGGTCATCCCTCAGTGCACAGAACCAATTTAGCATATTAATATAAAAGTGATATTGCTTGAGAACAGCTACATAAGCTACATAATTTAGGTATCTCTTCATACGTCAGGATCAACCCTACCAGTCCTTATGGTTTAATAAGATTGATCCTGCTGACAAATGCTATTTAAATGTATTGGATCATTGTACTGTAGGGGAGAAAACGATCGTTTAGTACAGTTTATCTCCACAAAAGTTTGCAGAATATTAGCAGCACATCCCAGATTATTATCCCAGCATAAAAGATGCGGTCAGTGGCTGCTGATTTGAAGACATGAAAGTCATGTGAAAAGGGTTTAAAACAAAAGCATTTGCTTCATAGGCTGCACAGTTTGCCATGTGGCATGCATATTTTTACTGGTTACCTCTGTATGGTATATCACAGAGTACAAAGCCATTCCCTACTGCAAAAAAAAAGGTGTATCCGCCCGATGGAGGACAAAAGGACACGTTTTTTCCCCTTCACTGGGTGAATGGGACCTATGGATATGGAGTTTAACTGTCATTTAATTTTTAATGTGTAGGAAAAGTGACAAGGAAAGTTCACTTAGGGCCTGTTCACTTCTGTGCCGCGGCTCCGCCAAAAAAAAAAAAGAGTAGAACATGTCTTATTCTTGTCCGCAATAGCGGACAAGAATAGGGATTTTGAATGGGGTGCTGGGCCGTGTGTTCCGCAAATTGCGGAACATACGCAAGTCACATCCGAGGTATTGCGGATCTGCAATACCACAGCCGTCTGAACGGCCCCTTAATGTACAGTACATACCAAAAGTTTGGACACACCTTCTCATTCAAAGAGTTTTCTGTATTTTCATGACTATGAACATTGTAGATTCACACTGAAGGCATCAAAACTATGAATTAACACATGTGGAATTATATACTTAACAAAAAAGTGTGAAACAACTGAAAATATGTCTTATGTTCTAGGTTCTTCAAAGTAGCCACCTTTTGCTTTGATTACTGCTTTGCACACTCTTGGCATTCTCTTGATGAGCTTCAAGAGGTAGTCACCTAAAATGGTATTCCAACAGTCTTGAAGGAGTTCCCAGAGATGCTTAGCACTTGTTGGCCCTTTTGCCTTCACTCTGCGGTCCAGCTCACCCCAAACCATCTCGATTGGGTTCAGGTCTGGTGACTGTGGAGGCCAGGTCATCTGGCGTAGCACCCCATCACTCTCCTTCTTGGTCAAATAGCCCTTACACAGCCTGGAGGTGTGTTTGGGGTCATTGTCCTGTTGATGAATAAATGATGGTCCAACTAAACGCAAACCGGGTGGAATAGCATGCTGCTGCAAGATGCTGTGGTAGCCATGCTGGTTCAGTATGCCTTCAATTTTGAATAAATCCCCAACAGGGTCACCAGCAAAGCACCCCCACACCATCACACCTCCTCCTCCATGCTTCACGGTGGGAACCAGGCATGTAGAGTCCATCTGTTCACCTTTTCTGCGTCGCACAAAGACACGGTGGTTGGAACCAAAGATCTCAAATTTGGACTCATCAGACCAAAGCACAGATTTCCACTGGTCTAATGTCCATTCCTTGTGTTCTTTAGCCCAAACAAGTCTCTTCTGCTTGTTGCCTGTACTTAGCAGTGGTTTCCTAGCAGCTATTTTATCATGAAGGCCTGCTGCACACAGTCTCCTCTTAACAGTTGTTGTAGAGATGTGTCTGCTGCTAGAACTCTGTGTGGCATTGACCTGGTCTCTAATCTGAGCTGCTGTTAACCTGCGATTTCTGAGGCTGGTGACTCGGATGAACTTATCCTCCGCAGCAGAGGTGACTCTTGGTCTTCCTTTCCTGGGGCGGTCCTCATGTGAGCCAGTTTCTTTGTAGCGCTTGATGGTTTTTGCGACTGCACTTGGGGACACTTTCAAAGTTTTCCCAATTTTTCGGACTGACTGACCTTTATTTCTTAAAGTAATGACGGCCACTCATTTTTCTTTACTTAGCTGCTTTTTTCTTTCCATAATACAAATGCTAACAGTCTATTCAGTAGGACTATCAGCTGTGTATCCACCAGACTTCTGCCCAACACAGCTCATGGTCCCAACCCCATTTATAAGGCAAGAAATCCCACTTATTAAACCTGACAGGGCACACCTGTGAAGTTAAAACCATTTCAGGTGACTACCTCTTGAAGCTCATCAAGAGAATGCCAAGAGTGTGCAAAGCAGTAATCAAAGCAAAAGGTGGCTACTTTGAATAACCTAGACTATAAGACATATTTTCAGTTGTTTCACACTTTTTTGTTAAGTATATAATTCCACATGTGTTAATTCATAGTTTTGATGCCTTCAGTGTGAATCTACAATTTTCATAGTCATGAAAATACAGAAAACTCTTTGAATGAGAAGGTGTGTCCAAACTTTTGGTTTGTACTGTATATTACTTTCCTTGTCACTTCCCCTACATGTATCAAAAAATAAATGACAGTAAGGCCCCTGTCACTTGAGTGATACGGAATGAGTCAGGGTCCGTTCGGGGAAATACTGATCGTTTTTGCTTGCAAGTTTAATCAATCTTATCTGCAATTGTGTTCAATTAATCCGGATGCTATCCGTTCACAACACCCATCGCATCCAGATGGAAAGCTCACTCATGTGATAGAGGCCTTATACTTTAACATTTATGCTGTGAACTTTCCCTATGAGTAAGTCAAAGATAAAGTGCAGTGTCAATACACACTTGCTGATTCTTAACTGATGTGCAATTTCGCCCTTTCATTCTAGTTGACAACATGCAGTTAGTTTAAAGGATTTGTACCAAATACTAGAGCGAAAGCACTAGACTATCAAAAAGAGGGCAGAATATAGGTATGCTTATGATTGAGTTAAAAAATGGAAATCAGACATTAAATACAGCTACCTTCCCGTAACTTTCACAGCTTCTGGTCTGGTGTCAGTTGTGGCTGTGGAAACTGAGCATGTGCGACCACATCAGTAGGTGGACAGTCACATTACTATACATGTTAAACACCAGGGGAAGCCATTATGATAACGTAAAGAGAATATCTCAGAAAAAGAATATTTTTGTAACAAAGTAAATTACCAAATTGAATAGTTTTTCATGCTGAATTATATTAAAATAATGACTGGTGGCACAGCCACTTCAAAGGGGTTGGCTCCTCTGGGACATGCCATCACTGTCAAATAGGTGCAGATTCCCCCTCTGGTACCGACTTCTATCTCCAGAACTGGGACCCGCAATGCTAGAGATGCTCATCCCCGTCACTGCCTGCTATTGGCTGCATCATCACCATTAATGATAAATGTGCTGGTGTAGACACCCCACCCTCACCACAACCTTTTTACAAAAAATGTTGAGGGCAGTGTAACAATGACAGTTGCGACTAATAAAGTCGCAGTGGAGAGCGTCGCAGTCAGGGAAGAATCCCTGGTGTCTCCTCCTCCCTGTTCCGATGCTATGCATTAGCATAGCACGCGCCAGAACATTAGAGGGGCACATCGGTCTAACGGAGCGGCGCTCTGAAGAAATTGTAAGTGCTCTGACCCCAGTCCCACATGCCCTCCATAACGTGCTACTTTGTCAACAGAGTCTGGACCCATGAAAGGTCCTCTTTAAGTTCTCTTCAAGGCGAATACTTTCTGTGTCCCTGTCATGTGAGATTCAGTTACAATACATCACCATGCCCATGGAGATTCATGTGGGAATTTTACACACAGAGATGGTCTCCTGTGTCATTCCTTTGTCTACGAGTCCTTTCCTATTGGGACTGCCTTGGCTCCACATACACAGTCCTATCTGGGCAGGTTTCCTTTGGCTGTGTAGTGATTACCATGGACTAAATAAAATTTTGGTAAAAAAAACACCCGCTGCCGTAATATACAAATCTTGAAGGCGTTCATGTAGCAGGCATAGAGAACACTTCATCAACACCCAATCAACAGATTTGTAAGAAAAAAATGAAAAACAGTCAGACAAAAAACAATACAGTGTTGCCAGACAAAAAACTTCAGTGGAACATCTGAATGTAAAGTAAGGATCTTGGAACTTGACATATAGCACCCTCCAGCATTGCCATACTGGCATTCACCAAACTGAGACTTGTCAATTAGGCTAGTTTTGTCAGTCTTTTCAGGTAGAGGAACAGCGTGCCAGAGTTCATCGTATCTGTCATTTCCGGATACTATCTTTCCCCGCCGGAGCCCATTGACTATAATGGAACCCAGCAGGGATCTGGCCTCTTTCCAGCGTTTGTGCGCCATTCGGAAGGACAAAAACCACTGCTTGCCTCAGTATTTGTCTGAATCTTGGTACTAATTCTGGAAATGGGGCCTGGCGGTGCTCCAGCTCATTCTAGCTATGCCAGATGTGATAAACTACAGCAGGTTGTTCCTCTACCGGAATAGCCTACCGAATAATTTTAGCTCTAGAGTGAAACCAGCCTTAGACTGCCAGATAGAGAACAGAAATTTGTCACTCCACAGAACACGTTACACCAGAAGCCAGTGGCGGCATGCTTTACACCAGTGCTTGGCATTGTTCTTGGTGATGTAAGGTTTGCATGTAGCTCCTTGACTATGGACGCCCATGCTATGAATCTCCCAGCACACAGTTTTTGCATTGATGTTAATACCAGAAGAGGTTTGGAAACCTGCAGTTATTGAGTCAGCAGAGCATTGGTGAACAAACGGACTGCCACAATTCAAGTTACATGGAACTCTGACTTGCCTGCAACTTTTTTTGCGATTTGGCTGTGTTTTTTGCAGCCAAATCACAGCTTTTAAAATTGTACAACAAGTTGCACAAGTATATTTGGTCGCCCAGCTTTTGTGAGTTTTGCGGTCGTCCAACACACACAACCCCAGCCTTATACATGCAAGATGTGAGATCTATGTGTCCAGGGCTCCTAATTGAACAGTCCAATCCTTGTCCGTAATGTGGACAATAATAGGACATGTTCTAATTTTTTGCAGAACGTACATAGAGTAACGGAATGCACAGTGAGTCATTTCCGTTTTTTGTGGCCCCTTTGAAGTGAATTGTTCCGCATACAGGTCGCAAAAAAAAAAAAAAAACGGAACGGACACGGAAACAAAATACGTTTGTGTGCATTCACTTCAGTCGGTCTGCAAAAAAATGGAAATGACTCCGTGTGCATTCCATTTCCATATGTCCCCATGGCGGTTCCGCAAGCAAGATAGAACGTGTCCTATTTTTGTCCATTTTGCGGACACGGATAGGCATTGTTACAATAGATCAGCAAAAAAAACAAATGCAATACAGATGTCACATAGACGTCATCCGTATTTTTTGCTGATCCATGTTTTGCGGACTGCAAAATACAAACTCTCATGTGGATGAGCCCTAACACTGAGAGGAGAGCGAGAGCTTCATGTCCAGTTCAGCAGCACCAGCAGCTAGGTGAATTACACACTCTACAGAAGTAAAATGGTTGGAAATTTTTAATTAGAATAAAACGACTATATAGAGTGTTGCTTTAGGATAGATACGCAGCTGTGGTTTTTAATCTGCAGCATGTCTGTGGATTTCCACCTCAGATTTCACCCTTTTCGGATGTCTGGCTGTACTCCAAGGCCTCTTTCACACAAGCGATGTTTCCGCGCTGGTGCAATGTGTGATGTGAACGCATAGCACCAGCACTGAATTCTGACTCATTCATTTCTATGGGTCTGTGTACATAAGTGTTTTTTTTCATGCATAAGTTCTGCGTTATGTGAAAAACGCAGCATGTTCTATATTCCTCATTTTTCACACAGCCCTGGTCCAATAGAAGTGAATGGGGCTTCAGTGAAGAACGCTAAGAGATGTTGTTTGTAAACCTTCAGTTTTTTTTATCACGCGTGTGAAAAACGCATCAAAATGTGAATCTGAACACAACCGCAGACAAAACTGACTGTACTTGCTTGCAAAATGGTGCAAGTTTCACTGAGCGCATCCAGACCTAATCCGTCATGCTCGTATGAAAGAGGCCTAAAGGGATATTCTGTTCTAAGCAATTCATGGCTGAGATTGGAATACCTGTTTTATGTGGCAGGCAGGGTGGCCCGAGTTACGGAAACAGTCAAGTGGGCTGTACTACCCTTTTCTAGATTTGAATAGGAGCTACATAAACTGCATAACACAGCGAGCACACTTTCTTTGTAAGTCAGTAACTAGATAGAATACTCCTTTAATTTTACATTTTGGAAGCAACTGAACAATCAGTACAAAGGTCTCTATAGCTTTTAAGATACTGAGAAAGAATTGACACAATTGTTGAGAAATTATTTATTTTAGAACAGTTTGAAAACTGTTGTTTTTCTGTTTAGACGGTGATTACTCATTTTGTTTTACTTTTTTTATATAATTGTAGGTAATCACTTTGTTCCTGCATCAGAGCACTTGCTGCGAGAGAAAATACTTTCTAAGTTCTTATTTTGGCTTATGGATACCTATGTTATACAGTTACTGAAAGCATTTTATTACATCACAGAAACCAGCTTTCAGAAAAATAGACTGTTCTTTTATAGGAACTGCATCTGGGGACAGCTTCAAAAGATTGGTGTACGGTAGGAGTGTGAAAATTTCCTTTTTTTTTTTTTTTTGTTTTTCCTCCTCGCTTTCACAACTTTTCTCATTGTTTCGTTGACATAATTGTACGAGGCCTTGGTTTTTGCGGGATGAGTTGGAATCACTCTGTACTATACCATATCATGTATTGTGAAAAAAAATTGTGGGGTGAAATGGATTAACTGCTGTAAAAAATGACATTGCCTTTATTCTGTGGATCAGTACAATTATTGCAGTACCACATTTTTATAGTTTTTTTTTAATGTTTTATTCGTTTAAAAATTTTTTTTTTCTTTTTGTGTCTTCATATTCTAAGACCTATAACTTTAAATTTTTTGTTGACACAGATGTGTGGTGCCATATTTTTTTGTGAAGTATGCTGTAGTTTTTATTGTTACCATTTTGCGGTACATGTAACTATTTGATCCAATTCTTATTCTAATTATTTCGGGAGGCAAGGTGAATAAAACGCAGCAATTCAAGTTTTAGGTGTTTTTATTACAGTCTTCCCTATATTGGCTAAATAACAGTTATATTTTAATAGTTCAAACATTTACAAATGCAGCAATACAAATTGTTTATTTTTTTTTATTTTTTAGAAATTTAAATATTTGGGGGAGTAGATTTTTTTTTTTTTTTTTTTAATTTTCTTTAGTCTACCTAAGCGACTTGTACTTTACTATACTTTACTATATTGCAGTGTATTGTCAATTTTACCATGATTCTATTACACCTCGAACCTGGCAGGGTATAATAGGAATATTTACATGGCAGGCCAGGGAACAGAGGGAACCTCTCACCCCTCTCAAGACAACCAGGTCCCGCGGTCACTATAGCCATGCTATTAGTGGGTAGCTTAAATGACCAGGATTGGAGTTCATTGGAGGCGGATGTCAGCTGTAACAAAGCAGACACCAGCCACATATGGAGCAGATTCCACTCTGCACGCTGTGCCATATTTCCCCCGTGCACATACGCTATTATTATTTTAAACACATTACTTTATGCAACAAGTTAAATTCTACTTAGGCAATAACAGCCCTAGTTCTGAAGATTTAATAATGTTTGTAAAACTCAACTTCGTACCCCACTGTGATCATGTAATTATTCTCTCCCGAGTCCCAATGAGTCGTCTTATTGACTCAACATTTCTGTTATGCAGATACGCCCACTCATATGCCCTGATATACACCGTCCCAGCCAGCCCAGCAGCTGCTGACTATGAATAGGTGGGGGTGCATGGAAGGAGAAGGAGTTGTATACTTGTGAGTGACATGTACAACACAATTTTTTTAACTTTGGCTAAAAGAATTACATAATACATAGAAACAGTTTGGGTCATTTATCAAACTAGTGTAAAGTAGAACTGGCTTAGTTTCCCATAGCAACCAATCACATTCCACCTTACATTTTCCAAAGGAGCTGCCAAAAATGAAAGCTGGAATCTGATTGGTTGCCATGGGTAACTAAGCCAGTTCTAAGCCATGTGTCTGTTAGGTAAGGCCACTTTTTCCTATTATGTTGCTATTACAGCTTTGTGGCCTTTAGGCATTCACTTTCCATGTCATGTATTTTTATTTTAAAAGGAAACACATGACAAATGTAAAGCTACGCTTAATGTCGACTGATGAAATTGAGAATATGAAGCAACAAAAGAACACTCCTTTGGTTTCCAGGTTACGTTTCATACCAAAAACAAATGGATTGCGTCCAATTGTGAAAATGTGTGATACTTTGGGATCGCAACAAAGTAAAGAGATCAAGCAAAGAAAGGTAAATGATGTAGTGTGTTAAACACATGGGAAGCCGGTACCTACTGTATTTCTTTCTGAACTCTTTACAGAAACACCTCGTCAGTACTATAAGTGACTTTCATAGAGTGTATCTGCAGAAACCTGATTTTTACTATGTGAATGTGTAAAAGTTGCTAAATCTGCCAACATGGCTGCCGTCACTTTATAATTGAGCAGAATGTAGGCTGCTTACGATGCCTCCCAGACTGTTTAAAAGTTACCACGTGGTTGTGGTTAACAGAATTCTGTGCTGATAGATGAAACAGCCGCGAACTATGGCACCCTATGGTCTTGAGGTTAGTGGGTGACAAGAAAAAGCATGCAATAAATATAAAAGAGAATACGATGTGTATATAAAAGTGTACTGCAGTAGTGAAAGAAGTGGCTACATTTCAGCCACAAAACTGAACTTCAGTATACTACATTCATAACCAGTAAGGGTATGTTTGCATGATGGATTTTGAAAAAAACACTTTTGTAATCAGCATGAAGTCCAACTTCTTGCAGTTTATGGACGTTATCCACATCGATAAGCCGCTAAAGGTAGTGGTTTTCTCCCTTTTTAGAGCACATACACACACTGCTATCATGGAAAATTAGATTGTGCATGATCATTTTTGTATCATTGAAAAAAAATTCTCTAGTCACCTCAAAACACATACAGTGGCGTGCAAAAGTTACTGTTACTGTGAACAAGCACTGTTAAGCAAGTTGAAGGTGAAATGATCTTCAAAAGGCCTAAGGTAAACATGACACATTCCCTTTGTATTTTAAAGGCTATGTACAACTTTGGGTGCAATCTTTTTTATTAATGCATTGTACTCATTTTTAGCTAAAAATCATTTTTTCATTTGGTCTTAAGGGATATGGAGTAAGTGGTTCCCGAGAACCAGTATCATAATCATTGCAACACGGGCCTTGAAAAGAGTCAAATCTACCAGAGAAGAGTCAGGCCTCATGCACATGGCCGTTGCCCGACCCGCATATGGCTGGTCAGCAATACACGGGCACTGGCTATGTGCACCCCGCATCATGGATGTGTTGCGGAACGGAGTCATGGATTGGAAGCCCACGGAAGCACTACGGCGTGCTTCCGTGGTGTTTCTGTCCGTGCCTCCACACCACAAAAAAATAGAACGTGTTCTATTTTTTTGCGGTGCGGACGAATCACGGACCCATTCAAGTTGAATGGGTCTCGATCTGCCCCGGCCCCTGCTCAGATGTTGCCCTTGCATTGGGGACTGCAGTTTGCAGTCCCCAATGCATTGAGCGTCTGCACAACGGCCATTTGCATGAGCCCTCAGAGTTATTTATAATCTCCTGCTCTCCCTGTCCATCTGCTGATGATTAGCAGTTCTCTTTTAGGGAGAAAAGTAAGGTGAAGACTCAATCATCAGAAGATGGGCAGGGAGTTCAGGAGCTTATGAATAACTCTCACTCTTCTCAGGTAAATTTTACTCTTTTTTTCCATATGCCTCCCCAACGGCACTAAGCAGGAGGCAACCCCGCCTCTCAGGGACAGGAAACAACGTGGAGAATCAGTTTAAAAAGGCCTCCTCCTCTTACCTTCTCCAGTTGTTTCCTGTCCCTCGGGATGATTGGAGTCAGAAGCAGGAGTTCCCTCCTGCTTGTCAATTAATCTGGCGCCCAGCCTATCTTCCTTGGAGTCCCTGTCTTGCGTTCCAGCTGGCAGGAGGACTGGTGCAGGACGCTGGAATCTAGGGCAGAAATATGTGTCCTACCAGCGTCTTGGCATAAGTCCTGCGCATTGCAGGCGTCCCCGGGCATTTTACCTACACCTGGTATAGGTGTAGCAGGAACAAGCCGGCTCGCGTTCTCCGGCCAAGAATCGCGAGAGCGGGATCACGTGGGTCGTGACATCAGCGCGCGATGCGCAGTGGCACCACATGACCCGGAAACTATTCAAAAAGATTGCGTCCTGCATTGCCTCCTGCTCTGGACGACGCAGAAGCCATGTCGCTCCCTGAAAAGACCTCTGATGTTCCTAAGGCCAGTAGCCCGGTAAGCCTCCTCCTTGGGAGACTATCTTGCCCTTATACAAGTTGTTTATGTATATGGTGTTCAGCTCCTAATTATTGGCACGGTGGTCTCTTTGGTGATGGGTCCCCACAAATTCCACTTCTAGGCCTTAGTCGCCTATTTTCTGTTTATATTGCAGACTCGTGAACTCAGCAAGGGGGAGCTCTCATTAAAGAAGAAATGCGCCATCCATATGTAGATGGCTAGTCAGTCTAAAAAGCCATTGTGCCAGAGATGCATGGATAAAGTTATGGCCGAGGAGACCCCGTCACTAGTGGAAAGCCTCAGGGCTATTATTAAGGACGAAGTAAACTCCGCCATTGACACAAAGTTGGCATCTCTGCCATCTAAACCCTCTGCTTCCAAGTCTTATCCGGAATCACAATTGGACATGGACTTTGATTTGGATGAGGGAGAGGTTTCATCGGGTTCTGACTCTGCATCTTCTGAGGACGAGTCCGGTCGACCTTTATGTTCTTTAGAAGACACTGATGCTCTACTTAAAACCATCAGATCTACTATGAATATAGAAGAGTCTAGAGAATAGCATTCTATTCAGGATCAAATGTTTAAGGGTTTGGGAGACAGGAAAAGACGTGTGTTCCCTGTACATGACAATATAAAAAAGTTAATTTCTGAAGAATGGAAAGATCCTGAGAGACGTTCAGGGGTCTCTAAAGTGTTTAAGAGGAAATATCCCTTTAGTGAAGTTGACTCAGCCCTGTGGGACAAAACCTCAAGAGTGGATGCCCCTGTAGCCAGGATTTCCAAGAAGTCTTCCTTGCCTTTTGAAGATGTAGGCCTCTTACGTGATAGTATGGACAAAAAGTGCGAATCCATACTTAGAAGATCCTGGAAGTCATGCACTTCTATGTTATGTCCAAGGATTGCTGCCACCTGTGCAGCTAGGACTCTCTCTCTGTGGTTTGCACAATTAGAAGAGCATTTAATTTCTGGAACTCCTAGAGAGGATATTCTTTCCTCCCTTCCAGTTTTAACACAGGCCTCCAATTTTATGTCTGATGCCTCTGCAGATTTAGTTAAGCTCTCCGCCAGGGCTGCCGCTCTCTCTAATTCTGCCCATCGCACTGTATGGTTAAGTTCTTGGTCTGGCGATTACACGTCTAAAAATCGCCTATGTAGTATCCCTTGCGAGGGAGACTGTCTCTTTGGCTCAGTTCTTGACGATATTTTGAAGAAGGCATCAGACAGAAACAAGAATTTAGTCTTACCGGTAAATAGGTTTCCAGAAGTCCTGACATGACAGCACCATGGAGGATGTCTTATTGGTCTCTGTAGGGACAGGAAGCACGAGAGGTTAAAAGGCCCCTCCCCTCCCCCATACTCCAGTGTTTATAAATCACTACACCGGAATAATGCAACTCTATTTTATTATCGTCACAATGTTATACATCACATTGGAACAATAACCAACTGAAAATATGCAAGCAAAGTAAATAAGGGGGGGATACCCAGTGCTGTCATGTCAGGACTTCTGGAAACCTATTTACCGGTAAGACTAAATTCTTGTTTCCAGGACGTCCCTCCATGACAGCACCATGGAGAGCTACCAAATTAAGGTAGTCAGGGAGGGACCACTGCTTGCAGGACCTTGCGACCAAAAGCCAAATCCTGATTGGCTAAAACGTTTAACTTGTAATGCTTCGTGAATGTGTGGAAACTCGACCACGTAGCCGCCTTGCAGATTTGGTCTATCGAAGCTTCTGCTCTCTGGGCCCAGGATGTCGACACAGCTCTGGTCGAGTGTGCTTTCACAGTTAATGGACAGGGAAGGTTCTCCAAACTATAAGCTTCCTTGATGGTTTCCTTGATCCATCTAGCAATTGTCTGTTTTGATGCTTTGCATCCTCTATTCTTCCCTCCAAACTGGATGAAAAGGTTTGAAGATGTCCTCCAAGGTTCCGTTCTCTTTAAGTAGGACAGAATGGTTCTTCTGACATCCAGGCATTGATATTTTTGTTCTTGAACCTTCTGGGGAGAGGTACAAAAAGAAGGTAGAATTATTTCTTGTTCTCTGTGGAACGAGGAAACTACCTTAGGAAGAAACGAAGGATCCAGCCTTAAAATGATGCGATCATCCAGGATCTTTAGGTACAGGTCTGATATTGAGAGAGCCTGGATCTCCCCTATTCTGCGCGCTGTTGTGACAGCAATCAAGAAGGCAGCTTTAAGTGAGAGAAGTCTCTCTGAAATCTCCCCTATTGGTTCAAAGGGAGGATCACAGAGAGCCCTCAAGACAATATTCAAGTCCCATGCTGGAACCGAAGGTCTTAAAGTAGGCCGAAGCCTTCCAATAGCATTAACAAATCTTTTAATCCATCTATGCTCCACAATTGGAGCATCTAGGAAACATGAAAGGGCCGATATTTGTACTTTTAGGGTGCTAGGCTTTAGACCCTAGCTGGAGAAAATCCAGAATCTGGCTTATAGAAGGAGTTGCAGAACCTGGATGATTTATGTTTAACCAGGAACTGAACTTCTTCCAAACCTTACCATAGATAGCCGCGGTCACCGGCTTCTTACTATGCAGTAACGTAGCGATTACCTCCTCTGAGAGACCTTTGTTCCTTAACATCTGCCTCTCAGGATCCAGGCAGTCAATTTGAGTCTGCTGACGTCCGGGTGATGGATGGGACCCTGAAGGAGCAGATCTTCTCTCACTGGAAGGGTAAACGGGTCTTCCATGGATCTCTCCCTGATCTCTGAAAACCAGCCCCTCTTGGGCCAAGCTGGAGCAATCAGGATCAGGACTGTGGCACTCGATCTCAGCTTCTTCAGCACTGCTGGAATCAGAGGCAAGGGAGGAAAGGCATAACTCAGATTGAAGTCCCAAACCTGAGACAAGGCATCCACCCCTCTGGGATTGTCTTTTGGGTTCAGCGAGAAGAACTGTTCTGTCTGAGAGTTGTCTCTTGTTGCAAACAGATCTATTTGAGGACTTCCCCACCTGTTGCAAATAAGGTTGAAAACCTCCATGTTTAAGGTCCACTCTCCCGGATGGATGTTTTGACGGCTCAAATAGTCTGCCTTTGTGTTGTAAGCCCCTTTCAAGTGAACTGCCGAGATGGACAATATAGTTCTTTCCGCCCAGGAGAATATTTTGTCTGCCAATCCTTGAAGTAGAGGGCTCCTCATCCCTCCCTGTCTCTTTAGATAACAGACAGTGATCATGTTGTCCGAAAGCAACTTTACATGATGGCCTCTCAACAGATGCTCGGCCGCCTTGAAGGATTCTAGAACAGCTTTTAGCTCCCTGAAGTTTGATGACTTCTGACGGTCCTGGGTGGACCATATGCCCTGAAAGGAGATTTCTCCTACCTGGGCTCCCCATCCTCTCAGACTGGCGTCTGTGGTCACTGTTTTTACTGGTATCGGATCCCAAGGAACGCCCAATTGCAGAATCTGCGGATTCAGCCACCATGTCAGAGAGTCTTTTACTGCTGCTGTGAGAAGAGTCTTTGATTCCAGGGACTGATTGTTACTGTCCCACGATGACAGAATTAAATTCTGTAGCTGTCTTGAGTGGAACTGCGCCCACGGGATTACTGGAATGCAGGAAGTCATGAGGCCTAGGATCCTCATAGCCTCTCTGAGTGTGCAATGTTTGCGATCCCTGAATTGCGATATTCTCTCTATCAAGGTGTTTTTCTCTGGGTAGATAAGACCTCTGATCTACTGAGTCTAACTCTGTCCCCAGAAACACTTTCCTTGCGTCCGGAAGGAGATCTGATTTTTTGTAATTCAGGATCCAACCCAGACGTTCCATGAGGGCCCTGGTCTGCGCAAGATCCTGTATTAATAGATCCCTTGTACCTGCTACAAGCAGGAAATCGTCGAGATATGGTATTATCGTAATCTGCTCTTTCCTGAGGAAGGCCATCATCTCTGCAACTACCTTTGTGAATAATCGAGGGGCAGAGGATATTCCGAAGGGCAGGCATGTGAACTGATAATGGAATATCTCTGTCCCCTATTTGACTGCAAACCTCAGGTACTGTTGGAATTGTTGGTGAATGGGAACGTGGTAGTACGCGTCCTTCATGTCTATCGTACACATGAAGGCGCTCGGAGGTATGAGAGGAATAGTAGTTTTTATGGATTCCATCTTGAAACGTCGGTAGCCTATACACCTGTTCACCCCTTTTACATTGATTATGGTCCTGAATGAGTTGTACGTTTTTTTTTATTAGGAAAAGCCGAGAATAGTACCCCCTGAACCTCTGGGATATGGCAACTGGGGTAATCGCATTCTGAAGAGATAGTTTCTGAATGTCCGCTAGAAGCTGAGATTGAAGGGAGGTTGACCTGAAACGAGTGGTCTGAAACTTCCTTGGGGGATGTTTCCAGAAGTCCAATTTGAACCCCTCCTTTAAGGAGTCCAGGATCCATTGGTTCTCTGTTATTTGAGCCCAATCCTCTACAAAATATTTCAGTCTTCCTCCCACTGGCCTGGCGTCATTGTTTTGATGAAGAATTGGCAGGGTTCGGGTTAAGGAGGAACCCTCTCCCTCTACCTCCCTTCGGGTAACTCCATCTGCCTGTTTTGCCTTTCCTTCTGGAAGGAGCATTTTGAAATGTTCTGGAGGGTTTGCGAAAGGACACCTGTTTTCTGGGTCTTTCCTCTGGAAACCCTTTTTTCTTATCCGCCGTTCTCTCAAGGATTGTATCCAGAACCGGCCCAAACAGATAAGACCCAGAAAACGGTATTGCGCACAATTTATTTTTTGACGCAATGTCACCCGACCATGGCTTAATCCAAAGTGCCCTCCTAGCAGAATTCGATAAGGCACAGTTCCTTGCCACGCAACAGATGGACTCAGCCGAGGCGTCCGCCAGGAACGCCGTAGCCATCTTTAGGAGAGGAAGGGATTCTAAGATCTCCTCTCTAGAGGTCTTTATTTTTAGGTGATTTTCAAGCTGGTCCAGCCATAGACTCATGGCTCTAGCAACTGACGTAGCGGCAATGTTGGTGTTAATGCACACTGCCGCAGCCTCCCAAGATTTTTTAAGGGCTCCGTCAATCTTCCTATCCATCGGATCCTTCAACTGTGAAGAATCCTCAAAGGGGATAGTGGTTCTTTTTGCGACCTTCGCCACTTGAATGTCGACTTTTGGGATTTCGTCCCATAATTTCGTCTCCTCTGGGTCAAATAAAAGCCTGCTTTTAAACTCACGGGAGAGATATAGTTTTTATCCGCCTCCTCCCATTCTTCCTTTATCAACTCCTTTAGATTTTTATTCACTGGAAAAAGTCTTTTCCTTTTTGCAATTAAGCCCCCAAACAACTCATCCTGCACTGAGTGGGATTGTTCCTCTTCTTCTACCGCCATTGTTTCTCTGACGGCAGAAAGGAGAGTCTCCAAATCCTCATTAAAGAAAAAATATCTGCCGGGATTTTGGGACCTAGATGCAGAGTACTGTTTTCCTTCCTCTTCTATCTCCCCTTCGGATAGATAAGGTGGCTCCTCCTCTGAATCCGAGTTTATTAAGACCCTCGGCCTCTTGCAGGGGGGCGGGGACGGATTAACCACAGGTGCCATCTTAGCAACGGACGCCTGTACTTCCTCTCTTATTAGATTTCTCAAATCTGACAAAAAGGACGGCTGTTCTTCTTTAAGAATATTAGCCAAACAGTCCTGACAAAGCTGTTTCTTGTAAGAATCCAAGAGACGCTTTGTACAGGTGGCACACTTCTTTGCTTTCTTTTTGAGGGAGTCAGATTTCCGTGCCGTGTCTTTCTCCACGTGAGCCATTTCAGGGGGGTCTGTAGAAGTCTCAGACCTGCCAGAATTAGGGACCTCCATGATGAGAACAGCTTAATGATATCAGCAAGCATTATATACTCACCGGGGCCCCCCCCCCCTGACGCCGCGCTGCTCTCCGCCTCTTCAGGAGGAGGGACTCCATTCCAAAGGAAGAGTCACCTCTCCTCCCAGCACGAGACCCAGGATACCCGGGTCTCCAGCGCTGCTGCTGGTCGCTGCCATGTTTCCGGAGGACGCCATTATCACCTGACTCGAGTCCCAACAGCTTCCGGTCACGTGACCCGCCGGACCTCCGACGTCTTCCGGTCACGTGACCTAGGATCCCGGCCTACCGCCCAGCATGCGCGGGTTCCACCATGCGCCACCATAGAAGAGGAGGATGAGCCGCCGCCGAGCCCAGAGCTCTGAAGAACAGAGAAGCGGCGTCGGCACCCCGATACCGCGACATCCGTCATGATGGTATCGGGGCAGGCTAGGGGACCTCTTCCCAGAGTGGTGCTGGCCCAGGACATAATGCCGGCCTGAGGAGAGGAGAACCCCCCCCTTCCAGCACAGCCTAGTCCTCCAGGTAATCTTCTTTCTTCATCCCCATAGGGACTCTGCTTCCCATTATCCCTGTAGGGACAGGAAGAACACTGGAGTATGGGGGAGGGGAGGGGCCTTTTAACCTCTCGTGCTTCCTGTCCCTACAGAGACCAATAGGACATCCTCCATGGTGCTGTCATGGAGGGACGTCCTGGAAAAAACTTTTTTCAGCGCCGTTCCTTTCGCAGCCAAAGGAAAGGCAGACCTGACCCAAAAAAGAGAGAAAACTCTGATTCTTGGTGGTCTACTAGAGGCAGAGGGAGGGGGTTCCTGCTCAACCCTGATAAGACCCCAAAGCAGTCTACCCAATGACGCCAGAGACGTGGTGGGGTGCAGACTAAAGTATTTTCTTCCTGCCTGGGAAAAGATTTCAAGTTGCCCTTGGATACTGAATCTAATACTTCAAGGCTACAGCCTGGAATTCTCCTCCCCACCTCCAAATCGGTATATGGTAAACAGACAACTAATCCCTGAAAAGCAAGCCATTATGGAAACACAGATTCTGATGCTTCTAGAGAAAGAGGCCATAGTCCCAGTACCTCCAAATCAGAAGGGAATGGGATTGTACTCCCCTCTATTCCTAATAAAAAAACAAACAAACCGAACAATAATCAACTTGAAGGTCCTCAACAGCCATGTGAAGTACAAAAAATTCAAGATGGAAACAGTCAAGTCCACCATAAATCTACTTTACCGAGATTGCTTTATGATGACAATGGATTTAGCAGATGCTTATTACCACATCCCTATATACAGAGATCACCAGCAGTATCTCAGGTTTGCATTATTCCTCCAAAATCAACTCGTTCATCTGCAATTTCAGGTTCTCCCCTTTGACCTCTCCTCTGCCCCCAGGGTTTTTACCAAACTCATGGCAGAGGTCTCGGGCTATCTCCATCAACAGAAGATTTTGTTTATTCCCTACCTAGACGATCTTATTGCAGCACGCTCTATGGAAGATCTTCTAGAGAACTTTCAGATGGTGAAAAACATCCTACTGTCCCTGGGCTGGAAGTTGAATCTACAGAAATCAGATCTGGTCCCCAGCAACCGGGAGATATTTCTGGGAATTCCTCTCAACTCCCATCAGATGAAGTCTTTTCTGCCAGATATAAAAATTGAGAACCTAATATCAAAGATCTCTGCCTTCCGTTCCCAGCCAAAAGTTTCTCTGAGGGAGATCATGGTAGTTCTCTGTCTGATGACATCTACAATTCCAGCTGTCAAATAGGCTCAGTTTCAGGGGAGAATCCTGCAGGACTTCCTTTTGACCACCTGGAACAGAAGCAGATTCTCCCTGGACTGCAAGGTACATCTACCTCCCAGGGTAAAAAACTCCCTTTTATGGTGGCTTCGCCCAGAAAATTTAGATCAGGGGGTACAGTGGAGAGCACAGAGTCAGATTGTAATAACTACGGATGCGAGCAATTTAGGCTGGGGAGCCCATTGCGGAGACCAATTAGTCCAGGGGAGCTGGGATCTAAATCAGCTCAGGCTTCCATCAAACGCAAGGGAATTGCTGGCAGTTGTTCTAGCTTTAAAGGCTTTTCTTCCGTCCATCCAAAACAAGGATGTGAAGATATTATCAGACAACAAGGCCACAGTGTCCTATGTAAACAAGCAGGGAGGCACAAGGAGCAAGTGTCTTTGTCAGGTTGCATGCCACTTGTTCTCCTGGGCCCAGAGAAACATCAACTCTATTTCGGCAGTCCATTTGAAAGGGGAGGAGAATGTTCTAGCTGACTTCCTAAGCAGAACTCCACTGAGACCAGGAGAATGGTCCCTGAACAGAAATGTATTCCTTCAAATATGCAACAGATGGCAGACCCCAACGCTGGATCTGTTCGCCACGAGAGCCAATTCCTCGGCCTGGAAACTGAGCGGGCCCTCCTAAGATCTAAAGGACTTTCAGAACCAGTAATTGAAACTATGCTTAACAGCAGAAAACCAATTACATCAAGGATTTACCTAAGATCCTGGAATGCTTTTCTAAAGTTTGCTGGAGACTCCTGGGATCCTTCTGCACCTCCAGATGTAAGAACTATTCTAGACTTCTTACAGAGGTCTTCAGAACGGCTTAAGGGTTAGTACCCTAAAAGTTCAGGTCGCTGCCCTTAGTGCCTTCTTGGATGTTAAGCTAGCTGACTTAGCTTTAGTTAGGCGTTTCTTTAAAGGGGCTCTTAGATTAAGACCATCTGTCAGATCCACAATTCCCCCCTGGGATCTTAACCTGGTTCTTTCAGTGCTTATGGATTCCCCGTTTGAGCCCCTTAGTGATATCCCACTTAGGCTTTTGTCCTTTAAGACAGCCTTCCTTATAGCCATTACCACGGCCAGGAGAGTAGGCGAGATCCAGGCCTTCTCCTGTAGACCTCCCTATCTTTCAATTCTAGAAGACCGAATTATCCTAAAGCATGAGCCTTCTTTTTTACCAAAGGTAGTCTCAGGTTTTCACTGTCAGCAGGAAGTTTCCCTTCCCACCTTTTGTCCCCATCCTAGTTCGGATAGAGAAAAAAGATTTCATCATCTTGATGTTAGGAGATGTGTTCTGGCATATCTGTCTGCTACTGAGTCTATAAGAAACTCTGATCGCTTGTTGGTTCAGTTTGCAGGGCAGAATAAAGGCAAGGGAGCCTCCAAGTTGACCATCTCTCGCTGGATCAGATCTACCATAACTATGGCATATAAGGAAAGACGGCTTTCCTCTCCTTCACAATTGAAAGCCCATTCTACCAGGGCTGTGTCTACCTCATGGGCAGAAGGGGCCTCTGCCTCTTTATCCCAAATTTGTCAGGCGGCCACATGGTCCAATCCGTCCACCTTTTTTAAACATTATAGACTGGACGTTATTTCCAACAGAGACCTTTCTTTTGGGCGTAAGGCAGGGGTAGGGAACCTCCGGCTCTCCAGCTGTTGTGAAACTACAATTCCCAGCATGCTTCATTCATTTCTATGAGAGTTCTTAGAAGAGCAGAGCGAGTATGCTTGCTGGGAGTTGTAGTTTCACAACAGCTGGAGAGCCGGAGGTTCCCTACCCCTGGCGTAAGGTGTTATCTGCAGTGGTCCCTCTCTGATTTGATTTCTTTGTTAAATCCTCCTGCTTAGTGCAGGGGAGGCGTATGGAAAAGATAATTACTTACCGGTAATTTGATTTTCCATTTAGCCTCCACAACAGCACTGGCTTATTTCCTGCCCTATGTCATGTTTTTCGGATTATTTTTTTCTGTTGTATCTTGTTATATGCTTATACCTTTCTGCAGATCAAGAAAGTGAATGTAATAAAGATACCTATTCTGCATCTTAAGTTACTTGAGTATTTACTGGAGAAGGTAAGAGGAGGAGGCCTTTTTAAACTGATTCTCCACGTTGCTTCCTGTGGCTGAGAGGCGGGGTTCCCTCCTGCTTAGTGCCGCTGTGGAAGCAAAATGGAAAATCAAATTACCGGTAAGTAATCATCTTTCAAGGCCTGTACTTCAACGATTGTGGTGCTGGTTCTCAGCAACCACTTCATTTTAGCTCATGACTGATACACTGGCAAAATCAAAGCATCTGTCTCTACTTTATACGGTTCTGAGTGAGGGCAGCAGGAAGTAGATGACAGGTGCCTTTAAAATACTCGTATGCATAGAAGAGCATAAAAGAGAAAACAACCTTACCAAAACAGCATCAAAAACATTATCAAATAAGAGAACATTAAATGCCATACATATACAATATGCAAAATACACTAAATTAGTAGGCACAATCCTAATCTACCACAGGCCCTTGCAGCTTCAGAAATAGGGCGTCTTCAGTAACAGCACTATTGCCGTGTCTGTATGCAATGTAATTCCCAATACAGCAATGATGGTATATCACTTGTGTGATCTATTATAGTGTTATCCAACTCCAAACAATGTAAATTAAAGTTATTCATTTTCCTTAATCACAGTGTGTGTGTGTGTATATATACAGTACAGACTAAAAGTTTGGACACACCTTCTCATTCAAAGAGTTTTCTGTATTTTCATGACTATGAAAATTGTAGATTCACACTGAAGGCATCAAAACTATGAATTAACACATGTGGAATTATATACTTAACAAAAAAGTGTGAAACAACTGAAAATATGTCTTATAGTCTAGGTTCTTCAAAGTAGCCACCTTTTGCTTTGATTACTGCTTTGCACACTCTTGGCATTCTCTTGATGAGCTTCAAGAGGTTGTCACCTGAAATGGTATTCCAACAGTCTTGAAGGAGTTCACAGAGATGCTTAGCACTTGTTGGCCCTTTTGCCTTCACTCTGCGGTCCAGCTCACCCCCAAACCATCTCGATTGGGTTCAGGTCTGGTGACTGTGGAGGCCAGGTCATCTGGCGTAGCACCCCATCACTGGTCAAATAGCCCTTACACAGCCTGGAGGTGTGTTTGGGGGTCATTGTCCTGTTGATAAATAAATGATGGTCCAACTAAACGCAAACCGGATGGAATAGCATGCCGCTGCAAGATGCTGTGGTAGCCATGCTGGTTCAGTATGCCTTCAATTTTGAATAAATCCCCAACAGTGTCACCAGCAAAGCACCCCCACACCATCACACCTCCTCCTCCTCCATGCTTCACGGTGGGAACCAGGCATGTAGAGTCCATCCGTTCACCTTTTCTGCGTCGCACAAAGACACGGTGGTTGGAACCAAAGATCTCAAATTTGGACTCATCAGACCAAAGCACAGATTTCCACTGGTCTAATGTCCATTCCTTGTGTTCTTTAGCCCAAACAAGTCTCTTCTACTTGTTGCCTGTCCTTAGCAGTGGTTTCCTAGCAGCTATTTTAACATGAAGCCTGCTGCACACAGTCTCCTCTTAACAGTTGTTGTAGAGATGTGTCTGCAGCTAGAACTCTGTGTGGCATTGACCTGGTCTCTAATCTGAGCTGCTGTTAACCTGCGATTTCTGAGGCTGGTGACTCGGATGAACTTATCCTCCGCAGCAGAGGTGACTCTTGGTCTTCCTTTCCTGGGGCGGTCCTTCTGTGAGCCAGTTTCTTTGTAGCGCTTGATGGTTTTTGCGACTGCACTTGGGGACACTTTCAAAGTTTTCCCAATTTTTCGGACTGACTGACCTTCATTTCTTAAAGTAATGATGGCCACTCGTTTTTCTTCACTTAGCTGCTTTTTTCTTGCCATAATACAAATTCTAACAGTCTATTCAGTTGGAATATCAGCTGTGTATCTACCTGACTTCTGCCCAACACAACTCATGGTCTCAACCCCATTTATAAGGCAAGAAGTCCCACTTATTAAACCTGACAGGGCACACCTGTGAAGTGAAAACTATTTCAGGTGACTACCTCTTGAAGCTCATCAATAGAATGCCAAGAGTGTGCAAAGCAGTAATCAAAGCAAAAGGTGGCTACTTTGAAGAACCTAGACTATAAGACATATTTACAGTTGTTTCACACTTTTTTGTTAAGTATATAAATCCACGTGTGTTAATTCATAGTTTTGATGCCTTCAGTGTGAATCTACAATTTTCATAGTCATGAAAATACAGAAAACTCTTTGAATGAGAAGGTGTGTCCAAACTTTTGGTCTGTACTGTATATATATAACACACATACAAGTTTTTCTTTCAGTAATTCAGTTCAAAAAGTGAAACATATATTATATAGAGTCATTACAAACAGAGTTAACTTTTTCAAGTGTTTATTTATGTTGATGATTATGGCTTACAGCCAAGGAAAAACCAAAAGTCATTATCTCAGAAAATTAGAATAATTAACCCAAAACACCGGCAAAGGCCCCTTAGTGTGGTTCAGTAGGTGACACAATCGTGGGGAAGACTGCTGGCTTGACAGATGTCCAGAGGGTGGTGGAAAAAAGGTGCACAAGCAACAGGGAGAACCGCAGCCTTGATAGGATTGTTAAGAAAAGGCCTTTCCTAAATTTGGGAGAGATTCACAAGGAGTGGACTGCTGCTGGAGTCAGTGCTTCAAGATCCACCACACACAGACATATCCAGGACATGGGCTACAAGGGTCGCATTCCATGTGTCAAGCCACTCATGATAAGAATAGACAACGCCAGAAGCGTCTTACCTGGAGCAAGGAGAAAAAGAACTGGACTGTTGCTCAGTGGTCAAAGGTGTTGTTCTCAGATGAAAGTAAATTTTGCATTTCATTTGGAAATCAAGGTCCCAGAGTCTGGAGGAAGAGTGGAGAGGCACTTAATCCAAGCTGCTTGAGATCTAGTGTGAAGTTTCCACAATCGGTGATGGTTTGGGGAGCCATGTCATCTGCTGGTGTAGGTCTACTGTGTTTTATCAAGACCAAAGTCAGTGCAGCCATCTACCAGGAAATTTTAGAGCACTTCTTGCTTCCCTCTGCCGACAAGCTTTTTGGAGATGTAATTTTTCTTTTCCAGCAGGACTTGGTACCTGTCCACACTGCCAAAAGTACCAATACCTGGTTTAATAACCACAGTATCACTGTGCTTGATTGGCCAGCAAACTTGCCTGACCTTAACCCAATAGAGAATCTATGGGGTATTGTCAAGAGGAAGATGAGACACCAGACCCAACAATGCAGACGAGCTGAAGGCTGCTATCAAAGCAACCTGGGCTTCCATAACACCTCTGCAGTGCCACAGGCTGATCGCCTCCATGCCACGCCGTCATTCATGTAAAAGGAGCCCCAACCAAGTATTGAGTGCATTTAATGTACATATCAAAATAAATCACAGAAAAAGAATATTAGTGCACAAAAATAGATGCAAACAATATATACTGTATAAACTAAGACCTCATTCTGATATGATAAAATCTGAGACTCTTAGCCAATATATTTTGATCAAAACACATCTGTGCCCACCTACCCAGCGTCACGGTGGTCTCAGGTCAGGCAGGTCCTACGCTAAACCTAACCATGCCATTGGGCATCTATATCTAGGAGCGTGGACGCTGCACATATAGGTGTGTTGCTCCTAGTGACCTCTATGTGCATACAGCAACCAATGAGAGGAGGAGCAAACACACCTATATGTACCACGCAATCAAGGCGCTCAATTTGATAGGAAGAGCAAAAGTGCACAAGAATGCTACTCAAGATAGACTAAGAGCGCATTCACACCTGAAGGTGCCACTCCCTCAAGTACATGTTATAAACTAAGCAAAACTCACAGAAACAAAAGGATAAAAAACATCCTGCATGATGTGATAATAAAGATTGCGGATGTCAGTTGCTACATATATCAAAATCACAGAAAAAGAATATTAGTGCACAAAAATAGATGCAAACAATATATACTGTATAAACTAAGAGCTCATTCTGATATGATAAAATCTGAGACTCTTAGCCAATATATTTTGATCAAAACACATCTTTATTATATATACATATACATACATATAATTTATTATACAGTGCCTACAAGTAGTATTCAACCCCCTGCAGATTTAGCTGGTTTGATAAGATGCAAATAAGTTGGCGCCTTCAAACTTCAAACAAGAGCAGGATTTATTAACAGATGCATAAATCTTACAAACCAAAAAGTTATGTTGCTCAGTTAAATTTTAATAAATTTTAAACATAAAAGTGTGGGTCAATTATTATTCAACCCCTAGGTTTAATATTTTGTGGAATAACCCTTGTTTGCAATTACAGCTAATAATCGTCTTTTATAAGACCTGATCAGGCCGGCACAGGTCTCTGGAGTTATCTTGGCCCACTCCTCCATGCAGATCTTCTCCAAGTTATCTAGGTTCTTTGGGTGTCTCATGTGGACTTTAATCTTGAGCTCCTTCCACAAGTTTTCAATTGGGTTAAGGTCAGGAGACTGACTAGGCCACTGCAACACCTTGATTTTTTCCCTCTTGAACCAGGCCTTGGTTTTCTTGGCTGTGTGCTTTGGGTCGTTGTCTTGTTGGAAGATGAAATGACGACCCATCTTAAGATCCTTGATGGAGGAGCGGAGGTTCTTGGCCAAAATCTCCAGGTAGGCCGTGCTATCCATCTTCCCATGGATGCGGACCAGATGGCCAGGCCCCTTGGCTGAGAAGCAGCCCCACAGCATGATGCTGCCACCACCATGCTTGACTGTAGGGATGGTATTCTTGGGGTCGTATGCGGTGCCATCCAGTCTCCAAACGTCACGTGTGTGGTTGGCACCAAAGATCTCGATCTTGGTCTCATCAGACCAGAGAACCTTGAACCAGTCTGTCTCAGAGTCCTCCAAGTGATCATGAGCAAACTGTAAACGAGCCTTGACATGACGCTTTGAAAGTAAAGGTACCTTACGGGCTCGTCTGGAACGGAGACCATTGCGGTGGAGTACGTTACTTATGGTATTGACTGAAACCAATGTCCCCACTGCCATGAGATCTTCCCGGAGCTCCTTCCTTGTTGTCCTCGGGTTAGCCTTGACTCTTCGGACAAGCCTGGCCTCGGCACAGGAGGAAACTTTCAAAGGCTGTCCAGGCCGTGGAAGGCTAACAGTAGTTCCATAAGCCTTCCACTTCCGGATGATGCTCCCAACAGTGGAGACAGGTAGACCCAACTCCTTGGAAAGGGTTTTGTACCCCTTGCCAGCCTTGTGACCCTCCACGATCTTGTCTCTGATGGCCTTGGAATGCTCCTTTGTCTTTCCCATGTTGACCATGTATGAGTGCTGTTCACAAGTTTGGGGAGGGTCTTAAATAGTCAGAAAAGGCTGGAAAAACAGATAATTAATCCAAACATGTGAAGCTCATTGTTCTTTGTGCCTGAACTACTTCTTAATACTTTAGGGGAACCAAACAGAATTCTGGTGGTTTGAGGGGTTGAATAATAATTGACCCACACTTTTATGTTTAAAATTTATTAAAATTTAACTGAGCAACATAACTTTTTGGTTTGTAAGATTTATGCATCTGTTAATAAATCCTGCTCTTGTTTGAAGTTTGAAGGCTCTAACTTATTTGCATCTTATCAAACCAGCTAAATCTGCAGGGGGTTGAATACTACTTGTAGGCACTGTATATATTCAGACAAAATCACCTGATTCAAATATTGAAGAAATTCCATGTCACCTTCATATGGGGAAAGAATTGTGTCCTTTATTATGTTACAAACAGATGTTTACAAAAGCCTATACAACTCTCTGCCTGAGGAGGTGGTGATGATGAATTCACTAAAAGAGTTCAAGAGGGGCCTGGATGTATTTCTGGAGTGTAATAATATTACAGACTCTTGATTGGAGTCGGGAAGGAATTTTTTCCCCCTAAAGTGGGGAAACTTGGCTTCTACCTCACAGGGGTTTTTTGCCTTCCTCTGGATCAACTTGCAGGATAACAGGCCGAACTGGATAGACAGATGTATCTTTTCCAGCCTTACAAACTATGTTACTATGTAGAAAGTTTAACAATACATTTTGGCAATAAGACATAAGTCCTTGATGGACTTATGTCTTTTTTCAACCGTAGTAACTATGCAACTATGTAACAGTAAAAGAGGAGTGTTTTTCATTAAAACCAGAATTTATTTTCTCCCAGGGCTGTCATCCATAGCAGCGCTTCCACCATCTCCCATTTTCCCTTTGTCGATTTCTCATAAAACCTAGATTGGTGGAGTGCAGCAGAGACGGTTGACCTTCTGGAAGTTTATTCCGTCTGCACACAGGATATTTGGAGTTCCGGTAGAATGACCATTGGTTTTTGGTCACTTTTTTTTTTTACCTAAGCCCATCTACCCAGATTACATAGTTTTTTTATGGGGTGGCCACCTCTATGAGGAGTTTTGGTTGTTCGAACCTTCCTCCATTTAAGAACTATGGAGGTCACTGTGTGCTCTTGGAAATTTGCAGTGCAGCAGAAATTGTTTGTACCCTTCTCCAGACCTGTGCCTCCACACGATCCTGTCTATGAGCTCTACAGGCAGTTTGCTGTGATATGCATTGTTAGCTATGAGACCTTATATAGACAGGGGCGTGTCTTTCCAAATCATATACAATTCCAACTGAATTTACCACAGGTAGACCCCAGTTAAGGTCTAGAAACATAACAAACATGATCAAGAGAAATAGGAGGCACCCAGAGCCAAATTTCAAGTGTCATTAAAATGGGCTTGTGAACAGATTCAGCCTGCCCGCGGTGTGCTGCCCCAGAAACAGATTTAATTCATATGTTCTGGTCCTGTAGAGAACTGGAGCATTTCTGGAATGCTGTATATAAGCAAATAGAAGAATGTTATGCCATTAAGATATCACAAACACCTTTAGTGGGATTCTTAGGATATGTAGAGGAGCTTCCCACCACTGCAGCTCATAAAATAGCAATAGCCAGAATACTGTATGTCGCACGTAAATCCATTGTAAAATACTGGATTCAATCGAATCCTCCGACTGAACTAGAATGGATTCAGATGGCTAATCATATGATCTCTATAGAATGTGGTATACACATTAGAAGAGGTACGATAAAGAAATTTAAGCAGCAATGGCAAGAGTGGATGCCTGGTCCGGCTAGACGATCTAAGAGACTAAAAAACATTTGGATGAATATTGTCCTCAAAGGACTAGGGGAGTAAGCTAAGAATATTCTGTAGCATGATAACGGTGCTGTTGTGTGACTACGCGGAGAAGGGGAGGGGGGTGGAGAAGGGGGACGGGAGGTTTTTGGAGTATATGCTTCTTTAATGATTGACATGGTACATTTATTAAGAGTTGAACTTTATTCTGTACAAGACATGTAACTGTACATTCATTTCCCGATATGTGATACATGATTTGCATTGTTAACATTGTATTGGTTTTGTTTTTGTTTTGTTTTTTGTAAAATGATAAAACACAATAAAAACGATCTGATCCAAAAAAAATAAAAAAATTTCAAGTGTCATAGCAAAGGGCCTGACTACCTATGCCCATGCAATATGTACTTTGCAAAAAATTATAAAATTCTGTTTTCACTTTCTCATTATGGGGTATTAACTGCAGATTGATGGTCGGAAACTTGATTATTTTTTTTTAATTTTAGCCCAAGGCCGCAACATAACAAAATGTAAAAAAGGTGAAAGGATCTGAAGACTTTCTGAATACGCTGTATATTTATTTTGAATTACATATATCCTCGCTTATGGTACGTTGTATTAATTTTTAGATTGATGGCTAGGTAGACTGTTTTTTCAGCTGTCATTTTGTTTTTTTGTGGTGCTCTAAAACTGCTAGTGCACTCATCACCAGCTACTGATATTCGTGATAGTCAACTGCGAAGATTTATTTCCCTTGCTATTTTTCATATTTTTACAGATTCAGTATTTTAACACTCAAGTCAGAAACCTCTTCAGTGTTCTCAATTATGAAAGAAACAAGTCTTCCGACTTGATTGGCTCCTCAGTATTTGGACTTGATGACATATATAAGAAATGGAAAACATATGTGCTATGGCTTAAAGAATCAAATTCAGAAAACGTCAAGTTTTACTTTGTAAAGGTTTGTACAGTGTTATAATAGGAAATGTGTTATTGCAGTTTATGATATTGTAAAATTCCCTAAACCCATCATGATTATCGTCTGATAGGTGCTAGAAAGTAGAAGTCCTGGAAAAATATGACATATTTAATGTACTTTGAAAAGGGTTGTGTCCCCTTGGGCAAAAGTGCGAAGGGTAGCATACTTATATTACCTGCTTTCCGGTGCCAGCATCCCAATCCTTCTTCGGAATGTGTTAAAAAAAATGTAGCTGTGGCAGGGAGAGAAGATGCAGAGACCCAGCACTGGGAAACGGATATATATGCTTCCCTTCGCAGGTTTGCCCAAGAGAGGCAGTTTAAAAAAACAAAACCCAAAGGTGCACCACGCCTTTTAAGTTTAGAGAACCTTTATGACAAAAGACCAAATTAAAATGGCAATGACATGCTATTCTTGCACACATGATGCTGAGGTCAGTGAGTGGCTGCAGTGGTCTCATAACCAAGAGGAGGTCCCTGTCACTTCTGGTCTAGGGAGTTGTGAAGCCTCATTCATACGTCCGTGCTCAAATCCGTGAGCAGGTGGTCAGTGACGCATCTGTGAAGCTGTCCGTGAAGGATCCGTTTCACTGACACTGAACAGCTGAAAAATTATTTTCAAAGCATCTCTTCTTAATGATTCGTAAAACACGGATGGCATCCGTGTTGCATCCATGGTTTTCACGGACCGATAGACTATAATGGGCGTTAGGGATCCGGGAACACGATCAAGATAGGACATGCATCCGTGCTAAAAAAAAACGGAAACGCAGACCGTGATGAAACACTGATGTCTGAACACACACATTAAAATGAATGGGGATATGTGCTGTCCGTGGAGAACACGTACAGCACATGTCCGTGAAACATTGATGTGTGAATGAGGCTTAACAATGGAACAGGGGGCATTTTGAAAGGTAAGATTTTTTTTTTATATATATATATATATATTTGGCCAGACAACCCTTGTCCTGAGGAACCAGATTTCACTGTCTCACACACAGTTATTTTATGGCATTTTTCACCACTTGGTGGCTTTTTTGAACCTGCATTTTTAATGTGCTTTTGTTGGAAAAATGTCAGCTCCAGATGTTGGCTGAAAGTTTATGACAAATATGAAATACAGGACACCATAAGAAATGCATGAGATGGTAAAAAACAAAAGCAATTTGTATGTTTTTGTGCTCAAAGCACCAGACATAATTTGTGTGTGTATGGCTCCTTAAAGGGGATGTGCGATACAGTTAAAAATTTCAAACAAGCCCTGCAATAGCCTAAAACAAAAATCATCTTATACTCGCCTCTTTCCCCTAGACCAGGATTACACCAGCATCTGCGACACTGGTGTCTTCCTGTTGCATCTTACATACAGCATCTGACCTCTGCAGCAGCGATGTTCTATAGACTTGCACATCACCGCTGCGGTTTGCAAAACCATTAGCAGCAGGATGACTACATCAGTACTGCAGAGAACAGAGGTGAAGAAAGTGGTGACATAAGATTATTTTTAATTTTAGGCTATTGCAGGACTTGTTAGAGTTTTAATTATAGTATTTTTTGCTTCATAAGACGCACCTGATGATAAGATACACCTAGGTTTTAGAGGAGGAAAATAAGAAAAATAAATATTTTTCATCAGACTTCATATCAGACTCGTACATTAGACCTCAGATCAGACCCTCAAATCAGAAGCTCAAATCAGATCCACATTACAGATAAAATAAATTAACTTCTCCTGCTCCACTGCCACTCTTGAGCACTCACCACTCCCTGGTCTTCTTCGGGCCTCCACTGTACTGTGACCTGACTGCCTACCACATCACATCATAGTACACGCACCGCATCTTGACGCTGTATGCAGTAAGGACAGTACAGCGCTACAGTCACAGCTTCCCACGCCTCCTGCATACCAGCGTGTGCTTCCAAAATGAAAGCGCTCACTAGTATTCGCTTTATAAGAAGCAGTGACATTTTCCCCCACTCTTATAAATCAGACAATACAGTATCTCAAACAACCACGTTAAGCAATTTGTGGCTAGATAGTTGGTCTTCATCAATTTTGTGAAGCGTGTGCTGGTGTATTTGCCACGGACACTATTCATTAAAGCACATGTCTAACTTCTGACACCAGTTTAGATATTGGAAGAAAAAAATTAAATTGTGTAAATTCCGTTTCAGCCTGTATGCTAGTTCCATTGACAGTGTTGCAGGCTATAGACCTAAACTTTCTGAACGTTCCTTGCTAGATTAATGTCTGCACAGAGGTTTTCTTGGTGAGTTGAATTCTGTCGAAGTGCAGTAAACTTTACTTTGTGTCTGTGTTTTCTAGTCGCTTTGCTCTGTGGTTGAGAAATGAATGTTATTTGTGTTTTATTTGTAGACTGATATAAAGGAGGCATATGACACAATTCCTCACCCAAAACTTGAGGAAGTAATCTCAAAAGTAATAAAACCAGATAATGAAGAAGTTTATTGCATACGACGCTATGCTGTGTTGTGGATGGATTCGTGTGGCCGTATTAGGAAATCTTTTAAAAGACATGTAAGAATTGTTTAATTAAAGTATGGCTTTATATGTGTTCACGGACATCTGTCAGCAGATTTGTACCTATGAAAGTGGCTGACCTGTTACATGTGCACTTGGCAGCTGAAGGCATCTGTGTTGGTCCCATGTTCATATGTGCTTGCATTGCTGAGAGAAATAATGTTTTAAAATATGGAAATGAGCCTGTTGAGAGCAATGGGGGCGTTGCTGTTGCACCTAGAGGCTCAGCTCTCTCTGCAACTGCTGCACCCTCGGCACTTTGACAAGGCCAGGCTGTTTAAACTTGATCACAACTGCCTGGTGCTGTCAAAGTGCAGAGGGGACAGCAGTTGCAGAGAGAGCTGAGCCGTTAGGTGTAATGGCAATGCCCTCGTTGCTCCTAGAGGCTCATTTGCATATATTAAAACATCATTTTTCTCAGCAATGCGGGCACATATGAACACACATGCAGCAGGTCAGCCAGTTTCATATGTACAAATCTGCTGACAGATGCCCAGGGAATATGTCATCTGGAACATGGTGTCTGAGTTGCAGGCAGAATGTTATGAAGCAGGTGGAGCTGAGCAGATTGATATATAGGTTTATGGGAAAAGATTCAATATAATTTGTATTTCATTCATGTAAATTCCTGCTCATTTTGGGCTGTAAAATCAAGGAGGAGGTCCAATCAGTGACGGCCTTCCAAGACAGGTCTCCTTTAGGGTGCATTCACACGACCGTAAGTGTTTTGCGGTCCGCAAATTGCAGATCCGCAAAACACAGATACCGACCGTGTGCATTCCGCAATTTGCGGACCGCACATGGCCAGCGATATATAGAGAAAGCCTATTCTTGTCCGTGCTTGCGGACAAGAATAGGACATGCTCTATATTTTTTGCGGCGCCGCGGAACGGAACAACGGATGCGGACAGCACACGGTGTGCTGTCCGCATCTTTTGCGGCCCCATTGAAATGAATGGATCCGCACCTGGTCCGCAAAAGTTGCGGATCGGACGCGGATGAAAAATACATTCGTGTGAATGCACCCTTAAAGTTATTTTCTCACCAATACCAGTGCTGGGGACCCCCGTCATCCCTAAGAATGCAAGAGCTGTAGTGCTTGGCAAATCACTAGACCTGGCACTGTGGGCTTTAAAGGGGTATTCTCATTTTAGACAATGGGGGCATATCGCTAGGATATGCCCCCATCGTCTTATAGTTGCGGGTCCCACCGCTGGGACCCGCACCTATATCCAGAACGGGAGCGCTGCGCCTGGAGGATCCCGGGTTTCCGGGGTCCGGCCACCACCAGGCGCAGCTGCCCGATGCGCTCATAGAAATGACTAGGAGCGCGGCCACCGCTCCCATTCATTTCTATGGAGCCGACGGAAGTAGCCGAGCCAGCGCTCGGCTATTTTCAGCGGCCCCATAGAAATGAATGGAGGGCGGCTGCGCATGCGCAGTGCGCCCTTATTCAGTTCGCGGGCTCCGTTCTGGATATAGGTGCGGGTCCCAGCGGTGGGACCCGCACCTATAAGACAATGGGGGCATATCCTAGCGATATGCTCCCATTGTCTATGATGAGAATAACCCTTTAATGAAAAAAGGCAAAAGAACTGCAGTTCTGTTCTATGAACCAGTGGAGGTTCCACAAGATCGGACCTCTTCCATTCAAACGTTGATGGCATATTTAATGGATGTGTTTGTTACAATAAAAACAGCAGATTAAAATTACTTATTACTTCTATGATAGACATTTCTGTAATATTGTTTTACAAGTCACATTGCCTAAAAGCTCTGTGCACTAACCAAAAAAGGATTAAATAGCAGAGGACTGTTATGAGCTGAGTAAAATAAAAATCCAAGCAATTTTTTTTAGTTGTCGCAATCCAGGAGCTATAACTGTTTTATTTTTCCATCAATGTAGGAGGGCTTATTTTTTGCAGTATAAATTGTAGTTTTTAATGGTACCATTTTGGGGTACACAATACTTATTGATCATTTTATTAACTTTCTGGGGGGAATGAACCAAAAAACAATACTTCAGTTGTTGCTCTTTTGCATTTTATATTTTGCAGTTCACTTTGCAGCTTAAATAACATGATAACTTTATTCTGGGTAATTATGGTTAAAGCTATACCAAATATATATATATATATATATATATATATATATATGTGTATTTTTTTATTTTATTTTTTATTTTTACTACTTTTGCCCAACAAGAACCTTTAAAAAAAAATGTTTTGGCATAGGTCATCAATGTATTGGCAGGGGTCGACATCCAGGATCCCTGATTATCAAAGAGCGCCCGGCCTCTTCTTAGGACATAAGATGTCACCGTACATCGGTAACATGGCCTAGTTAAAGATACTCAAGATAAGTGGCTCACCCCCTTGCAGTTGGATAACACAGGTGCTCTATCTAAGATGATTCACCACGATTCAACCAAAGAATATTATATATATATATATACTCTCTTAACTGGAGGTATATATATATTTATTCCAAAAAGTATATAGAAAAAATATAATGAAAAATTAAAAACATATATAAACTCTAAAAATAGAATAAAAAGTTAAAATTATATACTATACAATGACATCTACTCAAAGACACCATCAACCAATTCCCTGTTGACTCCTTGTTATTCCTTGATGTTATATTTAGTTGTTAGTTATTAGTTCGTCTTGCAAACACACTTCTAAATCCATCACTTTAATCCTTTCAAGCAGGGCTGTGGAGTCGGTAAGCCAAAGCCCGACTCCAACTCCGACTCCGACTCCTCAATTTCCCCTGAGCCCGACTCCGACTCCCGACTCCGACTCCGACTCCCTCATACATGGAGCATGTTTAAGTGATAACTTTAAACAAATTTGCATAAAATCAATAGTACAGATAAGTCATGACGAAAACAGTTTGTAATCTATCAGGCTTCTCTGGGTACAGCTCACTAAGGGCCTGATCAGAGGTGTAGCTAGAGGTTCAGCACATGGGGGGGCGAAACATACTTGAGTGGGCCCCCCACTTATTGGCTTCCCAAACGCACGTTTCCAACTTCACAGGCACATACTACTAGTTGTGGTTATAATACTGTATTAGCAAGATGACTATATAAACTGCTAGATCATCTATGCTGTTAAGTACAGTACAATAGACTTTCTACATACCCTACTCTAAATACTCTACCACATAATGCAGTAAAATATAGGAGTAAAAAACAAGGGGACTCCTATGTTAAAGGAAATCTGTCCCCAGCTTTTACATCACTAAACTAACAGTCCCTTGCCCCCATCAGACCACAGATCGGCTTAATGTGCCCCCATCAGACCTCAGATCGGCTTAATGTGCCCCCATCAGACCTCAGATCAGCGTACTGTGCCCCCATCAGACCTCAGATCAGCGTACTGTGCCCCCATCAGACCTCAGATCAGCAGAATGTGCCCCCATCAGACCTCAGATCAGCAGAATGTGCGCCCATCAGACCTCAGATTAGTGTATTGTGCCCCCATCAGACCTCAGATCAGCAGAATGTGCCCCATCAGACCTCAGATCAGCAGAATGTGCCCCCATCAGACCTCAGATCAGCAGAATGTGCCCCCATCAGACCTCAGATCAGCTGAATGTGCCCCCATCAGACCTCAGATCAACAGAATGTACCCCATCAGACCTCAGATCAATAGAATGTGCCCCCATCAGACCTCAGATCAGCAGAATGTTCCCCCATCAGACCTCAGATCGGCTTAATGTGCCCCCATCAGACCTCAGATCAGCAGAATGTGCCCCCATCAGACCTCAGATCAGCAGAATGTGCCCCCATCAGACCTCAGATCAGCAGAATGTGCCCCCATCAGACCTCAGATCAGCAGAATGTGCCCCCATCAGACCTCAGATCAGCGTAATGTGCCCCCATCAGACCTCAGATCAGCAGAATGTACCCCCATCAGACCTCAGATCAGCAGAATGTACCCCCATCAGACCTCAGATCAGCAGAATGTGCCCCCATCAGACCTCAGATCGGCTTAATGTGCCCCCATCAGACTCCATAATGGAAGCGCTCACTTGTATTCGCCTGATTGTACTAAGGCCATCCCTGCTGGCCCCCCCAGAAGTATTGGGCCCGGAGCATCGCCTCCCCTGACCCCCCCCCCCCCCCCCCCAGTAGCTACGCCTCTGGGCCTGATGTATGAAAACTGTCTAGGTCTAAAACTTTTTGTTGCCCATAGCAACCAATCAGAGCTCCCCTTTCATTTCTCCAGAGCACTATATGAAATGAAAGGGGAGCTCTGATTGGTTGCTATGGACAACAAAGAAACTTCTACACCTAGACAGTTTTCATACATAAGGCTCTAGGTGTTTTACATCAGCAGATAGAAGCCATGAGAGCAGCTAACCTCTCCACACATGAGCTCAGAGGAAACATAAAGCAGAGAGAACATGCACTGGACATAAAGGGCAGTACACAGTCATCTCAAATAAAAGACTAAATCCTTAGATCAGGAATAGAACAGACATTTATAGGACATTTCATCATTTCACAAATTCTTATAAAAATATATTCAGCACTGAACTAAATTCATTATATATTTTAGGAGTCGGAGTCGGTCCATTTTATACCGACTCCGACTCCACCAAAATGGTGACCGACTCCGACTCCACAGCCCTGCTTTCAAGTGTGTATACTGTCCAACAGTAGTCAATATTTGGTCTTCTATAATAGTGTCCCAAATATTAGTTGTGATATCACAGATGTTAGTTATAATAGTACAGCTATTGATTGAAGGATCATAAATATTAGTAGTTATATTTCAGATATTCGTTCTTTGTACCACTACAGATTTTAGTTGTAGTACCACAGGTATTTTTGTTGAATTGGTCCCCCAAATTGGTCCCCCAAATATACTTTTAGCGTGTATTGACTCCATTACTAATGATGTGAAGGACTCAATTCCTGAAGTAATGTGTCCATATGACTCATTATATATACAATGTATTTGCGTAGTTTCAATAAACAAGGTATTCATGTAGTTTCAATAGTCCTTTGTAAATTGCCAGAGTATTTCTTCACAAAACAAGCAGAGCTTCATATATATGCATGGAATATTATTAAAGAGAACGTTGCTTCACTTGTGTGTGTGTGTATGTATGTATGTATGTGTATATATATATATATATATATATATATATATATATATATATGGAATATATGTAGATTCTCCTTTTTCATATAAGCAGAGCGTATAGGGAGCGATATAGCAAGCGGTATAGCATAAAAATTAGAGTGACATACTCAATGCTTTTTCTCCTTCTTCACTTCACCAGTGGTTTCCCACTTGGTAGAAGGACAATATAACACTTACCCCTAACAGCGCTGTCCTGGGGGTATTTTTTCTTACATATACTGGATTGAAGTCCGTGCTTTCAGCACTCCCAGTATTGTGCTGTATGCGGCCTGCAGTGAGTCGCTCCGTGTAAGGACTTGGCGTCCCCAGCGCTCCAGATGGCGACCAAATCGGTCGCCAATGCGCCTTAAAATTTGCAGATGGCGACAAGACTTTTTAGTCTTGTCGCCATTTGCGACTGGGCCGCTGCGCTGCAGTTGAATATCACGGTGGGGCACAGGAGCAGATTACTCCTTGCCCCGATCTCCGACACCATCAGGGCTATAAGGCAGGGTAATGGCTAAATACTTTACTTGGTAAGGACCTCCTGACATCACAATACCACGTGACATTCCTAGGTCACGTGGGTCAGAAGCCGGCGCGCTCTGCTTTCACAGGCACTGGCCTGCTGTGTGCAGAGTAATAGTCGCGGATGAATGCTTAGCAGCCTCTTTAACACTGAGAGGGGAAGGAGTGTCAGTGCTAGAGACGAGAGGTAGATGTGAATACTGTGGTGGGGCTGAGGACTGACTGCAGGGGGGCCGCTGTGTGACATTGTATGGAGGAGGGGGCCGCTGTGTAAGATTGTATGGAGGAGGGGAGGGCCGCTGTGTGAGATTCTATGGAGGGGGGGGGCAGGGGGGCGCTGTGTGAGATTGCATGGATGGAGGGGGGGGCGGCATTCCGTCATAATACAAGTCTATGGCCAAGCACATGGGATCCTTCCGGCTTCCGCTCTGCTTGGCCATAGACTTATATTATGACGGAGACGCCTCTTAAAGAAGGGCTCCAGATGGCGACCATGCAACTTTGAATTTACAAATGGCGAGAAGACTTTTTAGTCTTGTCACCATTTGCGCCTAGACCTGGCATTTACCGATACTAGGCTGCGCTACTTTGCAGCCTAGTATCAGAGAACATTGTGCGCGCTGCTGTCAGTGCTCTCCATGTTCCCTCAGCAGCACAGGGGAGAAGGAAGCTCTTCCTCCCCACTGTGCTGCTGCTGCCACCAATGGGAGGTGAGGGGGAGGGCACACTGTGCCACCAATAAGAGGGGCGGAGAGGGGAGGCGGAGGGCGCATTACGCCACCAATGATAACTATGTTTAATAAAAGTACAGGAGGCGGGTGCCGGCGCAGAATCACATAGCCGGCACCTGACCTGTATGGTAGGGAGCTGCCATGCGCTGCAGTTAAGACCCCCAGTATAATAAGCATTGGTGGCAGTGGCCACAGGTGACCCCCCCCGCCCCCCCCCCCCCCCCCATTGGTGGCAGTGGTAGATTCCTATTGGAGCCCCAGCAGTGTAATCGCGGGGCTCTGATCGGTTACCATGGCAACCAGGACGCTACTGAAGTCCTGGCTGCCATGGTAAGCTCCCTGCTGCCATGTGCACAAAGCATATCTATCAGGGTGAACAGGACAAGAGTTCTAAAAAATACCCACCACTATATTAAGTTTATGATGGCCTAATGCGCTCGCATCTATTCCGCAATTTTGCGGAATAGATGCGGCCGCATTCACTTCAATGGGTGGAGTGTGAACTTGCTGCGGCTCCGCAAGAAATCACAGAACAGGTCCTATTCAAGAGGCATTTTGAATGGGGCTCTCGGCTGTGTGTTCCGCAAATTGTGGAACACGCGCCAGGCGGCATCCGTGGTATTGCGGGTCTGCATTTTTGTGGATGCGCAATACTACGGCCGTCTGAACAGCCCCTTAATCACCCCCTTTCCCAATTTTACATATAAAATATATTCACAATAAATATATTACATATCGCCACGTCCGAAAAGTCCATTATTTATTATTTATTTATTATTAAAATATAAAAAAATCTATGCGGTGAACACGTAACAGAAAAAAAAAATCCACACAATTTGCAATTTTTTAGTCACCTTGTCCCCCCAAAAAATATCATAGGACTGTTCTATTATGGGACGGACGTTCCATCTTCTCCTCCAAGTCTTTTTTTAATTATAATTATATGTATTTAAATTTGGCGACTAAAAATTTAATTTGGCTCCTAAATTTTTCAGTTCAGGAGCCAATGGCGCCTAGGTATTTTTTTTTAGTCTGGAGCACTGGTCCCACGCGGGTATGTTCCCTTGCCTTTTTAGTGGGTAATATTGCCTATAATTCCAGATGCGTTTCAAAGTGTAGACTTCTTCCTCAGTGGCCATATTAAGTTCTCAATCTTCCCCACTATTTATACCTGCTCCACAGTTACCACTAAAACCCTCACTGGACCTTATTTCCATATTTTATTTTGGATTCTTCATCACATATAGTCATTTATAATCAATTTGGACTTATGCATATATATGTTATGCTATACAATAAGCATTAACCCCTTAAGGACCCAGCCATTTTTCACCTTAAGGACCAGGCCATTTTTAGCAAATCTGACATGTCTCACTTTATGTGGTGATAACTTTAGAACGCTTTTACTTATCCAGGCCATTCTGAGATTGTTTTCTCGTCACATATTGTACTTCATGACAGTGGTAAATTTGAGTCAAAATATTTCATTCTTATTTATAAAAAAAAATACCAAATTTACCAAAAATTTAGAAAATTTCCAAATGTCAATTTCTCTACTTTTAAAATACATAGTAATGCCTCCAAAAATAGTTATGACTTTACATTCCCCATGTGTCTACTTCAGGTTTGGATCACTTTGAAAATTACATTTTATTTTTTTGGGACGTTAGAAGGCTTAGAAATTTAGAAGCAAATCTTGAAATTTTTCACAAAATTTCCAAAACCCACTTTTTAAGGACCAGTTCAGGTTTGAAGTCACTTTGTGAGGCTTCCATCATAGAAACCACCCAAAAATTACCCCATTTTAGAAACTACACCCCTCAAGGTATTCAAAACTGATTTTACAAACGTTTTTAACCCTTTAGGTGTTCCACAAGAATTAAAGGAAAATGTAGCCAAAATTTCCGAATTTCACTTTTTTGACAGATTTTCCATATGAATCATTTTATTCTGAGAATAAAGCAAGGGTTAACTGCCAAACAAAACTCAGTAATTATTACTCTGATTCTGTAGTTTACAGAAATGCCCCATTTGTCATCGTAAACTGCTGTACAGGCACACGGCAGGGTGCAGAAGGAAAGGAACGCCAGGGCAGATTTCACTGGAAAAGTTTAAGTTGCCATGTCACATTTGATGTACCCACATTTGAGTAGGAAACTCCAAAAAACTGACCTCATTTTGGAAACTATGAGATAAGTTGGCAGTTTTGTTAGTGCTATTTTAGGGTACATATGATTTTTGGTAGCTCTATATTACACTTTTTGTGAGGCAAGGTAACAAAAACTAGCAGTTTTGGCATTGTTTTTATTTTTTGTTATTTACAACATTCATCTGACAGGTTAGATCGTGTGATATTTTTATAGAGCAGGTCGTTACGGACGCGGCAATATCTAATATGTATACTTTTTTTTATTTATTTAAGTTTTACACAATATTTTTGAAGCACAAAAAAAAATCACATTTTAGTGTCTCCATAGTCATAGAGCTGTAGTTTTTTTATTTTTTGGGCGATTGTCTCAGGTAGGGGCTAATTTTTTGTGGGATGAGATGACGATTAGATTGGTACTATTTTTGGGGGCATACGCTTTTTTGATCGCTTGGTATTACATTTTTTATGATGAAATGTGACAAAAAATGGCTTTTTTTAGACAGTTTTTATTTTTATTTTTTACAGTGTTCACCTGAGGGGAGAGATCGTGCTATATTTTTGTAGAGCAGGTTTTTACGGACGTGGCGATACCTAACATGTATACTTATTTTTATTTATTTAAGTTTTACACAATAATATCCTTTTTGAAACAAAAAAAATCATGTTTCAGTGTCTCCATAGTCAGAGAGCTGTAGTTTTTTTATTTTTTGGGCGATTGTCTCAGGTAGGGGCTCATTTTTTGCGGGATGAGATGACGATTAGATTGGCACTATTTTTGGGGGCATACGCTTTTTTGATCGCTTGGTATTACAATTTTTGTGATGAAATGTGACACAAAATGGCTTTTTTTAGACAGTTTTTATTTTTTACAGTGTTCACTTGAGGGGAGAGATCATGCTATATTTTTGTAGAGCAGGTTTTTACGGACGTGGCGATACCTAACATGTATACTTATTTTTATTTTTTAAGTTTTATACAATACCATTTTTGAAACAAAGAAAAATCATGTTTTAGGGTCACCATAGTCAGAGAGCTGTAGTTTTTTTATTTTTTGGGCGATTGTCTCGGGTAGGGGCTCATTTTTTGCGGGATGAGATGACGGTTAGATTGGTACTATTTTTGGGGGCATACACTTTTTTGATCGCATGGTATTACATTTTTTGTGATGAAATGTGACCAAAAATTACTTTTTTTAGACAGTTTTTATTTTTTATTTTTTACGGTGCTGACCGGGCGGGCTGGATCATGTGATATTTTAATAAAGCAGGTTTTTACGGACGTGGCGATACCTAATATGTATATTTTTTATTTTATTTTTTCTATTTTTATGTGTTTCTTTATGGGGAATGGGCTTTTTTTTTTTTTTTTTGAAACTTTATTATTATTTTTTTATTTTTTTTTGTTAAAACACTTTTATTTAACTTTTTTTTTTACATTCCACTTATGTCCCAGTAAGGGACTTTAACATTTCAGGGTCTGATCCCTGATTGAATGCAGCACAATACATCTGTATTGTGCTGCATTCAACTGTCAGCGTCTCACACTGTGAGACGCTGACCGTTGCCTAGGAGACCCAGCGCTGTGGCTGGGTCTCCTGGGCTTCCGTAGATGGGAGTCCCGATGCCTCTGGGCAAGGCATCGGGGCTTCCATCTCAGCCATCGGGCCCCGCCTCACGGGGACCCGATGGCTTTAAAAACTGCCGCAATTACCTTGTATGCCGCGGTCAGCGTGACCGCGGCATACAAGGGGTTAATCCGCCGGCATCGGTGTAATCACCGGTACTGGCGGATACAGCAGAGGCCCGGCTGTTAGTATCAGCCGGGCCCCTGCTGTAGATTGCGGCAGCGGGCAGCCAGCGGCACGTTAACCCTAGGACGAGAATGCTCGTCCTAGGGCGTTAAGTAACGCCCTATTAGGACGAGCATTCTCGTCCTAGGTCGGCAACGTGTTAAAGAGGTTTTCCAAGTTATATATATTGATGACTTATCCTCAGGATAGGTCATCAATATCAGATTGGCGGGGGTGCCGGGTGTCGGACCCCCGCCGATCAGCTGATCAGCTTATCAGCGCTGCCTTCTCTTCACTGTTTACATGCTGGCCGTAACGGGTTAGTGGTGAGTAGGTGTAACTACACCTCGCCGCCCCATTCATTTCTATGGGAAGAATCGCTTCCATAGACTTGTATGGAAGCGATTCTTCCCATAGAAATGAATGGGGTGGTTAGGTGTAATTACACCTACTCACCACTACCCCGTTACGGCCAGAATGTAAACAATGAAGAGGAGGCAGTGCTGATCCGGCGCGCGCCTCCTCTTCAAACAGCTGATCGGCGGGGGTGCCGGGTGTTGGACCCCCGCCGATCTGATATTGATGACCTATCCTGAGGATAGGTCATCAATATATATAACTCGGAAAACCCCTTTAAAAATAAAATAAACATAAAAATAAACTTAAAAATAATATATAAATATGCACCTTGCATTACCATTGCGTTTTCTGTGCGTTTTTTATCTTATATATGCGTTTTTTTGCTCAATTATGCTCTGCCCAATATATCCTAGACTAGACAAGAAATTACAGCTCTAAAACAACTACAAAAACAACAAAACATCATTATACGTCCCGCGGATAAAGGGGGGGCTGTGGTGGTCTTAGATGTAGATCAGTACAATACTGAATGTCTGAGACAATTGTCAGACACAGCAACATATAAACGACTATAGAATGACCTGATGGAAATATACAGTGCACAGTTGAAAGAACTCTGCAAAAAAGGTTTGGAAGAAAATATACTACTAGAACGGGAATATCAGTTTATAATGGGAACAGCAAAAAGATTACCACTCTTCTACTGCATTCCCAAAATACATAAGAGCTTACAAAACCCACTAGGACGTCCAATAATTTCGTGCATAGGGTCACTCACCTCGAATCTATCACAGTATATAGACAAAATCCTGCAACCAATTGTTAAAAATACACCTTCCTACATCAGGGATACCACCCAGGTTATAAATATGGTAGAAAATCTTAATTATGAACCCCATTGGATTATGGGTACCCTTGATGTAGGATCTCTTTATACTGCGATAGATCATCAACAGGGTGTGGAAGCCTTAAAAACTCAACCTCAGATGAATGGGGAGATGCATGAAACTCAGATACAATATATACTAGTTGGAGTCAACTTCATATTAACACATGATTATTTCTTTTATGAAACAGACTATTATTTACAAATGCGCGGTACCGCCATGGGCACCAGGTTCGCCCCCAGCTATGCCAATTTATTTATGGCTAGTTGGGAAGATCAGGTCATTAGACCCAGTCTGGGGGAGGACCTGGTGCTCTGGCGAAGATATATCGACGATATATTTTTATATGGCAAAGGTCAGAAACAGAATTGACAACATTTTTGAAGGAACTGGATAATAATGAGTATAATCTGAAGTTTTCTGCTAATATAAGTAAGCAACATGTAGAATTTCTAGATCTGTCAATTAGTGCAAGATGGTCAGCTCATGCGTAAAACATTTCAGAAAGAGGTAGCTAAATAGTTACATTTTACACACAAGCTGCCATTTGCCTAGATGGCTACATAATATTCCTATGGGCCAGTTCCGTAGATTAAGACGCAATTGTACTAAATTAGAAGATTATGAAGAGGAAGCTAAAAATATGCAAACTAATTTTTAATAATACAGCTCTATCGAAAGTGCGGGATATGGACAGAGATAAATTCTTTGCAGTAGATGATGCCAGCCAGGGGCGTAGCAATAGGGGAAGCAGGGGAAGCAGCTGCTTTGGGGCCCAGACCCACAAGGGGCCCCTTCAGGAGGGAGACTAAAAGATTTTATTGTCAGGCCCCCCTCAACAGTATTATACAGTGACATTATATACAGTGACACTATAGAAAGCGGATGGAGCGGCTGTCAGGCCTTGTCTGGGAGAGCTCAGTCTTGACTAGCTACAAGAGTGAGGGTTGCATGTGAGTTCGGGGTTGCGAGGAAGTTTCTGGGGGGGCCCCATTCAAAAATTGGCTGTGGGGCCCAGTTAGTTGTAGTTACGCCACTGATGCCAGCCTTAAAAGCAACCAACAAGAGAAAGATAAAATAATTATCATAATACCTACTGTTCAATGCTCAATACAAAAAGATAGAAGCAATCATATATAAACACTGGCATCATGTACTGCAGGATAAAGTAATTGGATCACAGTAGAGTTGACTCCTAAACCCAAGATAACCTACACAAAAGCACCGAACTTAGCGTTAAAAATCGCCCCTACGGTGAAATCTAAAAAGAGTAAAATATCTGTACATGAATGGTCAAATATTAAAGGATTCTATACATGTGAGAAATGTAACAATTGTAAGACAATGAAATTTCAAAAAAAGACATCTAGAGCCTGCTCCACAAGAAATTCCTTTTCCTTAGAGATAACAGAGTTTTTGACATGTAGCTCAACGAATGTAATCTATATGATCGAGTGCCCTTGTCATAAACAGTATGTAGGAAGAACTAAAAGGACACTCAAGAAAAGGGTAGCAGAGCATATGAGTAATATAACAGCAGGTTACGAAAAACATACTCTATCAAAGCATTTCAAACAATATCACAAGGATCCGAGGGGACTGACCTTCATAGCCCTAGAAAGGGTGACAAAACACTGGAGGGGTGGAGACTACCTTCTGCAGATTTCAAGATCGGAATCCAGGAGGATCTTCAATTTTGACACCTTAACACCAGAGGGTCTAAATGCAGACTTTGAACTTTTTGGTTTCCTATAATGGGGTCCAGCCTCTCTCTGATGGGATATCAGCGTCAGGCTGTTCACTTACCAGCACGCTGATCTCCCCTTAGGAGAGGCCCTCACACTTTCTCCATGTTTCCCATCCACTAGATCCAAGAAATATCATATATCCATATGAAGATACGATTACAAGTAGATATGCCTCCTATTTTTATATTTATTTTATTTTTGTTTTGTTTTGTACTATCATTATTATTACTTTTTTTTTCCTGCTATGTGTACTATGGGAGGTATGTATCTCCCTCTCTATTTTAAGAAAAATAAAGAATAGAGGAGAATGAAGATATAGATTAAGGATAGTATTGGTCAGAGCATAATTGAGCAAAAAAATGCATATATAACTTAAAAAAACACACAGAAATCGCAATGGTAACGCAAGGTGCATATTTATATATTATTGTTTATTTTTATGTTCATTTTATTTTTAATGCTTATTGTATAGCATAACATATATATGCCTAAGTCCAAATTGATTATAAATTACTATATGTGATGAAGAATCCAAAATAAAATATGGGAATAAGGTCCAGTGAGGGTTTTAGTGGTAACTGTGGAGCAGGTATAAATAGTGGGGAAGATTGAGAACTCAATATGGCCACTGAGGAAGAAGTCTACACTTTCGAAACGCATCTGGAATTATAGGCAATATTACCCACTAAAAACCTCATGGATCAAATATAAATCCTGCCCATATTGGATTATTTTCGAGCGAACTTCACTATATGTATAAGACGGGAGAAGCGGAGTCACGTGAGACACCAGCTCAAGCAAGGGAACTTACCCACATGGGACGCCAAGTCCTTACACGGAGCAACTGACTTCAGGCCGCATACAGCACAATACTGGGAGCGCTGAAAGCACGGACTTCAACCCAGTATATGTAAGAAAGAATACCCCCAGGACAGGGCTGTTAGGGGTAAGTGTTATATTGTCCTTCTACCAAGTGGGACACCACTGGTGAAGTGAAGAAGGAGAAAAAGCATTGAGTATGTCACTGTAATTTTTACGCTATACCGCTTGCCATATCGCTCCCTATGCTTATATAATAAAAAGGAGAGCACACCTTCTCATTCAAAGAGTTTTCTGTATTTTCATGACTATGAAAATTGTAGATTCACACTGAAGGCATCAAAACTATGAATTAACACATGTGGAATTATATGCTTACCAAAAAAGTGTGAAACAACTGAAAATATGTCTTATATTCTAGGTTCTTCAAAGTAGCCACCTTTTGCTTTGATTACTGCTTTGCACACTCTTGGCATTCTCTTGAAGAGCTTCAAGAGGTAGTCACCTGAAATGGTTTTCACTTCACAGGTGTGCCCTGTCAGGTTTAATAAGTGGGATTTCTTGCCTTATAAATGGGGTTGGGACCATGAGTTGTGTTGGGCAGAAGTCAGGTGGATACACAGCTGATAGTCCTACTGAATAGACTGTTAGAATTTGTACTATGGCAAGAAAAAAGCAGCTAAGTAAAGAAAAACGAGTGGCCATCATTACTTTAAGAAATTAAGGTCAGTCAGTCCGAAAAATTGGGAAAACTTTAAAAGTGTCCCCAAGTACAGTCGCAAAAACCATCAAGCGCTACAAAGAAACTGGCTCACATGAGGACTGCCCCAGGAAAGGAAGACCAAGAGTCACCTCTGCTGCGGAGGATAAGTTCATCCGAGTCACCAGCCTCAGAAATCGCAGGTTAACAGCAGCTCAGATTAGACAATGCCACACAGAGTTCTAGCAACAGACACATCTCTACAACAACTGTTAAGAGGAGATTGTGTGCAGCAGGCCTTCATGGTAAAATAGCTGCTAGGAAACCACTGCTAAGGACAGGCAACAAGCAGAAGAGACTTGTTTGGGCTAATGAACTCAAGGAATGGACATTAGACCAGTGGAAATCTGTGCTTTGGTCTGATGAGTCCAAATTTGAGATCTTTGGTTTCAACCACCGTGTCTTTTTGTGACGCAGAAAAGGTGAACAGATGGACTCTACATGCCTGGTTCCCACCGTGAAACATGGAGGAGGAGGTGTGATGGTGTGGGGGTGCTTTGCTGGTGACACTGTTGGGGATTTATTCAAAATTGAAGGCATACTGAACCAGCATGGCTACTACAGCATCTTGCAGCGGCATGCTATTCCATCCGGTTTGCGTTTAGTTGGACCATCATTTATTTGTCAACAGGACAATGACCCCAAACACACCTCCAGGCTGTGTAAGGGCTATTTGACCAAGAAGGAGAGTGATGGGGTGCTACGCCAGATGACCTGGCCTCCACAGTCACCAGACCTGAACCCAATCGAGATGGGTGCTAAGCATCTCTGGGAACTCCTTCAAGACTGTTGGAATACCATTTCAGGTGACTACCTCTTGAAGCTCATCAAGAGAATGCCAAGAGTGTGCAAAGCAGTAATCAAAGCAAGAGGTGTCTACTTTAAAGAGCCTAGAATATAAGACATATTTTCAGTTGTTTCACTTTTTTAAGTATATAATTCCACATGTGTTAATTCATAGTTTTGATGCCTTCAGTGTGAATCTACAATTTTCATAGTCAGGAAAATACAGAAAACTCTTTAAATGAGAAGGTGTGTCCAAACTTTTGGACTCATCAGACCAATGCACAGATTTCCACTGGTCTAATGTCCATTCCTTGTGTTCTTTAGCCCAAACAAGTCTCTTCTGCTTGTTGCCTGTACTTAGCAGTGGTTTCCTAGCAGCTATTTTACCATAAAGGCCTGCTGCACACAGTGTCCTCTTAACAGTTGTTGTAGAGATGTGTCTGCTGCAAAACTCTGTGTGGCATTGACCTGGTCTCTAATCTGAGCTGCTGTTAACCTACGATTTCTGAGGCTGGTGACTCGGATGATCTTATCCTCCGCAGCAAAGGTGACTCTTGGTCTTCCTTTCCTGGGGCGGTCCTCATGTGAGCCAGTTTCTTTGTAGCGCTTGATGGTTTTTGCGACTGCACTTGGGGACACTTTCAAAGTTTTCCCAATTTTTCAGACTGACTGACCTTCATTTCTTAAAGTAATGATGGCCACTCGTTTTTCTTTACTTAGCTGCTTTTTTCTTGCCATAATGCAAATTCTAACAGTCTATTCAGTAGGACTATGAGCTGTGTATCCACCTGACTTCTGCCCAACACAACTCATGGTCCCAACCCCATTTATAAGGCAAGAAATCCCACTTAATAAACCTGACGGGGCACACGTGAAGTGAAAACCATTTCAGGTGAATAACTCTTGAAGCTCATCAAGAGAATGCCAAGAGTGTGCAAAGCAGTAATCAAAGCAAAAGGTGGCTACTTTGAAGAACCTAGAATAAAAGACATATTTTCAGTTGTTTCACACTTTTGTGTTAAGTATATAATTCCACATGTGTTAATTCATAGTTTTGATGCCTTCAATATGAATCTACAATTTTCATAGTCATGAAAATACAGAAAACTCTTTGAATGAGAAGGTGTGTCCATACTTTTGGTCTGTAATGTATGTATGTGTATATATATATATACATATATATATATATATATATATATATATATATATAAGAAAAAAGAGGCAGCACTCTCCAGTAAAATGGCCTAGTTAAAGAGGCTCTGTCACTAGGTTTTAACCTATGTATTTAAATACATAGGTTAAAACCCCTTGACTTCTACAGTTAAAACATACCTTTATTGCAGAGTACAGCGCAGCGGTTGTGCTGAAAAAAGAACTTTAATCTTTATGTTAATGAGCCTTCGGAGCACCGGGGGGCGGGCTCTTTCTTCCTGAGCACCGCTTCTTCACCGCCCCCCGGGTCCCGAGGCTCTCTCCGATGCCAACGTCCACGCCCCTCTGAAACTTGATTGACAGCGCTAGGCCGTTTGGCCTAGCGCTGAAATCCCGCCGGCGCATGCGCAGAAGCGCTTGCAGTGCCGAACACCGCAAGCGCTTCCATCCTTGTGCGCACGCGCCGTCACTTCCGGGTTCAGCGAAGTGACGGCGCGTGCGCACAAGGATGGAAGCGCTTGCGGTGTTCGGCACTGCAAGCGCTTCTGCGCATGCGCCGGCGGGATTTCAGCGCTAGGCCAAACGGCCTAGCGCTGTCAATCAAGTTTCAGAGGGGCGTGGACGTTGGCATCGGAGAGAGCCTCGGGACCCGGGGGGCGGTGAAGAAGCGGTGCTCAGGAAGAAAGAGCCCGCCCCCCGGTGCTCCGAAGGCTCATTAACATAAAGATTAAAGTTCTTTTTTCAGCACAACCGCTGCGCTGTACTCTGCAATAAAGGTATGTTTTAACTGTAGAAGTCAAGGGGTTTTAACCTATGTATTTAAATACATAGGTTAAAACCTAGTGACAGAGCCTCTTTAAAGCTTAGTCCCATTCAAATCAGTGGGGCTGAGCTTTAGTACCAAGCACAGCCACTATACAATGTACGACACTGTGCAGTAATTTATGTGAATAAACAAAGTGAAACGTGATACAGGTGACATGAAAGATTAAGTAAGCCTCGCGATATTTGCTGAAACTGCGGAAAGACCTCTGTGGAGACAATACATTTTTACAGTGGGATGTTTTTTAAAAGTATCTGGTTCAGATACAACCTGATTTGCTGAACCCTAATCTTGGACATTGCCGCATGCAAAAACATCCATACTGTTAAAGTATTAAAAAACGTATCCTATACAATGAATGGCGCAACGGAAAAAAATAAAAATGGCTTACTCTGCATCTTTTCATCACTTTACTTCCCCAAAAATTGAACAAAAGTGATCAAAAAGTCATACATATCCCAAAATGCATTTACAAAAACTACAGATTGTACCACAAAAAATGAGCCCTCACACATATCCATAGACATAGCTATAAAAAATTATGGGAGTCAGAATATGGTGATGAAAAGAAGATACATTTTTTTCAAAAGTTTTCTTTTGTTCAGTATTAAAATGCAAGAGAAACTATACATATGGGGTATTGCTGTAATTGTACTGACCTGGAGAATAAAGAGCACAAAGTCAGTTTTACTGCTCAGTGAACGCCATAAGAACAAAATCTATAAAATTGTGGGTTTTTTCCAGTTCCACCCCATTTCAAATTTATTTCCAGCTTCCTACTACACTCTATGCAATATTAGATGGTACCATTAGAAAGCGCAACTTGTCCTGCCAAAAACAAGCACTTATACGGCTATGTGAACGGAAAAATAAAAAAAAGTTATGGGTCCGGTAAGGCAGGGAGCGAAAAACAGAAACGGAAAAATTGCTGTGTCAGTAAGGGGTTGTGCGAGTTATTTTTTTTGTACTTTGTATGTTTCTAACTAGTCAAATACAACCGCTTTTCCATACACTTTCTGCTTCTAAAGCTGCTGGTTTATCAGATTTCACTCAGGGTCACATGACCTGTGATGTCACCTTCCCTGCCTGTTAATCTTGTATTCGTGCACCAAGAGATAACAGCCTGTACACAGACGTCACTGTGCTGGCCACGCCCCCTGCTCTGCCGCTGCTGCTGCTATCTGCTCTCTCCTTGTATTCTTTCAGATAAAACATTAACCCTTTCAGCCAGAACACACTGAAGGCTTTATAACAGCAGCTGCAGATGTAAAGAGACACAGGATCTGCTCTCCTTACCCTACAGACACAGAGCTGACACTGGAGCTGATCTGGAGAGTATTGTATTGTACAAGAACAGGTAGGGGGAAGATCCTGTGTGTATCAGCAGTGTCATTGTACAGCTAGGACTTGTAGTCCTACACATACAACATGCTGCTGAGTATTCCACCAGACATGTCACTCAGGGCAGCTCTTGTATTCACTCCCTTTGCAGAGCAGGAAGGGGGAGGGGCAGAGATTGTTATTATTGCAGGTAAACAAAGGCCAGAAGAGAACCAGGGAAATGAGGAAATATAGATTTTTTTTGCCTAAAACTTGCTTAACTTAGTTATATATTGCTGCCCATCAGATTTACAGTACTATATATATTTTTTTTTCATAACTCGGACAACCCCTTTAAAGGGGTTAACATGTATGGGCACTAATGGGTTAAGAAGCACATTAACTTATGTCAGGCTACTATAAGGGTACTCTAAAGTGTGCAGGCTGGCTTATAGCAGGGTACTACAGAGACACAGTAAGGGATATTGTAATTACTGAAAAGTCCTTTAACACTTTAACCCCTGGAGGTTTTTTGTTTTTGCGTTTTCGTCTTGCACTCCCTGCCTTCACAGAGCCATAACTTTTTTTATTTCTATGTTCACATAGCTGTATGAGGGCTTGTTTTTTGCGGGACAAGTTGTACTTTCCAGTGCCACCATTTAATATTGCATATGATGTAGTGGGAAGCGGGAAAAAAAATTCCAAATCGGGTGAAATTGCAAAAAAGCAACAGTTTTACGTTTTTTTTTTTTTTTTTTTTTTTATTTACGACGTTCGATGTGCAATAAAACTGACCAGTTACTATCATTCTACAGATCAGTACAAATTCGGCGATATCTAATATGTATAGTTTTTCTTGCATTTTGATAAAATCTAATATATAAAGCTGAGTGTATATGTGTGTGTGTGTGTGTGTGTGTGTGTGTGTGTGTATGTCCGCTAAAGGAATCCACACCGCTGCAGCTACAATCACAAAATTTGCCACACATGTACATCAGGGGTCCGGGAAGGTTTTAGAAGTTTTTCAACTTTCCAGGACGTACCGTTCCTGAGATATTCCCAAAAAATGCATTAGCCAATAGTAGCCTGGTCACATGACCCTTATCAGCCAATAGAAGCTCACAGGCACACATCAGGTTTCTATGACAACCTAGCCAGTTCACTGCTTTAGGTCTGCATTAAAGAGGCAGAGCACTGTGGATGACAATGGTAAATGGGTATTCCCGGTTACCATGACTATAACTTATGTTTTAGACTAACTCTTCATCAATCATTACCTCATATAATGTAAATTTTACATATTTACTGTTCAGTAGTAATAAAAGATGTTTTCTTCCACTGCTACCCACCTTCCTCCTAAATCAGGCATCAACCTGTAATTCCAGCCACCGTCAAAAGAAGGACTTAAAAGCACCATCCCCAGATCCACTAAGTCACGCCCCTGACTCAGTCAGGCCACGCCCCTTCCATGCTGCATTTGACCGGGATTAAAAATATTGGTAAAAATCACCTTCTGTCAGCTGCAGGGGTGGGGGGAGGGTGACTTTCTCCCTGCAGCTCATTGCTCAGACTGCACAGTGCTGCTGCTGAGAGTGCTGCTGCTGTGTCCATCCAGGCCCTGCGCATGACAGAGGACAGGGAGTCTGAAAGCCAGACCGTCCAGCCTAAAACAAGACCTGGCCACCCTAGGGGCAGGCTGATGTTGGGGTGGCCAGATGTCCGGCTTTAGGCTGGACAGTCCAGTTTTCTGGCTACCTGTTCTCCGTCCGACGCAGTACCTGGACAGACACAGGGATGTCCACCCTTTCAGTAGCTCACACTCAGACAGCTTCTCCTCCATGTCTTCACGGAGCCAGGGGGGCGTGGCCTCATGTTTGTGATGTGATGTGTCTTCATGGGAACTGGGGGCGCTGTTTCACGTTTGGGGGAATGGCCGGTGAGGTCTGGCTTTCTGGGGTGAAGACAGTGGCCACTCTAGCTGCTGTGGAGGTCACAGTTAAAGGGGTGGGCTTCTGTAGAGGTCACTGTTAAAGGGGTGGGCAGCTGTAGAGGTCACTGTTAAAGGGGCAGGCTGCTGTAGAGGTCACTGTTGAAGGGGCGGGCCGCTGTAGAGGTCTCTGTTAAAGGGGCGGGTCGCTGTAGAGGTCACTGTTAAAGGGGCTGGCTGCTGTAGAGGTCACTGTTAAAGGGGCGGGCCGCTGTAGAGGTCACTGTTAAAGGGGCAGGCACTGTAGAGGTCACTCTCGATATCTTTTAACGACACACACACACAAACAGTAAAAGAAATAAGTTAAATATACCCAGGCGAAGCCGGGTCCTTCAGCTAGTTAGTTATAAAGCTGGAAAAAAAAAATTTCTCGCCATATTTTGACCCCTATAACTTTTGGTATTTATGTGTACGGAGCTGTATGGTGGCTCAGTTTTTGCGGGGCGATCTGAACTTTTCATTGATACCATTCTGGGATGTGTATGACTTTTTGATCACTTTTTATTTAAATTTTTTTTTTTTAGAAAATAAAGCGACCAAAAACAGCGAATCGACCATTTCGCCGTTTTCCGTATGGGAAAGAAATTTTTATAGTATGGGCATTTTCCCACATGGCGATACCCATGATGTATATATTTTTTTTTTTGTACTTTTATTTTATTTTGGGGAAAGGGGGGTGAGTTGAATTTTTGTTTTTTTTTATTTTTAAAAACTTTATTTAATTTTTTACACTTTTATATTTGCCATAGGGAACTATAACAAGCAATCATCTGATTGCTGATATCATAGACTGCAATGCACTTTCATTGGAGTCTATGATGATTTTACTGCTTTCCTATGGAGGCCTATTACAGGCAAGAGCTCCATAGGAAGCTTGCTGCATACACACTCCGGCTCCTCCGATCGCCACACGGGGGAGCCAGAGCAACACTGGAAAGGCGCGCTTTTAATTTGTATAGCGCTACCTTCTGTTTGCTCTCTTCTTTATTTTTCTGTCCACCTCAGTAACATTGCTGAAGTCGACACATGCACTCACTTCTGTACTTCAACTGCCATCAGCCATATCTACTGGTAGAAGTTGTGAAAGTAAGGCATATGCACAAGACTATATCTGTTTTACAGTCCGCAAATCTTGGTTCTGCAAAATACGAAAGCGGTCTGTATTGCATCCACATTTTTTGCAGAGTCATTGACTTCAATTGGCTCACGGTCCACATTTTGCAGGAACTGCAAACACTTTTTTTGCGGAACTGCCATATGAATGCGGAAATCACACGGATCATCTACTTTCTGCATCCTCAGAATTTGAACCACGGACCCATTAAAAAAATGAAACTGCAAATGGACGTGGACTGTATCCATATTTTGCTTATCCATGATTTGCTGTGCAAAAGTGATCATGAACCTTATGTAAACATATAAAACTTAACTGTTACTAATTGTTACCGATAAAACAATAGAGCCCTAAAGATATGATAAACAAAAACAAAGAAAAAAGAAGGGAATGTGGTACAAGAAAACAAGTACACGGTGGCACAACCCAGATCCTGTATTCCGGTTGTTGGATGAATGTCCCTAAATTATGTAGTAAAGATATATAGATAAATTGTCTGAGGGGATATCTCACCCTATCAATGCCCTACGGGGGGGGGGTACTATCTCTGGTCCCAATGACCTAGCCACAGAGCACCCGTCCTGACAAGGGCGACCCCGTCCGGAACCTTTCCCTGAATGATCAAGCCCTAGATAGCCCTTTCCTGCTTATTCCCTACACGCATGTTTCTCACTCCAAAAAAGGATGCTCATCAGGGGAAAGAGTGCAGGCCGGGCAAATGAAAAAGGGAAGGAAATAGACAATACGCATATACTGTAGGTACTCGCTACTGTCAAACCAAAAAGGGGGCAGGAGGGAAAAATGATAGCTAATCCCACCAACTCATGTCAAAAGATAGAGACAGGAGTTTATAATATCAAACAGGGGAGGGCAGCATTAGATCTTTGCCGCGCACCTCCCTACACAGGGGCCTGATACAACCTGTGGGCAGATATGTATATATACTGTATATATGCAGTAACTTGCAGTAGAGTGTAACAAAAGTTGTAAGAAATTTGTATTCAGCTAATATGCTGTCTGCTCTGGGCTACAATATTCATACAAAATATGAGGAGAGATGTTCACTAGTCAGACATGCTGATGGCAAAAATGTGGGGGAGGAGCCCACCCTGGTCACTCTGGTGATGCATCCGTGAAGAGAACATTGAGAAACTAAAGGCAATTAAAGGGGTTGTCTGAGTGTTTAATACTGATGACCTATCCTCAGGATAGGTCATCAGTATTTGAGCGGTGGTGGTCCCAGCACCCCTGCCGATCAGCTGTTGGAAGAGGCTACTGCGCCCCTTTGAGCATCACAGCCTCTTCCTACGCCTGTGACGTCACATTCATCAGTCACATGACCGCAGCAATACCAAGAACGGACACTATCCAATGGACGGTGCTGTGCTTGGTAAGCTGCAAGAGTTGTCAGCATCTAATTAGCAGAGTTGTCCCACCTTCACCAACCACATATTGATGACCTATCCTGAGGATAGGTCATCAGCATCACGCACTCAGACAACCCCTGTAGTTTTAGTTTTAAAATGTTTTTATTGAAATTCAGACTGTACAAATGTTACATTAGTGGAGAAGCCAGTCAAAGAAAGGAAAATGATAGTACAGAACAAAAGTTGTCATTTTCTATATAAGTGCATACCATAATTATTGTATTTTCAAGAAATTGAGGAAATCACATAGAGGTGCACATGACTTTATGCATACAACATTGTACAAACAGCAAATTAAAGATCTTGTAGTTCTGTGCTAAAGTGCCAGATTATCAGCATTTGTGGGATGCTGAACAAAAGTAATTTCACTATATTTTGTCACTTATTTCAATTGTATCGAAGTGATATATCATTTCTTTTTATTTCATTTTGGTAGGTTTCGAATTTGGTTGATTTTATTCCTAATATGAAATGTTTTTTAAAACATGTTCAGGAGGTTGATCTGGTTCAGAATTCCATCCTCGTGGAACAGGTAATTATTTATTGTCTTTTGATGAACAACTGTTTTCTAGAAACCTTTCATTGAATAACTTGTTGGGTGACCTCAGAATTGTTGGAAATTTCCATGTAAAAATCTTGAATTTTGAGTGCAGTGGATTTTGAAATCCCCAGCATGCTCATTCTGTTTTGGAAATGTCGCCAAAATTCACCAAGGATAGCACCACTTCAAAATATATGGGTGAAATCCACAGCAAAGCCCTCATGTGACACTAGTGGATTTTGCTGAAGAATCACTTCACATTTTGCAGCAGTATGTGGCCTTACATATTGCCTATTTTTGATCACAGAAAGCCGTCTGCTACCCCCTGCTTAGTGACTAATTTACCTCTTCCATATTTGTAGAACCTTTCTTTGAACCAAAATTCAAGCAAACTGTTAGCCTTCTTCCAGCAAATCATCTTTAACCATATTCTGAGACTTAATGATCAGTAAGTGTGCTTTTCGTTTTCCTATTTTTTTGGGAATATTCCTTGTATAGATGGCAATATGGTAAAACTGAGCTGAGGCATCGCCTTTAGGTCACCAACATATCTAACAGCGATAAGTATTGTCATAGGAGGCAGGTAGATGTTGTTACACCCTTTTGGTGTTACAAAGTAGATCTCTACCTCCCTCTTTAGGTGCCTTCACACATGGCGGAAAATTCCTCCAGAAAATACACAGGTGCAGGTTTTTACAGTGGTGTGGATTTTTACTCACTGATAAGGATGGAGATTCCTTTGTAAATATTTTTTGTGTATTTCTGTACGGATTACATCCCCCATTGAAATGTATGGAGACATTCGGTTACATATCATTATTTATGCTGCGTAATGTTGTTCGTCTTTTTGGAGTATTTTCTGGTGGATTTTTCTGCTACGTGTGAAGGCATCCATACTTTATTGCCCGCTTCATCTCTGTTCTACTCAGACCTGTGGAGTCAAGCTTCCGACTCCTCTGTTTTTCCACACTAAGTCCAGCTCCGTCATAAATGGCTCATGTATAAAAATTGGTAATAACAAGTTTACTGTAGTAAAATGGTGACATATTTCATCATCATGTAAATAATCAAGCTACTTAGAACATGAAATATATTCATTGAAATACAATATGTAAGAAAACACTTTTCAAAATTTTAAATATGGCTCAATATTAATAATAATCCTTTTTATTGAATGATGGGACAGTAATAAAACATCTCTGCTTTCTCTATGAGGAGCCTGGCAGACCTTAACAACCGGCTCCCCGCTCCCTCAGCTGGACAATATTTGTGCGGCTGCAAAGTCTGCAAGGACATTTAGAAACATCCTTGCAGAGTTAAATGCAGATCGCCTGGACGTTTTTAGTCTGTGGGCAATCCACAACTGGTAAAGAAACATGCACAGCATTAGACCTAATAGCAAAGAACCTCAGCATTATCATGCACTTAATATTTTTAAAAAGTTAATTAAATTGTCCTCAGAAATAGTATTTTCCCCGGTGCCTCCACAATGGCAGTTACGTGAGAGGAGTCCCTGCCTCCTGAGGACAGGAAACAACGCAGAAGCCCACATTTAAAAGCCTCTTCCCCTTTACCTGCTTCAGTTTATTGTTTTCTGTCCTCACGGGATGCGTAGAATTTCTCCTCTTCTCAACAGGTACGCAACAGCCTGGATATTAACCCTGATCGGGAGGGCTGTTGCAGGGAGCAGGATCACATGATCACATTTGCCTCCCTCCCTGGTTCATTGGCACAAGCCCTACTATGTAGACAGCCCCGGGCTTCTCCATGCGGATCCGCCAGGGACCGCGCGGGATCCGTTTCATCACAAGACTTCAGACGGGATTCTCCTTGGGCAAGAGAATCCCGGCCTCACTGCTTCCGGTTTCATCACAGGCAAGGCCGAGAACCGCATATTAGGGGCAGAAAAGCACATTTATGGCGCCACTAGTGTGCAGTTCTCAGCATTTCTGCATCATGTCTGCATCTAGTGATGCCTCTGGGGATCCTGGTTTAGCCCTTAGCCCAGTAAGCCTCCTCCATACACTTATATACTGTATTTTTCGCTTTATAAGATGCACTTTTTTTCCCCAAAAGTAGGGGAAAATGGCCGTGCGTCTTATAAAGCGAATACTAGTGACCGCTTCCATTATGTAAGCGCTCACTACTGTACATTAGGTGCCGGGAGCGGGGAAGATACTTACCTTCCCTGGTCTTCTTGCTGGGGCCGGCGCTCCCTTGTCTTCTCCTGCCAGCGCTGCACTGTCCTGACCCTGTCTAGCGATAGGATGTAGTGCGCGCACTAAGACCTGACGCTGCACGCAGTCAGGTGACAGTGCAGTGCCGGCCAGAGAAGACAGAGGAGCGTGACTTGCCGAAGATGAAGAGGAGCCGCGGCGCAGGAGAGGTAAGTGGAGTTTTTTGTTTTAGTCTGATAGGAGTCTGAAAGGGCTGATGGGGATCTAAAAACGGGCTGATCTGAGGTCTGATGGGTGTCTGAAAGGGCTGATTTGAGATCTGATGGGGGTCTGAAAGAGCTGATCTGAGGTCTGATGGGGGTCTGAAAGAGCTGATCTGAGGTCTGATGGGGGTCGGAAGGGGCTGTTCTGAGGACTGATGGGGGGTCGGACATGGAGGGCTGATACAGGGGTGTGATGTGAGGATCTGATGAAAAATATCTTTTTCTTCCTACTCTAAAATCTGTTGTACGTCTTATCATCGGGTGCATCTTATAAAGCGAAAAATACGGTAGCTCACTTCAGGGTGTTGTGTGCTATTTGAATCATCTAGTAGGTCCATAGCCATGAATCATGCATAGTATCTTAGCCTATTTTTAATCTGTTCTAGAGGAAAGAATTGGCCTCTAAGTCAGCAGCAATAGTCTCAAAGAAAAAATGTGCTATCTGCAAAAAAGCCCTACCTCCTCACTATAGGAAACCACTATGTACCAAATGTACTGAAAAAGTTGTATCAGAGGAGACAACGTCCCTCCTGGATTCAATGAGGTTCCTGATTAAAGGGGTTTTCCGAGTTATATATATTGATGACCTATCCTCAGGATAGGTCATCAATATCAGATCCGCGGGGTCCGAAACCCGGCACCCCCACCGGTCAGCTGTTTGAAGAGGAGGCGCGCGCCGTATCACCACTGCCTCCTCTTCACTGTTAACATGCTGGCCGTAACGGGGTAGTGCTGAGTAGGTGTAATTACACCTCACCGCCCCATTCATTTCTATGGGAAGAATCGCTTCCATAGACTTGTATGGAAGCGATTCTTCCCATAGAAATGAATGGGGTGGTTAGGTGTAATTACACCTACTCACCACTACCCCGTTACTGCCAGCATGTAAACAGTGAAGAGGAGGCAGCGCTGATACGGCGCACGCCTCCTCTTCAAACAGCTGACCGGTGGGGGTGCCGGGTTTCGGACCCCCGCCGATCTGATATTGATGACCTATCCTGAGGATAGGTCATCAATATATATAACTCGGAAAACCCCTTTAAAGAAGTTAACTCTGCAATAGATTTAAGATTGCCTAGTGTCTCCACTTCCATCCACCTCTAGTACTGCTATACCTGAATGCCGGTGAAATGTATACCTAGATGCCGGTGAAATGTTTTCTGAACCAGACTCAGATTCCTCTGAATATGGTTCAGGTCGACCCCTTTGTCTACCTGAAGAAACAGACTCTTTATTAAAAACGGTTAGAGCGACGATGCAAATTGAAGACATCCAGGATCACATGTTTCAGGGGTTAGGTGAAAGGAAAAGAAGAGTTTTCCCAATCCATAACAAAATTAAAATCCTAATGTCTAAAGAATGGAGCAACCTGGAGAAAAGAAAAGCCATTTCTGGATCATTCAAAAGAAAATACCCTTTTATGGATTAGGATTCTGTGCTCTGTGATAAAACACTGAAAATTGATGCCCTTATAGCCGGTATGTCAAAAAAATCCTCATTAGCCTTTGAAGACATGGGCCTCCTCAAAGATCCCATGGATTAAAAATGTGAAAGTCTCCTAAAACCCTCCTGGGAAATCAACACAGCCATGCTGAGGCCCAGCATTGCTTCCACCTGTACAGCAAGATCTCTGGTTTGGCTTGAGGAATTAGAAAATCACCTGGCCTCAGGTACTCCTAGGGAGGAAATCCTGGCTTCCATTCCTTCCTTCAACCAAGCATCAAATTTTTTTATCTGATGCCTCTGCTGACTTAGTTAGGTTATCCACTAGATCTGCGGCTCTCTCAAATGCTACCCGCCATGCTGTTTGGCTCTGTTCCTGGTCAGGAGATGCTGGCTCAAAAGAAAAGTCTTTGCTCCATTTCCTGTGTTTGGCTCCACTCTTGATGACATCCTTGACAGCCTCGGATAAAAAGAAGGGATTTCCCCAAGAGACAAGGTTTTACAACTCCAAGAGAAATTTTCGTAACCAAAGAAGACCAAGACGGGACCTAAAAAAGGACAGTTCTTTAAGATGGCAACAGATGGCAGAGGGAAAGGGTTTCTTTTTAATTCCGAAAACAATACACGACCCTCACCATGACACCAGAATTCAGGTAGGAGGCAGATTAAGATTTTTTTCTTTAGCCTGGGAATCTATTACTTCTTCCCCATGGGTCCTAAATACACTTAAAAATGGTTATTTTATTGAGTTTGCCTCCCCTTCTCCTAAACAATCTTTTGTCCCCTCCTCAGCATCAGTTTGCTTTGAAATTGGAGGTGGGCCTGTCACTTGAAAAACAAGTCCTGATCTCTTTTCCTCTGAATAAAATCCCGATCCCTGTTCATTCTCCAATTTTTCTAGTAACAAAACCTAATGGTTCGTTTAGATTAATTAGCAATTTCAAACCCTTGAATAAATATGTAAAATATAAAAAGTTTAAAATGAAGTGTATTAACACCACCATTAATGTACTTGGGAAAGACTGGTTTATGGTAACTAGGAATGAGCGAATCGACTTCGGATGAAATATCCAAAGTCGATTAGCATAAAACTTTGTTTCAATAGCGTGCTTTGTTTCAATGTGCACAGTACAGTATTAGAATGTATTGGTCAGATAAGCCGAAGTTATTACTTCGCGAAGTCTCACGAGACTTCGTGTAAAAACTTCATAGATTAATTTGTACTGTAAAAAAAAAACATTTGCCAAACTCAGGTTCGGTTCCAAGGTACCACTTACTATCATGTTCCCATCTCTCCAGAACACCAGAAATATTTAAGGATAGCTGTAATGTTTAAAAACAAATTGTTCCATTTCCAGTTCCAGGCACTTCCCTTTGACCTCTCCTCAGCTCCTAAAATGTTTTCAAAAATGATGGCCAAAATTGCTGGATACCTACATCTACAAGGAATCCTCATTATCCCTTATCTGGATGATCTTCTGATTGCAGCTCATACCCAAGCAGATCATTTTCGTACAAAATACCTTGTCTTTAGTAGGATGGATCATTAACCTGGAAAAATCTGATCTCATTTCAAGCTGACAAAAAGCCTTTTTTAAGAATTGTTTTGGATACTCCCCTCTCAATGTCCTACATTCCACAGGAAATGAAAGATTCTTTTCCAGAAAATGTCATGCTTTCGCCTGCTAAGAATCAGCTCCATTTGCAACATAATGAAACTTCTAGGTCTTCTCATTTATACTATTCCAGCCATAAAATGGGCCCAGTCACATACAAGAATACTTCAAACTTTCTGCTGTCTTCTTGGGACTGAACAATCTCCTCCCTGGAGAAGAAGGTAAGAAACCCAGCTTTGGTAAAGTCATCTTTCTGTTGGTGGTTGATTCACAAACATCTCCAAGCAGGAGTTTTTTGGCATCCCAAGAACCAAATTATAATATCTACGGATGCCAGCAGCACAGGCTGTGGTGCACACACTTCTGACCAGGTAGTCCAAGGAAGCTGGGATATATGTCTATCTAGAGCCTCATCCAATGTCCGAGAACTCTCTGCGGTTTTTTTAGGCTTTGTCTTCCTTTCAGTCCTCATTAAGAGACCGGCATGTAAAAATATTTTCTAATAATACCACCACAGTGGTTTATATAAACAGACAAGTGGAACCAGAAGTAAGCCTTTATCAGAAGTAGCAAAAAAAAACTGTTCTTCTGAGCAGAAAAAAATGTATTATCCATTTTAGCGGTCCACCTAAAAGAAGAAAATATGGTTGCTGATTTCTAAGGCCTCTTTCACACTAGCGTTAGCACGGATCCGGCACCTAAAGGGTGCCAACGGATCCGTGCTAACGCTGATACATGTGTGGAGCCGGAGCAGTGCTCCGGCCCCACACATGTTAACACACACATTGGAACAAGACACAGACATACAGACATACATACACACATACATACACACATACATACTCACATACTCCAGGGATGCCGGCAGAACGTCTTCACGCGCCTCCTGCGCGCAGTGATGACGGTTGCCCACAGCGCCCTCTGCTGGGCGCAGTGGGGAAACGTCATAGCTGCGCGCAGGAGGCGCGTGAAGACATGCTGCCGGCGTTCCGTGAGTATGTATGTATGTGTGTATGTATGTATCTATGTATGTAGCCGGATCCGGAATGACCCCCCCATTGCAAATCAATGGAGGACAGATCCGGATTACTGGTGTGTCCACACCAAATGGATCCGTCCCCATTGACTTGCATTGGGGGTCATTCCGGATCCGTCTTGGTGCGGATGCCTGGACCAGAGAGCAAACTGCAGCATGCTGCGGTTTGTTCTCCGGTCTGAAGACGGAACGGAATGCTTTCAGGAGCATTCCGTTGTCTTCAGGTCAGTTTTGTGCCCATTGACAATGAAGCGTTTTTTTCCGGTATTGAGCCCCTATAACGGAACTCAATACCGGAATTTAAAAACGCTAGTGTGAAAGTAGCCTTAAGTAGAAAATTGCTTAAAGAAGGAGAATGGTCCTTAAATACAGGATTTCAACAGATCTGCTCAAAATGGGGTCAGCCTATATTGGATTTATTTGCCTGTAGAGAAAATAGGAAAGTGAAAAGATTCTTCTCAGGATCATCCAGAACAAATAGATGCCTTATCTGCCCATTGGCCAGCAGACATCCTATACCCTTTTTCTCCATTTTTCCTCCATTTGCCTTTTCTAAGGGATAAAGGCCTTTCTGAACCAGTAATCACTACTCTTCTAGCTAGCTGTAAACCCATAACTTCTAAAATATACCTTAGAACCTGGAAGGTTTTTTTGTCCTTTTCTGAGGGAATCTGAGATCACTCTAGATCTCCTGAAATATCTTTGATCCTAGATTTCTTACAGCAAGGATTAAATAAGGATGTTAAGCCTAATACCCTGAAGGTACAGATTGCAGCATTAGGGGCCTTCCTAGATACTAAACTTTCAGGTCATCCCTTAGTCCAAAGATTCATTAAGGGCGCTATTAGGTTATGTCCTACAGTAAGATCCTCATTGGATCTTAACCTAGTCCTGTCTGTCTGAATGGATCCCCTATTCAAACCCATAGCCGAGATTAAAATTACTCTAATATAAAATGTCTTTTCTCTTATCTATCACTACAGCTAAAAGAATTGGGGAAATCCAGGCCCTCTCCTGTAAAGCTCCCTATCTCAGAATATTGTATGATAGGGTCATATAGAAACATGCTCCTTATTTCCTTCCTTAGGTTGGGTCTAAGTTTCATTGTGGGGAAGAAATTTCCTAACCCTCCTTTTGCCCAAATCCCTCTTCAGCCCAAGAAGTAAAATATCACAATATTGATGTCCATAGATGTACCCTTACCTATCTGGAGGTCACCAAATCCTTTAGGAAGTCAGATCATCTACTCTTCCAGTTCCAAGGAAAGAATAAAGGCCAAAAAGCCAGTAAAGCTACTGTTGCCCGTTGCATTAAAGCCACAATTTTCTTTTGCTACAAAAATGTTCCCCCATCAGGACTTAAAGGGGTTGTCCAAGTTATGAAAAAAAAATATATAGCACTGTAAATCTGATGGCAGCAATATATAACTAAGTTAAGCAAGTTTTAGGCAAAAAAAAATCTAAATTTCCTCATTTCCCTGGTTCTCTTCTGGCCTTTGTTTACCTGCAGTAATAACAATCTCTGCCTCTGCCCCCCCCTCCTCCTCCCCCGCTCTGCAAAGGGAGTGAATACAAGAGCTGCCCTGAGTGACATGTCTGCCTTCTAGGATACTCAGCAGCATGTTGTATGTGTAGGACTACAAGTCCCAGCTGTACAATGACTATGCTGATACACACAGGAACTTCCCCCTACCTGTTCTTGTGCAATACAATTCCTGTGTCAGCTCTTGTGCCCAGCATTTGTCTCCTCACTGCCTGCAGTGTAAAGCCTGTTGTAAAGCCTTGAGCCCTCTGTGTTCTGGCTGAAGGGGTTAATGTTTTATCTGAAGGAATCCAGGGAGAGAGCAGATATCAGCCAGACAGTGCAGGGGTGCGTGACCTGCACAGTGACATCTCGTGTACAAACTGTTATCTGATCTCTGAGGCTTGTGTACGAAACATCACAGAGCAGGGAGATAAGGTGACATCACAGGTCATGTGAACCTTTAGAGAAATCTGAGAAACCAGCAGCTTTAAAAGCACAAAGTGTATGGGAAAGTTGTTATACTTGACAAGTTAGTAACATACAAAGAACAAAAAAATAACTCGGACAACCCCTTTAAAGCTCACTCAACTCGTGCCATTTCTGCATCTTGGGCTGAGGGAGCCTCAGCATCTATTGAATAAATCTGCAAATCTGTAGATCCTGGGCCAACCTGGTGACTTTTTTAATCATTATAAACTGGATGTAATCTCCAACCAGGATCTATCCTTTGGATGTAAGGTCCAGTCAGCAGTTGTCCATCCCTAATGTTTTTTTACTCTGTTAAATCTCATGTAACTGCCATTGTGGAGGCGCCGGGGAAAAGAGCAAATTACTCTTACCTGGTAATCAGTGCTCCAGACTAAAAAAAATACCTAGGAGCCATTGGCTCCTGAACTGAAAAATTTAGGAGCCAAATTAAATTTTTAGTCGCCAAATAATAGAACAGTCCTATCCTATTTTTTGGGGGGACAAGGTGACTAAAAAATGGCGAATTGTGCGGTTTTTATTTATTTTTTTCTGTTACTTGCATAGGAGATTTTTTAAATATTTTAATAGTTCGGACTTTTCGGACGTGGCGATATGTAAAATGTTTGTTTATTGTTAATATATTTTATATGTAAAATTGGGAAAGGGGGTGATTAAGGGGCCGTACAGACTGCCGTAATGTTGCGGATCCGCTCCACAATACTACGGATGCCGCCTGGCGTGTGTTCCACAATTTGCGGAACACGCGGCCGGGCGCCCCGTTCAAAATGACTATTCTTGTCTGCTGTTGCGGACAAGAATAGGACATGTTCTGTAATTTCTTGCGGAGCCGCGGCAAGTTTGCACGCCACCCACTGAAGTGAATGCGGCCACATCTATTCTGAAAAATTGCAGAATAGATGCGGGCGCATTCACATGGTCGTGCTGTTCTGGGCTTTGTGCACACGGCAGCAGGGAGCTTACCATGGCAGCCAGGACTTCAGTAGCGTCCTGGTTGCCATGGTAACCGATCGTAGCCCCGCGATTACACTGCTGGGGCTCCGATTGAATCTACCACTGCCACCAATAAAGAGGGGGTGGGGGGTTCACCTGTGGCTGCGGGTAGGGGGTTCACCGCGCCACCAATGAGACTAGTAACTGGGGGGGGGGGCGCACTGCGCCACCAATGAATATAAAGCACATTAAATCAAGTATAGGAGGCAGCGGTATAACATACCCAGCCTCAATAGCAGGGCATGCGATCCACAGCAATTAATTGCCGCGTTGCCCTGTTATTGAGACCGGGTATGTTATACCGCTGCCTCCTATATTTCAACTAATGTGCTTTTACATTCTTTTTTTTTTTTTTAAACTTTTTTTTACCTCAGAGCGGGTTTGAAAAGAAGCAAGCCGGCCACCACTACTACATGGCCTTGGTGGCCATAACCAGGGGCAACGGCCTGACTGATGTGTGTGGGACAATGGATATACAAATAGGATAATCTTCTAAACGGTACATTTTATATAAATAGATTTTATTAATAATAATATTGGTATGACTATATCTAACTATACAAACTACATTTGTGAGATGGGAATACCCCTTTAACTATGTTTAATAAAAGTACAGGACCTGTATTATAGGGAGCTGCAGTCCGCGGTAGTTAACCCCTCAGGTGCCGCACCTGAGGGGTTAACTGTGGCATATGGGAGCTCCCTATAATACAGGTTGGGTGCCGGCTATGTGATTCCGCGTCGGCACCCGCTACTGTACCTTTATTAAACAGAGTTAACTTCATTGGTGGCACAGTGCTCCCTCCCCTACCCTTCTCTGCCCCTCTCATTGGTGGCGCAGTGCGCCCTCCCCCTCCCCTCTCCTCTCCCATTGGTGGCAGCAGCAGCACAGGGGGGAGGGAGAGCTTCCTTCTCCCCTGTGCTGCTGAGGGAACATGGTGCGCGCTGACAGCAGCGCGCACCATGTTCTCCGATACTAGGCTGTGCAGTAGCGCAGCCTAGTATCGGTAAATGCCGTATCTAGGCGCAAATGGCAACAAGACAAATTTGCAAATTCTGAGTCGCATTGGCGACCATTTTGGTCGCCATCTGGAGCCCTGGTAATGATTTCGTTTTTGGTTATTATTTTGTCTAATACAAGCATATGTTTTTAAACTCCCGTGTTCTTTGTAATTAACTGAAGAATTTAAAGGGGGAGGAGGCTTTTAAATGTGGGCTTCCGCATTGTTTCCTGTCCTCGGGAGGCGGGGACTCCTCTCATGTAACTGCCATTGTGGAAGCTATTGAAAAATCCAATTACCAAGTAAGAGTAATTTGCTCTTTCCTTAGTCTGATCCTCCTTCATGGATGACCCCAAATTTGCTCTAATTATCAATGTTTATTGCTAAATGAGAGGTCTTCGTTTGATGGAACAAAACATTATTATATGATTAAGGTTTCTAAATTTTGAATTCCTTTGAACATAAATATGCGTATTAGGTTTTCTGCTTTGTTTGTGTTCAATAATGAATATAGAATAGAAATTGTCTTCAATTTGCTTGAGTATGCAATACAATTAAATTGCATTATTCTCATGGTAAATAAATAGCATTAAAGAGGTTGGCCACTTTCTGACTACTTGTGACAAACAAGGGGGTATATTTAATGAAATATATAAAAAAAATGGCACAGAATTACAACAAAGGCTATATTAGTAAGAGCCATATAATCATCTTACAAAAACATTGGTTAACAGTAACCAAAAAGTGGACAACCCCTTTAAGCAATCTATGTAGTTTGAATGAATTATTTCTCTTTTCAGATATTATGTGCAGTGTTGTGGAATACCTCAGGGCTCCATGTTATCCGCGTTACTCTGTAGCTTATGCTATGGTGATATGGAAAATAAATTGTTCTGTGGAATACAAGAGCATGGGTAGGTAATAATGTCCTCGTTGACTTAAAGTAGTATCTCCATGTAGTAAGAGCATTGTCTTCTAGCTGCTGATTAGGCCTCATGCACACGGCCGTTGTCCGGCCATGGCCGTATTGTGGCCCGCAAGCAGCGGGTCTATACAATACACAGGCACCAGCTGTGTGCACCCTGCATCACGGATGCGGACCCATTCACTTGAAGGGTTCCGCAATCCGGAAGGTCGGTGTAGAACGGAGACACAGAAGCACCACGGAGTGCTTCAGTGGTGTTTCTTTCTGTGTCTCTGCTCACAAAAAAGTAGTGCATGCACTACTTTTTTGAGGTTCGGATCGCAGACCCCATTCAAGTGGGTTCACGTCCGGACGCTGTAGTTTTTGTCAGTCCGCCTCTCGGTTGTTTGCCGTGCTGCAGCCGGACCTCCGGCCCACCCCCATTAGAGTGAATGGGGCTGGAGTGGACTTCCAGCAGCATGGTGGGCTAGCATTAGAACGGATCCGACAGGCTGTTCCCTCGCCGGAACAGCCTGCCGGACCTTGCTACCGCAAGTGTGAAAGTAGCCTATATCAGGAATGTAATTGTGAATATATGCTTTATATGGTTTACATTATTCCTGCATTTTAATTAGTCCCTAAGGTCTGTGTTCATTAATTTCTTAATAGTCCAATTTTGGACTATTACTGTAATAGTCCAGATCACTACTTTTTTATTTTCCTACTGTTTCCAGTTCCCCTACTGTCAGCACTAAAAGCTGCACTGAAATACACTTTCCAGATTGCAGTGGGGTTCTAACATGATGGGGAGGACTCATGTACGCTTGAACAGCATTCCTGACAATGTATTTCAATTCAGCTCTAAGTGCTGACAGTGGGGGAACAGGGGGCAGTAGGAAAATAAAAAAAAAATAGTGATCTGGACTCCATATCTGCAGTACAACTCATGTATTACAGCAGATAATAGTCCAAACTCAGAGTGACAGATTCCCATTAATATAGTGGTTTGTTCTCATTGTTTCTGATACACTGTGCTAGGCTAAAATTAAAATCTTAATTTGTTTCCAATATAGGGACGATTATTTTTATACTTATTTTCTTGGGTTTTTTCTTTTTTTCTGCTCTCTTTTGAGAATAAATGGAGCAGTGCATATAAACGACCTGCCACTCCATTAGAACGGAGGAACAGACCCCATTCTTTGGATCGGTGGAGGTTTCCAGAGGTTGAACCCCCACTGATCAGTGTATTATACCCTATCCTGCTGATAGGGGCCACTTTTACTTAGATCAGTGGTTCTCAACTCCAGTCCTCGGGACCCACCTGCCAGTCAGGTTTTCAGGATTTCCTTAGTTTAGACCAGCTGATATAATTAGCGTCCATCCATCAGGACTTACCACAGGTATTCATTCTGTGGGATATTCCTAAATCCTGACTGGCAGGTGGGTCCCGAGGACTGGAGTTGAGAACCACTGCCTTAGATGAATATATTAGTCACAATAAAAGTTGTATTTTTAGTGACACAGTTTTGGGGTACATATAAATTATTGGTTAACTTTTATTAATGTTAAATTAAAATAACGTAATATCTATGGGTCAGTGAGACTACAGTGATACCAAATATTTATAATTTTGTTGTTTGTTTTTTTACAATACTGCACAATATCACATCTCTTGAAACAAGTTTTTATTTCTTTTTCTGCGAATGTAGCCATACATGGGCTTGTATTTTGTGGAATGAGACATAGTTTTCATTGGTATTGTTTTGGACTTATTGATTAACACTTTATTATTTTTTGGGGTGGTGCAGGAGAATGGGGGAAAAAGTAATTTGATTGTTAATTTGTGCTTTTTTTATGTTGTCATTTTAAATAACTTTATATAAAAATGCCTTACCACTCAAACGATTGGGGGAATTTATAATTAGTGGATATTTGAAGTCAGTTTTGCTTCAGTCTGCGTTGGCGTACTTTATGCCACATTTATCAAATGTCACATGTTTGACAAATATGTATTTTCCTTAAACCTAACACTGTCTGGAAAAGCTCCTACAGTTTTCCTATTCCACCCTCCTACTGGAATGAAATTCTGACTTTTTAAAAAAAAATCTCAGTAAAAAATCAGAAGTTTGGTCATTAACATGTCTAACCAAACCCTCTTTCCACTCATATTTCAAAACTGGAGTGAGTAGTATAAAAATGTAAAAAGTCACCAAATTTTTAGTAGCAAAAACCCCATTTTGTGACTTTTTGATGTCAAAATTCTAGAATGAAGTTATCAGGAGCTCTCGTTGTATTGCTGTGCAGGGTCAGTTTGGGAGGGTTGCTGTATGAACCAGACAAGCCTCAGCAGCTAGACCTGTCAGTATGACTGAAAACTGAGCCGATCAGAGTTCAGTCTCTGGGTCCAATCATAGAGGGAGGTGGGGTATTTAACCCCTTAGGGACTGGACCTATTTTTATTTTTCCTCCCCACATTCCAATAGCCATAACTTTTTTATTTTTCCATTTACAAAACCATATAACGGCTTATTTGCGGGACAAGATGCATTTTTTTAGAGGCACCATTTAATTCACTATAGAAAACGGGAAATAAATTCTTTGTGGGGGTAAAATTTGAAATAAAAAAAAATTTTTGTTTTTTTGGGTTTTGACATTACGACGTTCCCTGTGTGCTAAAAATGATGACGTCCTTATTCTGCAGCTCAGCATGATAACGGCGATACCAAATTTGTAAAGTTTTTATTTTGTTTTAAAAAAAATAAAAACCTTTGAAAAAAATCAATTGTCTTGGTATTGCCATTTTCTGACACCCATAACTTAATATTTTGGTCTACAAAGCTGTATAAGGGCTTGTTTTATGCTGTACAAGGTGTAGTTTTTATTCGTTTTATTGGTACCAAGAATCTGCGAGGTGGATACAATACAAAATACTGCAACACCTATAAACAACAATATCCACACAATTATAAGCAAAAAAATCCTTTATTGATTATAAAATCAAGACAACCATAATGAATAAAATGAATCACAAGTAGTGGAAATGCATGGAAAGGGGAGATAAGCAAAAGGGGCGCCGTCCTGCGGGGCCACGCTATACTAACTAGCCACAACACCAAAAGAAAAAGCCAGGCATATTATAAACATTTGAATACTGAAAATCATATGAAGTGCACCATAGGTCAAGCTAGGCGTAAAAACGTACACAAATGTAAGAAAAAATATACCAGTACCAAAATAACAGTGGCAATAGTGAAAGCTGCAGACCCGCAAGATGGCGTCCGTTCCTGACGTTGTTTCGCCCTAAGGCTTCTTCTGGGGAACCTTTTTTGAGGGGACAAGGTGACTAAAAAAATGACGAATCTTGTGGTTTTATTGTTTTTTTCTATAATAGCGTTCGCTGCGCAAGAAAATTTATGGATGCAGCGATACCTAATATGATTTAAACTTAATATTTTTATGAGGTTTTTTAATTTTTTTTAAACTTTTTTTTAAAACTAACCCCCCCTCCGGGATCTATTATACAGCCAGAACCCACCACATATGGAGCAGGCTCACCACAGCAGCCCACTTCATACAATTCCTTGCGCATAATGCCGTACATATGCCATACATGTACGGCATTATGCGCTAAGGTGTTAAATCAGTTGGTCCCAATCATCAGTGCCTGGTATTTTGTTGATCTAGGGTCTGTACTGTGTGAATATTGTTGCTTTCTCTGGTTTTGATCTGTAACTCGTTTTTGGATTATCGTTTGCTGCTGATTCTGCTCATATCGACTCTTCTGGCATTACAAGACGAACTGGATGTATAGATGTCTTTTTTCGGCCTTATAAACTATGTTACTATGTTAACTCTGGCTTGTACCTGGAATTCTTATATTTGCTCACCCTACCTGCTGACTCTTCGTTTACTTATCTGGTTATTCTGAGAGTTATTCTACTAGTGTGCCTATACCAGTAATCTGGATCTGCAGATGTATCCTAAGTCCTTAGCAGCTAAGTTCATCCTGCCTCGTGATGGGCTCTAGTGAACACCTAAGAGTAGCCTTAGTTTCATACTACCCGGAGAGATTTCATAAGGCTGGTAAGCAGGTTTTGGGCATACTTGTCTTGGCAGTGACTGCAGTTTCCCTAACAGAAAGCATGATAAATTAGGGCCAGTGTTTTAGTTGGTAAAAGAAAGTTTCAAGTTGCAATCACACATAGAACAAAGGATAAACACTTTAACACGTTGGTTCTACTTCAGAAATGCCTCCATTTATTGAGCCTTCTTGTTCCACAGAAGAACACACAAGGATATGTCCAAAGATCCACTCCACGTTGGTACTTACAGGCTCTAAAGGCAATCTGACATGGTGTGAAACCAGGCAGATTTTTAAAAAGGAATACACCATGTATATTAAATATTCAAGCTTATCACAAGTATTACAAACCACAGCATGCCACGTTCCTGACAGCTAAGGGTTTTGCCTTCAAGGCTTCTTCAGGGGCATCTAAGGTGTGTCCCATTTAAGGCCTCTTTCACACGAGCGTCGCGGATTTGTTCAGGATGCGTTGCGGATGCGTTGCGTTAAAAACGCGCGGATTGCATGCAGATGCAATGCGTTGCGCTGCGTTTTTAACGCACCCCCATTCATTTCTATGGAGCCTGGGCTGCGTGAAAAACGCAGAATATAGAACATGCTGCGTTTTTCACGCAACGCAGAAGTGATGCGTGAAAAAAAAACGCTCATGTGAAAAGCCCCATTAAAATGAATGGGTCAGGATTCAGTGCGGGTGCAATGCGTTCGCATCACGCATTGCACCCGCGCGGAAATCTCGCCCGTGTGAAAGGGGCCTAAGTCTGTAAATAGGTGCTTTTAAATTTTCATTCAATATGCCCACCATTGTTAACCTTTCAATACGATTTGCATTAATCAATAGTACAAAGTGTGTACATGACAAATGACAGTGTTTCTTGCCATTAAATGACTCGTACCTTGCATTTGTTTGTAGTTTTCTCATCTGTGTGCTATATCTTTAGTTTGCTGTTCTCCCAAAGCTGGTGGGCATAGATTAGCTCCCATCCACCGCACAGAAAAAGTAGAGGAGAATCTGCTTCCTAACATTTTCTCACTAAGAAACAGCACAGGGTCATGGAGGACATTATACAGAAGTACTGTTCTTTACTGATGTAAACTTCTAGTGTTGTGTAATGTAATACTTCTTTGAGCTGGTTTATTTCCAGGTGGATTCAGGAAAAAGTGTTCAGGAAGCGGGGAGGGGAGGAAAACAGCTGCTAACAGGAGAGTAAGACATTTTCTCTAAGATATATTACAAAGATTTATACAAAGTGGGGTAAAAATTTAGTGACCAGTTAATGATTGTTTTTTTGTCTCACTAAGAGACCTAACAAATCAGTCATTTAATTGCTTTTGTGATGCATTGTTATGTATTGTATACCAATGCATTATAGTCTATCACTAGTCTGTTAGGGTGAGCCTGTGGCACCCAGTCATGGTAGGCCACAGTGCCCAACAAAGCCCTCAGGGCTGCCACAGCAATGTATCAGCATTCTGCAATTGCATTTGTGGTTGCTAATGGGGACAGAAGGAGCCTCCTCCCTTAACTAATTGCCTGGATTCCGCTGTCACTATTGACTGCTGCATCTAGTGGGTTAAAAGCCGAGATCAGAATTATCTCTGATACTGGAAGCTACAGAGGGAACCCAGCTTTAATGTGTCTGTGCCGTTATTGTAGCCCAATATTAGCCCTGCCTGCAGAAGTGAGGCTTATATCAATTTCACAATTCTGAAATTTACTAAAATGGCATGGATTTGATTAATTGCCCATCCCTACAGTAAACCAAATCCCCTCTATATGGATAGAGTTAAAGCGTAAATTTTCAGGTTTTTTTCATAACTCAGTAGTATAAGTGAAGATAATACAGTGAATTCGGACAGTCTTCAGACCCTTTCACTTTTTCACATTTTGTTATTTTGCATCCTTGCACGAAAATAAAAAGAAATCTAAAGTTTTTCTCCATCAATACCCCATAATCAGAAATGAAAACTGAATTTTAGAAATTTTTGCAAATTAATTAAAAAGGAAAAACTAAAATTTTGTATGGACATAAGTATTCAGACCCTTTGCTATGATGCTTGAAATCTAGTTCTGGGGGCCTCCCATCTCTCTTGATCATATTTGAGAAGTTTCTGCATCTTGATTGGACCTGTATTAAAATCAATTGAAGGAATAAATTGAGCAAAAATCAAGCTGTGAGGAGGAAGAACTGCCTGTGGGGCTTAGAAGACAGGATTGTGTGGAGGCACTGATCTGGAGAAGGGTACAACATTTTTTTTACTGCGCTGAAAGTTCCCCAAATAGAAGACGTTTGGTAATATCCAGGATTCTTCCTAGAGTTGGCTGCCCCACTAATCAGGGGAGAAGGGCCTTGGTAAGAAAGGTGACCAAAAACCCAATGGTCACCTGTGTGTGGATCGTAGAAACTTCCAGAAGGTCAACCATCACTGCAGCACTCCATCCAAACTGGGTTTTTTGCTAGAGTGGCCAGAAAGAAGCCTCTAATCAGTAAAATGCACACAAAACCCTTCTGGAGTTTGCAAAAAGCACCTAAAGGAGTTTGACTGTGAGAAACCAGGTTCTCTGGCCTGTTGAAACAGAGATTGAACTTATTTTGCCTAAATTCTAAGCATCATGTCTGCAGGGACAGGGAGACTGGTCAGGGTTCAGGGAAAACTGAATGGAGCTAAATACAGAGATATTCTGATCAGAGTGTTCTAGACCACAGACAAGACAACACAGAAGTGGCTTAGGAACAACTCTGTGAATTTCCTTAAGAGGTCCAACCAGAGCCCTGACTTAAACCCAATAGAAAGTTTCTGGAGAGCCCTCAAAATGGCTGTGAACCAATGTTTCCAATCCAACCTGGCAGAGCTTCAGAGGCTCTGCAGAGAAAATGGTAGAAAATCTCCAAATCCAGGTGTGCAAAACTTGTGGCATCATACCCAAGAAGACTGGAGGCTGCCAAAGGTGGTTCAACTAAGTACTGAATACGTATGTCAAGGCAAAATTTTAGTTTATCCTTTTGAATAATCTAGCAAAGATTTCTAACATTCTGTTCTTTCAGTGTAAAATGATGGGGAAAAATTTGAAGGGTCTGAAAAGAAAGTTGCATTAAGTTTCAGGTTGCAACCTTCTTCTCCCAAAGGCGTGGGACCCGCACCTTTCTGACATAGAGACAACCCATTTAATAACGTGAACTGTGTCTCCTGTTTTTAGGTATTTTAACTAGACTATAAACATGCCAGTGGATGATATTTTGCATCTATTTCATGTAAGCTTTTAATTTGTTGCAGAGTTTTCATGCGACTTATCGATGATTTCTTGCTGGTAACACCTCACTTAGAACAAGCAAAACGATTTTTAAGGTAAATATTTTTAGTAAATAATGGCAAATTCTCTTTGCCTTTCTTTAGCAAATCATTTGGTCATGAGCAACCAAGACCTCATTATGTACAACCCTTAAGGAAAAAGGCTGTGTAACAGTAGGGAAAGAGAATGTGTAACAGCATGGAAGTTTACCAATTTTAATGCATTGGAATACTCCCACACTGTTACACGTTGTTTTCTTGATTAGTTGGAGACGCTGCAGATATGAGGGCAATCTGCAGCATGGTTTTTAGGACTGCCCAATAATTGTCCCATTTTGGAAAGAAGTCCATTCGCTAGTACAACAGGTGCTATGTGCACGTCCTCCTCTGGATGGAAATATCTGCTGAATGTCCCTTACCGTTGTATACGCAAAGCTCCGGGCAGACTGCTCCTCCCTATGACAATGGCAGCAAAATGTGTTACTGCATCGTTCTGGACACAACATGATGAGAGATCTCGCACACTTGATGTTAATTTCTTATATTAATGGAGTGCTTCCTCCCCTACTGTTTGTTGCTAATATTTCTTGCCTTTTTCTGTTTTTACTGTCTGGTCCAATTGCATACCATTCACTTAATGTCTAATGTTACTACATAACTGATATTAGGACATTTTCTAGGTTAGCTCAATAGAACCTATTTTGAATTGTTTCGGATTATACCCCTCACATCTCAGCTTATTTGGTTTTTGCAGTAACTGTGATTTGCATGTCTTCATGGTATGATTGTTTTTGTATTCTGTATTGAAAAAAAAGGTTATTTAATAAAAAGTAACATTTTCATTATGTTCACTAGTACCAAATAAATTATTAAAAAAGCATGGTTTCTGTCATACAGTTTGCAAAAGTAATTGTACTAATGTTCTGCTCTGATCTTTTCTTAAGAACTCTGGCAGAAGGGCTTCCTGATTATGGCTGTTCAATAAGCCTTGACAAGACAGTTGTGAATTTTCCTATTGATGACATTCCAGAGTGCTCAACAGTAGAGCAGTTACCAGGCCACTCCTTGTTGCGTTGGTGCGGTCTTCTGCTTGACACAAAAACTTTGGAAGTTTTCTGTGATTACTCTAGGTAAAATTTAATGTTGTCACCCGGTTTTATACTTAGTGCACTGAGAGTCTTGTTCCAAGTTTGTATTATCAGATACAATTATTCTAAGTGAGTTTATGTTCTTTACTTCCTAAGTTTACACTGTCTAAATATTAGATGGGATTAGTAACTTCCCAGTGAGCTTAAAGGGGCACATACGGCCACCACTGATGGATTGCAGGGTGGTCTTAACCCCTGGATATGAGCAGTGTATAATGCAATTGGAAAAATGAATCAAGCCAGCAAAGGAGGAAATATGGACAATCACAATACATTAGTAACTGCCTTGTATTAACTTTTTCTACATGATAAATGCCATTTGCCAAAGTGAGACAAACCCTTTAAAGCTCTGGATGCATCTGTACCATGTAAAGTCATTGCACAGGATGTGCACAGAGCTTGACTATTGTATCTTTTACTTATATGACAGATTCACCTTACTGATATGTAAAAGAAAAGGGTATGGTGCTCCGTAATGCACACTATATGTTTCTAAAGGATTGTGCATGCACTATGTAGTCTCTTTATGTGTATTGCATGCACAATCCCGCCGTAGGCTTGATATGTAAATAATCCTGTATCCATCGCTGCTTGGCCCATTCCCTGGGGTTGTAGTAAGTTACAACCTGAGGAACAGACCAGGACACTTTCAGCACAAATACACAGGAAGTTACATGAAGATGATGGTTAAGGTCTTTTATTAAATATTGTGCGTTACATAGCCAAACTGGTGCCTTCATCAGGTAGAAGTAGTCAAGAAAAAAAATAGAGTTTAAATACATATTTAAGCAGGAACACATCAAGATACTAATAGGAAGAAGGTAAAAATTAAACTGATATCTAAAAGGCAAGAAAGTAAAAAATCTGATACCAACAATGATGCATAGTAAAGGACCTTAAAGCTTCATCTTAATGAATCTGCTATGGAAGTGTGTTGGATTTTTTTTTTTACTGGTCTCTTTAACCCCATCATTGAGGTGAGTATATGGAGAAAAGAACATTATTTAGCAGAATAGGTGGCCATGTGTGATAATACTATATCTGGCCATTGTATGACTTGTATATGACACACAGGCTTGATCTGTTATTCTCAGTTGTTACTGAGAGTTGGGTGGAGATAAACCGCTATAATGTTTGCCAATTAGTTCAAATAGACAGGAGATTCTGCTCCCTTTTACACTGGCCGATTCAAAGACAATTATCGAGAACGAACCAAACATTTCCAATAATTTCCTAATTGTGAGCAGTGGGGATTTACGTGCAGCAATCGTCCCCTCTGTAGGAGAACAAACGATTGCTCATCTCTGTACAGTTTACACAGTACAATCTACTGCTCAGAAACAATGGTTTTGAGTGTCGCTGATAACTGCAAGGCAAGACGTTTTTTTCTTATAAGATTGATTTGTGAAATTACAGTGACGATTTTAGTTCTTTAGGGAGGTGACAGATTCCCATTAAAAATAAAATAAAATGAGAATTAAAGTACAATAACTATATTTGAAGAAGAATATATATAAGTATGCATTTGTATATACACTGCTACATTAATTTAACTGGTTATGCCTGCCAGAATGTGGGGAATAATATATTAGTATCTTATTTCACTGGTTTTAATAAGGCTCTGTCGCCATGATCAACCCTATACAACCAGGTATATAGCCTGGTAGGGTTGATGAAAGTGAGTAAAATGATACCTTTCTTTGCAGTGTAGGTGCCGGCATTCAGAAGAAATATCACTTTTATTTCATGCAAATGAGGGACTGGAGCACCAGGAGGCAGGCTCATGCGACACCCCTGCTGCTTCATACTGATACATCCATCCTTATAAATACGCCCCCCATTTAGATTGACAGCTCTCTGAAGTCTGCACACTGGCTCCTTTGCATGGTGCGTGTGCTGAGCATCGAAGATGATTACTGCACATACGCCGGTGATGTCACTTAACTCAGAAGTGGAGGTGCCATCAGCTTCATCTGCAGTCATATCTACTTCTGGGTTCAGTGATGTCACCAGCGCATGCACACTAATCATCTTCGCTGCTCAGCAAGCAGCAGAAGACGTGGTGCGCATGTGCCATGCTAGGGAACCAGTGCGCAGGCATAAGAGATCAGCGCTACTCACATCTAGCGCTGTCAATCTAAGGGGTGGGTCATTTTTATAAGAATGGAGGCATCAGTATGGAGCACCAGGGACGTCGCTAGATCAGTGCTCAAACCGCATAAGCCCGCCTCCTGGAGCTCATTTACATAAAAATAAAAGTGAATCTCTCTTGAACGCCGGCACTGACAATCAAAAGAAAGGTATTGATTTACTCAGCTTCATCAACCCTACCAGACTATATGCCTGGTTGTATACGGTTGATCCTGATTAGATCACAATGTCTAAAAGTTAAATCCATGCACACCTTTTTGACTTTTGTCAAGCACAGCAAAAAAAGTTAAAATTTTGCGCAAATTGACTTTTTAAAGCCAAAAATTGCTGTAAAAGTGTAGTTGTTTTTGTCAAAGCCAAAATAGTTTTCACATGAGAACACCTTGTGTGGTCTATGAACGAAACATTATTACTGTGTGAAATAGGACAAATGTTATCATTGTAAATTTTAAGTAACTTATTACTTGATACTTAAAGGGAACCTGTCATCTCCAAAACACCACGTGAACTAGAGTAAGCGTTGTATAGTGTAAGTGATGCTGAATCCGAATATGTAAGTTTTATCTTCATACTCACTTCCATTCTGACGCTGTGCTCCCACAAACCTGCAGTAAAATGCACTCAGTGGACTCCAGTGCTCACTCACATAATGGAGAGGACTCAAAGAAGAGTCCACTGAGTGCATTTTACTGCCGGTTTGTGGGAGCACAGCGTCGGAATGGAAGTCAGTATGAAGATAAAACTTACATATTCGGATTCAGCATCACTTACACTATACAACGCTTACTCTAGTTCAGGGGGTGTTTCGGAGATGACAGGTTCCCTTTAAAGGGGTTGTTTCACTTCAGTAAGTGGCATTTATTACGTAGAGAAAGTTAATACAAGCTACTTACTAATGTATTGTGATTGTCCATATTGCCTCCTTTGCTGGCTGGATTCATTTTTACATTACATTATACACCGCTCGTTTCCATGGTTACAGACCACCCTGCAATCCATCAGTGGTGGTCGTTCTTGCACACTACAGGAAAAGGCGTCAGCCTCTCTGGTGGTCGGGACCAAGGGAGCTCACATAGGCTAGTGCTTTTTCCTATATTGTGCAAGCACGACCACCACTGATGGATTGCAGGGTGATCGTAACTATGGAAACGAGCAGTTTATAATGTGATGGAAAAACGAATCCAGCCAGCAAAGGAGGCAATATGAACAATCACATTACATTAGTAAGTGCCTGGTATTAACCTTCTCTACATGATAAATGCCACTTACTGAAGTGAGACAACCCCCTTTAACTTGGATATCTATACATCCACTTGCTGTATTTTACATGACCGAGAAATTTCTTGTCTACAATTGTAATGTGACTGTCAGGTGATCTTGGTACATTTGTATAATTCTCACCTTTTCCCAGAGGAGCTTGTTTTCAGTGACAGCCAGACTCCCAATGGGGAAGGCAGCAACTTTTTATCACCATTCCTGCCTTATTGATCACTGTATACATGACACTCAATTTTTCATTTATTTTAGTTCCTTATATAGCACCAACATATACCACAGTGCTTTACAGAAATTATCACTCTCTGTCCCAGTGGAAAGTAAAAAGACACATATGCATGTTTTTCTTAATATCTGATATGAAATCAGAATAAACCTTTTGTGTTTTTGGTCAATTAGGATTACCATAATTATTTTTATTTGCCAAATGCCGGAATAACGAGAGAGAGAATGTGTTAAAGCATTTTGATTACTTAAAGGGGTTTTCCGGGTTCAGAGCTGAACCCGGACCTACCCTTACTTTCACCCAGGCAGCCTGCCTGACTAGGGCATCGGAGCATCTCATGTCGGGCGAAGGCTTCCGCCCAGCAGTGAGCCCGGTGACGTCACCGGCGCTGATGGGCGGGCTTTAGCGTGGCCCTAGCCAGCTTCCATCCGGCAGTGTGCATAATTTAAACAAAAAACCCCTGCCCCGCGCGATCCAGTGCAGGGCAGGGGTGAAATTAGGGGTATGTCCGGGTTCAGCTGTGAACCCGGACAACCCCTTTAAGTCAAAAGTTTACATACACTAAGATTACTATGCCTTTAAACAATTCTGGACGGCCCATATGATGATGTCATGCATTTGGAAGCTTCTTAGGTTGGTTAATTAGAGACACATCTGTGAATGTATTTAAATGCCCACCTGAAACCCATTGCTTCTTTGTGTAGCACCATGGGAAAGTCTAAAGAAATCAGCCAAGATATCAGGAAGAGAATTGTGGACTTGCACAAGTCTAGCTCAACCTTGGGTGCAATTTCAAGATACCTGAAGGTGCCTCGTTCATCTGTACAAACAGTTATACTCAAGTACAAACAAGATGGGAATGTCCAGCCATCATACCGCTCAGGAAGGAGACAGGTTCTGTGTCCCAGAGATGAACGTACTTTGCTCCGACATGTGCATATCAACCCAAGAACAAAAGCAAAAGACGAAGATGATGGCAGAAGCTGGTAAGATTGTGTCAATATTCACAGTGAAACGAGTACTATGTCAACATGGGCTGAAAGGCCACTCTGCCAGGAAGAAGCCATTATTCCAAAAGAAACATAAAAAAGCCAGATTAATGTTTGCAAATGCACACAGGAACAAAGATCTACATTTTTGGAGACATGTCCTGTGGTCTGACGAAACTAAAATTTAACTTTTGTGGCCATAACGACCATTGTTACGTTTGGAGGAAAAAGGGAGAAGCTTGAAAGCCTAAGAATACCATCCCAATTGTGAAACATGGGGGTGGCAGCATCATGTTGTGGGGTTGTTTTGCTGCAGGAGGGACTGGTGCACTTCACAAAATAGATGGCATCATAAGGAAAGAAGATTATGTGGAAATACTGAAGCAACCTCTCAAGACATCAGCCAGGAAGTTAAAGCTTGGGCGGAAATGGGTCTTCCAAATGGTCAATGACCCGAAGCATACTGCCAAACTGGTTACAAAGTGGCTTAAAGGGAACCTGTCAGCTCTGAAACACCTTCCAAACTAGAGTAAGCGGTGTATAGTGTAAGTGATGTCGCATCTGGTTATGTAATTTTTTATCTTCATAGTCATTTCCATTCTGATGTTGTGCTCCCACAAACCAGCAGTAAAATGCACTGAGGGGACTCCAGTGCTCACTCATATAATGGAGAGGACTCAAAGAAGAGTCCTCTCAATGCATTTTACTGCTGGTTTGTGGGAGCGACGGAATGGAAGTGAGTATGAAGATAAAACTTACATAATCGGATTCAGCACCACTTACACTATACACCGCTTACTCTAGTTCAGGGGGTGTTTCTGAGATCACAGGTTCCCTTTAAGGATAACAAAGTCAATGTTTTGGAGTGGGTATCACAAAGCCCTGATCTCAATCCTATTGAAAATTTATGGACAAAGCTGAAAAGGCAGGTGCGAGCAAGGTGACCAACAAACATGGCTCAGTTACACCAGTTTTGTCAGGAGGAATGGGCCCAAATTGTGAGAAGCTTGTAGAAGGATATCCAAAACGTTTGACCAAAGTCTTACAGTTGAACCCCTTCCCGACCAGCGCCGTACATGTACGGCGCTGCGGGAAGTAACTTTCCGACCAGCGCCGTAGTACTACGGCGCGCTGATCGGGCGGATGCCAGAGCTGCGCCCGCCCGATCAGCTGCGGGGGCCGGCTGTTCCCAGTATCCGGACCCCTGCTGCGTACGCCCGCATCGGTGAAAACACTGATGCGGGCGTATACATATTAGGTATCAACGCATCCGTATCGACCGGCTCTATAAAAATATCACATGATCCACCCCGCCAGGTGAACGCAGTAAAAAAAAAAAATAAAATTGTGCCAAAACAGACTTTTTTTGGTCACCTTCCCTTACAAAAAGTGTAATAGCAGGCGATCAAAAAGGCGTATTTACCCCAAAATGGTACAAATCAAACCGTCATCTTGTCCCGCAGAAATGTAGACCCTACCTGAGACAATCGCCCAAAAAATAAAAAAAATATGGCTCTCAGAAAATAGCAACACAAAAAAAGGTTTTATTCTGTTCAAAAATGCATCTAATGTGTAAAACTTTCCAAAAATAAAAAAGTTTGACATATTGGGTATCGCCGCGTCTGTAACAACCTGCTCTATAAAAATATTACATGAGATGGCCCCCCCATGTGAATGCTGTAAAAAAAAACTATGCCATAACAGCCATTTTTTTTCACCTTGCCTCACAAAAAGTGTAATAGCAGGCGATCAAAAGGGCGTATTTACCCCAAAATGGTACCAATCAAAATGTCACCTCATCCCGCAAAAAATGAGCCCCCACATAAGACAATAACTCAAAAAAATTATATATTTTGAAAGTAGAGAAATTGAAATTTGGAAATTTTTCCAAATTTTTGGTAAATTTGGTATTTTTTTTATAAATAAAAATGAAATATTTTGCCACAAATTTACTACTGTCGTGAAGCACAATATGTGACGAGAAAACAATCTCAGAATGGCTTGGATAAGTAAAAGCGTTCCAAAGTTATTACCACATAAAGTGACACATGTCAGATTTGCAAAAAATGGCCTGGTCAGGAAGGTGAAAACAGGCCCGGGGTTGAAGGGGTTAAGGGCAATGGTACCAAACATTAATGAAATGTATGTAAACTTTTGACTTTGCAGGAAGTAATAAAAACTCCTTGAAGCATTCTCTCTCTCTCTCATTATTCTGGCATTTGGCAAATAATAATAATTATGGTAATCCTAATTAACCAAAACCTGGAAAGGTTTATTCTGACTTCATGTCAGATATTGAGAAAAACATGCATATGTGTCTTTTTATGTAGTGTATGAAAACTTCTGGTTTCAACTGTAAATAAAAGAAAAATTCCACAACTAGAACACACCACACCTTCTATCCCTGTCCCAAAAACCACAAAAATTATGTATCTTTTCTATAGGAAAGACTGTAATGGAAAGGGGCACTATTTGAATAAAATATTTTAGTTGCACTATGTGCTATGAAAATAGTTAAGAACTAATATAGTTTCCCTTTTTTCTTTTTGCCTATTAAATACTAAAAAGACCTGAAAAAAGCACAAAAATTATTAGAATAACTGAACAAAAATTACTTTTAATCTTGTGTGTACTTAAAATATATATATATATATATATATATATATATATATATATATATATATATATATATGTGTGTGTGTGTTATCATGAACAGGAGGAAGTGGCCCAGTCTTGAGTTGGTAAAAAAAAAAAAAAGCTTAGAAACACATTGCATCTTTTTCCCATTATATGGGGTTGCATACTATTTAAGGGACTGAAATTCCATAAATACTGTTAAGAAGGCGCACCCTTGATTTAGTTCTGTATTTTAGTTATAAAGCTCTAAATATCAGTTGTGAGATGCTCGCTGCCTTCTATAAGCATATGCAAGGCATAGCAAACCAACATTCTGCAGCAAGGTGGGAAAAATTGTTAGTTAGGCCGCTGGGAGGGTTTACTTTCTTTTTCCATGAATTTACATAAGTGCTGAGCAACAGAAAGGCCTATAACTTGTTCCAATGTCACATTTTTTGTGTCCACAGCTTTTCCTGCACGTCAGTTCGTTCTAGTCTGTCGTTTTGCCACGGTTCTAAAGCTGGTGAAAATTTGAGACATAAACTGTTGAATGTCCTACAGCTGAAATGCCACAGCCTTTTCCTTGACCTTCAGGTAAGTGTTATTTCTCTAAATGTTTGTGTGATCAATGCAATTGATAGATTATGTTTCCATTACTGTGCGTGAGAGCATGGCAACATTTTCTTTTGTAACTGTAGGTTAACAGTCTGCGAACTGTGTACATTAATGCCTACAAGATTCTGTTACTTCAGGCGTACCGGTATGTAGCAAAGTCTAATAACTATGATAACACAGTATATCCCAAAAACAAGGGTAACTGGTATTGAAAAGGAAATTATACTGGACTATTGACTATTATTACAAAAATAAAATCTAACTGGTTTTCCCAATGCAAACATTCATGGTTTATTGGCTGATTAGTAAACTGCTCCTTCAGTTATCGATCTAGTTCCTCTGCTTGCTTTGGCATATAGGACACACAGTTATGAAATGAAGAGGTTCTTCATGGGGGAAAATGAAATAACATACAATTTACAAATACATTTAATTAGCAGAATGTGCTCATTTTCTTATAGGGGGAAATCATTATAGTGAATTAAAAAATCAGCTGTGAAGAAAGAAGCTGTAATATATCTTCCTGGTTGGGCTGAATGGACAAGAGCTACATGCTCAGTCGGCCCGATAGGATTGTGGAGGCACAGACCAACCTGCTGCAGCTCAGCAACAGATCGATATTTTAGAATATAGGCTTTATGCATTGTCTGCTTAAAATACTCAATATTGTGGTTATTGTCGTAGGTTCCATGCCTGTGTTATACAGCTTCCATTTGGTCAGGGTATAAAGAATAATCCAGTGTTCTTTCTTACTGTCATTTCTGATATGGCACCATGTTTCTACACAATTTTAAAAGATAAAAATAAAGGTAAGTTATAATATTATGAACTGAAAAACACCTAACTTTTTCTTTGACCTTTACATTCTGTTTTAAAATTTTGTAGTTCGGTACAGTTTCAGTGTTTAACCCCTTCCTGTTAGAGCGATTTTCCATTTTTATGTTTTCATTTTTGCTCCCTGCCTTCTTGGAGCCATAGCTTTTATTTTTTGTTCACATAGCTGTATGAGGGCTTGTTTTTGGCAGGAAAAGGTCTACTTTTTAATGCCATTTAATGGCACATGTATAGTTTGTCTCTTGTTTTAATACTGAAAAAAAACTTTGGGAAAAAATGTTTTCTATTTATTGCTATACTCACTCCTATAACTTTTATATTTACATCTACGGAGCCGTGTGAGGCCTCATTTTTTTGTTACTACAGTGTTGGCGATCTTAGTGAGAGTAGGTTGTTAGACGGAAGAAAGAGTGCAGATCCCACATTTTCTCCCTTCAGATGCCGTGGTCACATGGTGGTGGATCTCGGCATCTGAGGGGTCAAATGTCTGCGATCCGCATTTTTTGTTGGTCGCAGACATTAGCCCTGGGTTTCTGCTGTGTGGGCTGTGTTGGCTATGGCGCCCACTCCAGAGCAGGCATCATCTTTAAGGACCCAGCATGTGGCATACTATTATGTCACATGTCGTGAAAGGGTTGAACAGTTTAAAAGGTACATGCACAGTAGTATGGCAGTTGTGTTAGATTCACTTTGTTAAATTTGACATCATTACTTGTGAGTTTGGATCTTTATTCATTTTTTTTTTTAATAAAGGGTTTTTCCAGGATTAAAATACTGATGACCTATCCTAAGGATAGGTCATCAATATCTGATCAGTGAGGGTCTAATTCCTGGCACCTCCACCAATTAGCTGTTTGAGGAGTCCACAGAACTTGGGTGAACACTGCGGCCTATTCCTCAGCCTGTGATGTTATATCCATCGATCACGTGGCTTGTATGCAGCTCACCCCATTCAAATGAATGCAATTGAGCTGCAGTAGCAAGTTCAGCTGCTATACAATGTACAGCACTTTGGTATAGTATGAAAAGGTGATAGCACTCATGCGAGCAAGGTAGACCCTTTAAAACAGCTGATCAGCAGGGGTGCCAGGAGTCTGACCTCTACCCATCAGATATTGACAACCTGTCCTGAGGATAGGTGATTAATATTGAAACCCTGAAAAACATATACTGTATATCTATAGGACAAGCTGTTGTATTATTAGTAATTTTAATTAGATGCTCCTAATGCCCTCATAATAGTTTTTCTAATATACGTACTTTATTAGTGGACTAGCTGAAGGACCCGGCTTCGCCCGGGTATATTTAATTAATTTTATTTATTTTATTAGCCCGCCCCTTTAACAGTGACCTCTACAGCAGCCCGCCCCTTTAACAGTGACCTCTACAGCAGCCTGCCCCTTTAACAGTGACCTCTACAGCTGCCCGCCCCTTTAACAGTGACCTCTACAGCAGCTCGCCCCTTTAACAGTGACCTCTACAGCAGCCCGCCCCTTTAACAGTGACCTCTACAGCTGCCCGCCCCTTTAACAGTGACCTCTACAGCTGCCCGCCCCTTTAACAGTGACCTCTACTGCAGCCCGCCCCTTCAACAGTGACCTCTACTGCAGCCCGCCCCTTCAACAGTGACCTCTACAGCTGCCCGCCCCTTTAACAGTGACCTCTACAGAAGCCCGCCCCTTTAACTGTGACCTCCACAGCAGCTAGAGTGGCCACTGTCTTCACCCCAGAAAGCCAGACCTCACCGGCCATTCCCCCAAACGTGAAACAGCGCCCCCAGTTCCCATAAAGACACATCACTAAACATGAGGCCACGCCCTCTGGCTCTGTGAAGACATGGAGGAGAAGCTGTCTGAGTGTGAGCTACTGAAAGGGTGGACGTCCCTGTGTCTGTCCAGGTACTGCGTCGGACGGAGAACAGGTAGCCAGAAAACTGGACTGTCCAGCCTAAAGCCGGACATCTGGCCACCCTAACATCAGCCTGCCCCTAGGGTGGCCAGAGGTCTTGTTTTAGGCTGGACAGTCTGGCTTTCAGACTCCCTGTCTTCTGTCATGCGCAGGGCCTGGATGGACACAGGGATGTCCTTTTGAACAGCTCACTCTCAGCAGCAGCACTGTGCAGTCTGAGCAATGAGCTGCAGGGAGAAAAGTCACCCTCCCCCACCCCTGCATCTGACAGAAGTTGATTTTTACCTATATTTTTAATCCCGGTCAAATGCGGCATGGAAGGGGCGTGGCCTGACTGAGTCAGGGGCGTGGTTTAGTGGGATCTGGGGATGGGGCTTTTAAGTCCTTCTTTTGACGGTGGCCTGAATTACAGGTCGATGCCATAGTAATTTAGGAGGAAGGTGGGTAGCAGTGGAAGAAAACATCTTTTATTACTACTGAACAGTAAATATGTGACATTTACATTATATGAGGTAATGATTGTCTAGGCTAGGTTGTCATAGAAACCTTGTGTATGGAAACTGCCTGTGAGCTTCTATTGGCTGATAAGGGTCATGTGACCAGGCTCCTATTTGCTAATTCATTTTTTGGGAATATCTCAGGAATGGGACGTCCTGCAGAGCTGAAAACTGTTTTAAAACCTTCCCGGACACCTGATGTACATGTGTGCCAAATTTTGTGATTGCAGCTGCAGCGGTGCGGATTCCTTTAGCGGACATACACACACACACACACACACACACACACATACACTCAGCTTTATATATTAGATTTTGTATTTTTATTAGCTTAGTGAAGCAGGAGCCCGCTCCGCTCAGCTAATCCTGGCATAGCACAGGGTTAGAGTACTCATGTGCTATGCCAGGAGTTAGTAATCCTCCAGGGGGCACAGCAGGAGCAGCAATCAGCGCTCTTGCCCATACTCACTGCTGCTGTAGCCCCATTCATAAAATGTCATGTCCATACTCCGTACATCACTGAGCAGTCAGCGGTGTACAGAAATGTCTATTTTAATCACACAGGGAATGGTGCGCTTTAGGGAGGGCGGGGGGGTTGTTACTGTAATAAAAAAATACAAAATCCATTAATAAAGTATATTAGAAAAACTATTATTAGGGCATTATGAACATCTAATTAAAATTTTACTCAAAAGTTTGTCTGTGATTTTAATCAGTGATTTAACCATACAGGAGTAACTTCAGAGATCATTTCTCCCATATGGCTTGTTTTAGGTAAGATTACAATTGGGATTGTGGATTAAAACTACTTTTTTTTTTTATCATGTGCTAGTATGACCATCCACCTCAGTATGTTTTAACACCTATCTAGCACTGTTAGCATCTTTAAGGTGTCAGAACTGCTGACAAACTCTCTAAGTTTCATCTGGAATAGAAGGTATTTTGGCTCAAAATCAAGGGGAGTGATCTGTTTATAAACAGCCTGCAAAAAAAAATACTAATCTATTCCCATACATGACTGAGCAACAACAGTACTGCTATTCGTTTCCAACTTCATGTTACGTTGCATTATACAAGATTTGCATACTAGGTTTGTTACTGTGTTTTTGAGTATCACAAAATTTCAGATTTTAGTCTTTGAAATCTTTTTTTTTTTTTGCTGTCTGGGAACAACTGAAGTTGTGTAAGCACCATCATTCTCACCCAACTTCATAGTCCTAGCATGAGTGTTTTGCTGCTATGAAAATTTTATTTTTTTGTAACGCTTTTACTTATCCAAATTTGTGGCAAAATATTTAATTTTTTTATAAAAAAAATTCAAAATTTACCAAAAATTTGGGAAAAATTGAAAATTTCCAAATTTCAATTTCTCTACTTTCAAAATACATAGTAATACCTCCAAAAATAGTTATTTTACATTCATAATGGAAACCACCCATAAATGACCCCATTTTAGAAACTACACCCCTCAAATGATAAAAAACTGATGTTACAAACTTTGTTAACCCTTGAGGTGTTCCACAAGAATTAAAGGAAAATGGAGGTGAAATTTCAAAATTTCACTTTTTTGGTAGATTATTCATGTTAATAATTTTTTTTCTTGCAACACAGCAAGGGTTAACGGCAAACTAAACCTCAATATACATTGCTCTGATTCTGCAGTTTACAGAGATACCCCATATGTGGTGGTAAACGTCTCTATGGGTTTGTGGCAGTGATCAGAAGGAAAGGAGCGCCATACGAATTTTGGAGGCAGATTTTGCTAAAATGGTTTTTAGGCACCATTTTGTAATTGAGAGACCCTGACGTACCCCTACAGTGGAAACCCTCAAAAAGTGACCCCATTTTGGAAACTACACCCTTCAAAGAATATATTAAGGGGGTTACTGGCCACTTTGACCCCCTAAGCGTTTTACGGAATTTGGGGTAACAGGAGAAAAGCACCCCATAATTTGTTCCCCATTTTCTCCTGAATACGGCAACACCCCATATGTGGTGGTAAACTGCTGTGGGGGCACATGGCAGGACTCGGAACATAAGGAGCGCCATATGGATTTTGCAGCACAGATTTTGATGGATTGGTTTGCGGGAGCCATTTTTTGCGGGATGAGGTGAAGTTTTCATTGGTAACATTTTGGAGTACATAAGACTTTTAGATCGCTTGGTATTACACTTTTTGTGAGTCAAGGTGAAAAAAAAATAGCTGTTTTGGCATAGTATTTTTAAAAAATGTTTTACAGCATTCACCTGAGGGGCAAATCATGTGATATTTTTATAGAGCAGGTTGTTACGGACGCGGCGATACCCAATATGTCTACCATTTTTATTTTTGTTAAATTTTACACATTAGATTTATTTTTGAACAGAATAAAATTGTTTTTTTTGTGTTGCCATATTCTGAGAGACATTTTTTTATTTTTCTGGCAATTGTCTCAGGTAGGGTCTCATTTTTTGCGGGACAAGATGACTGATTGGTACCATTTTGGCATAGTTTAAAAAAAAATTTTTTTACAGGGGGCCATCTCATGTAATATTTTTAGAGAGCAGGTTGTTACGGACGCGGCGATACCCAATATGTCTAACATTTTTATTTTTGGAAAGTTTTACACATTAGATGCATTTTTGAACAAAAGAAAAAAATTTGTGTTGCCATTTTCTGAGAGCCATATTTTTTTATTTTTCGGGCAATTGTCTTAGATAGGGTCTCATTTTTTGCGGGACAAGATGACGGTTTGATTGGTACTATTTTGGGGTAAATATGCCTTTTTGATCGCCTGCTATTACACTTTTTGTGAGGGAAGGTGAACTAATAAATGGCTGTTTTGGCATAGTGTTTTTTTTTTAATTTTTTTACAGCATTCACCTGAAGGGGGATATAATGTGATATTTATATAGAGCAGGTTGTTACGGACGTGGCGATACCCAATATGTCTAACGTTTTTATTTTTGTTAAGTTTTACACATTAGATGCATTTTTGAACAGAATAAAATCTTTTTTTTGTGTTGCTATTTTCTGAGAGCCATATTTTTTTATTTTTTGGGCAATTGTTTTAGGTAGGGTCTAAATTTCTGCGGGACGAGATGACCGTTCGATCCATTTTGGGGTAAATACGCCTTTTTGATCGCCTGCTATTACACTTTTTGTGAGGGAAGGTGACCAAAAAATGGCTGTTTTGGCACTGTTTTTTGTTGTTTTTTTACTGCGTTCACTTGGCGGGGTGGATGATGTGATATTTTTATAGAGCCGGTCGATATGGACGCGGCGATACTTAATATGTCTACTTTTCTTTTTTTCCCTTTTTTTAACTTTATATTGGGAAAAGTGCGGGTTTTTTTGTTTTTTTTACTTGAAACTTTTATTTTTTTGTAAAACTTTATTTTTTTCACTTTTTTCCCCCACTTTTTTTCACTTTTAGGGGTCTGATCCCCTTTACAATGCATTACAATACTTCTGCATTGTAATGCATTGGCTGTAAGTGTATTACCAGTGTAATACACTTACAGCCTGCTTCCTGTGAGATCCAGGGGGCTGGATTTCACAGGCTCGCAGGGATGGCAGCCACGACTCTCCTTCCTGCCGACTGCATCGTATGTGCCGCGGTCAGCGCTGACCGCGGCACATCGAGGGTTGATACGCCAACATCGGTATTTTCACCGATGCGGGCGTACGCAGCAGGGGTCCGGCTACTGGGAACAGCTGGCTCCCTGCAGCTGATCGGGTGGGTGCAGCTCCTGTACCCGCACGATCAGAGCGCAAGTCCCTTCCCGCAGCGGAAGGGGTTAAAGGGGGTTCGCTTTTCCTAGGCCAGTGACATCACGTTCATCAGTCACGTCATGTTCATCATTCACGTGGTCTAGGAGCAGCTCAGCCCCATTTAAGTGAGCACAATACCAAGCACAGCTGCTTTACAATGTACGGCGCTGTGCTTAGTAAGCTGCGAGAAGGTAGCAGCGCTCACAGGAGCGCCGGTACCTTCTCGAACAGCTGATTGGCAGGAGTCCCGGGTGTCGGCCCCCCACCGATCAGATACTGATGACCTATTCTGAGGATAGGTCATCAGTAATAAAATCCTGGAAAACCCCTTTAAAGGGAACCTGTCATCAACTTTATGCTGCCGTTAGTATGGCAAAGTAGAGACAGGTGAGTTGATTTTAGCCGTCTGTCATTTATAAGTTACTAGCAGAAAGACCCGGCTTCGCCTGGGTATATTTCATCTATTTATTTAATGTTTCTGTGTGTCGTTGCAGAGAGAAAGTCAATGCAGCTGACAGAAATTGATTTTTACCTTCATTTTTTCAATCCCTATTGGCTGCGGAGTGGGAGGGGGTGTGGTTTAATGGGACACGGGGGGGGGGGGTTAAGTCCTTCATTTCAGGGTGGCCTGAATTATAGGTTAATGCCATGGTAATTTGAGGAAACACAATGGGTAGCAGTGGAAGAAAACATTGCTTTGCGCGGGTATATTTAATCTATTTCATTTAATGTTTCTGTGTGTCGTTGCAGAGAGAAAGTCATCCTCCCTCCCATCCCTGCAGCTCACAGATGTTGATTTTTACCTTCAATTGTTCAATCTCCATTGGCTGCGGAGTGGGAGGGGTCATGGCCTGACTGAGTCGGGGGCGTGACGTTGCAAGACCTCGGGCGGGGTTTTAAGTCCTTCTTTTGATGGTGGCCAGAATTACAGGTCGATGCCATGGTAATTTATGAGGACACGCCATGGGTAACAGTGGAAGAAAACATTGCTTTGCACGGGTATATTTAATCTATTTCATTTAATGTTTCTGTATGTTGTTGCAGAAAGAAATCCAACTTCCCTCCCACCCCTGCAGCTGACAGAAGTTGATTTTTACCTTCATTTTTTCAATCCCCATTGGCTGCGGAGTGGGAGGGGGCGTGGCCTGACAGAGTCGGAGCGTGGTTTCGCGAGATCTGGGGCGGGGGTCAGAGTGGCATGAATTACAGGTCGATGACATGGTAATTTATGAGGACCCGCAATGGGTTGCAGTGGAAGAAAAAACATCTTTTATTAGTACTGAATGGTCCTAGTCTAAAATTAGTCAATTTCATCTACGATTTTTGTGTGTCGTTGCAGAGAGAAATTCACCCTCCCACCCCTGCAGCTGATTTTTTTCAATCCCCGTTGCCTGCGGAGTGGGAGGGGGCGTGGCCTGGCAGAGTTGGGGGTGTGGATTATCAAGATGCTTCGAACGGTTGTAGTCTGAAATTAGTCTATTTCATCTAAAATTTTGTGCGTCATTGCAGAGAGAAAAAAAGGAGGAAAACAGGCAGCGCCACTTGTGTGAAATCAGCAGGCTGGTTTGACAGAATGAAAGCATATAATGCGCTCACCTTTAGTAGTTGTGAGAAGTCACAACAGACTGTAGATCGCGTTGCTGGTAATTTATGGACCCCACCAGCGTCAAGGGTTTCCTTTTAGACTGCGGCCCACGATCCTCGGGTCCCCAATGGTGAAGATACCAATCCGGGGCTCGATAGTAGTATAGGAAAAAACAGGGTTGTTGGATCGTTTCTAGTCACGGCGCTGTCTTTTTCAGGAGTACAAAAACACTCTGTGCTCAATTATTACAGTGTTATATTTATTTTAGTATATAAAAGAAACAAAGGTCTACGCGTTTCGGAGGATCAGTGCCTCCTTCTTCAGGACAATAATAATTATTATTGTCCTGAAGAAGGAGGCACTGATCCTCCGAAACGCGTAGACCTTTGTTTCTTTTATATACTAAAATAAATATAACACTCTAATAATTGAGCACAGAGTGTTTTTGTACTCCTGAAAAAGACAGCGCCGTGACTAGAAACGATCCAACAACCCTGTTTTTTCCTATATTGCAGAGAGAAATTCACCCTCCCACCCCTGCAGCTGACAGAAGTTTATTTTTCCCTTCATACTTTCAATCCCTTTTGGCTGCGGAGTGGGAGGGGGCATGACCTGACAGAGTTGGGGGTGTGGCTTAGCAAAGCGCTTCGCATAGGTGATTTAATCTATTTCATTTAATGTTTCTGTGTGTCGTTGCAGAATGGCTGCAGAGTCGGAGGGGGCGTGGTCTGACAGAGTTGGGGGCGTGACTTAGCAAGACGATTCGAACAGTTGTAGTCTATAATTAGTCTATTTTATCTAAAATTTGTGTGTGTCGTTGCAGACAGAAATTCACCCTCCCACCCCTGCAGCAAACAGAAGTTTATTTTTACCTTTATTTTTTCAATCCCCGTTGGCTGCGGAGTGGGAGGGGGCGTGACCTGACCGAGTCGGGGGCGTGGATTAGCAAGACGCTTCACATGGGTGTATTTAATCTATTTCATTTAATGTTTCTGTGTGTCGTTGCAGAAAGAAAGTCAACCTCCCACCCATCCCTGCAGCTGACAGAAGTTGATTTTTACCTTTATTTTTTCAATCCCTGTTGGCTGCGGAGTGGGAGGGGGCGTGGCCTTACAGAGTCGGGGCGTGGCTTAGCAAAGCGCTTCGCATAGGTGCATTTAATCTATTTCATTTAATGTTTCTGTGTGTCGTTGCAGAATGGCTGTGGAGTGAGAGGGGGCGTGGCCTGACAGACGGGGTCGTGGCTTAGCAAAAGGCTTCGAACGGTTGTAGTCTATAATTAGTCTATTTCATCTAAAATTTTTGTGTGTCGTTGCAGAGAGAAATTCACCCTCCCACCCCTGCAGCAAACAGAAGTTTATTTTTACCTTTATTTTTTCAATCCCCGTTGGCTGCGGAGTAAAAGGGGGAGTGGCCTGATGGAGTTGGGGGTGTGGCTTAGTGAGACCTGGGGCGGGGGTTTTAAGTACTTCTTTTAGGGTGGCCTGAATTAAAGGTCAATACCATGCTTATTTATGAGCCCACGCAATAGGCAGCAGTGGAGGAAAACATCTTTTATTACTACTGAACTGTAGTAATAGAAAAACACATAAGTTATATTTATGGTAACCGGAATACCTTTAACAGTGTCAGTGAATAGAAATGGATGAGATCCTCAGCTGCTGATAATTACCTGGTTGTTATGGAAACCTGCCCTTCCCGTGTGTGTCTGTGCAGAGAATGGCAGTTGGAGTTGTAGTTCCCAGTTGTAATGTTGGCTAATGGAGATCATATTTTGGGAATATCTCAGGAACGGTATGTCCTAGAGAGATGAGACCTGGTCTAAAACCTTCCCGGACACCTGATGTACCTGTGTGCCGAATTTGGTGAAAATCGGTCCAGTAGTTTGGTCGCGCATAGAGAACAGATAGACAGACAGACAGACAGAAACTCATTTTTATATTATTAAGAGAAAAGTAAGTGGTGGCCGAGAACCAACATCACAATCATTGCAGGCTAGGCCTGGAAAAGAGTCACGGCCACCGGAGAAGAGTCATGGTTTTTCATGAATTCCTGCCCTCCCTGCCTACCTCCTGATTGACAGTCTTCTACCTAGTTTTCTCCCTTTCTATCTAGGAGAGAACTGCCAATCATCAGCAGATGGGCGGGAGAGCAGGAGATTATCAATAACCATGACTCTTCTCAGGTAGATTTGACTCTTTTCAAGGCCTGTTCTGCAATGGTCATGATGCTGGTTCTCGGCAACCACTTACTTTTAGCTCATTAGTGACACACCGCTGAAATCAGCATTTCTGTCCCTATTTTATGCTGCCCTCAGTGAGGTCACCATAAAGTTGATGACAGGTTTCCTTTAAGTTTTTCTCTTTTGTTTCCTTTATACTGGCTGCTGTTTATCCTGCATATATTGTAGATACTGCATCTAACGTTAATTACGAATTTTTCTGCAGATTTTACTCTTGGAGCCAAAGATGCATCTGGACCCATTTCCTTTTGAATCAGCCCAATGGCTCACTTGCCATGCATTTATTACAAAGCTGTCTGTTTATAACATATTTTACAAGACCCTGCTTGTCCCTCTTCACTATTGTAAGTAGGTGATATGTGATATACAGCCTTTGTTCTTTACTTGTGGTACAGTATATGTATCCCAGGGGTACACACCATGGAGGGAATTTATCATGAGGGTAATATTTGAAGTCAGTTTTGCAGTAGTCTGCTTTGGTGTTTGTTAAATTTAGTGCATCTTTAAATCTAACACTTTTGTCTAAAGATGATACTCCAGTTTTCATACACCACCCTTGTTCTGGAGTGAGTTTGCAACTTTTTTGTGACTTTAAAAGTCTCAGTGATAAACCTGGAGTGAAACTCATTAACTACCTAACCTCACCCACTTTTCCACCAACTTTTCAAAACTGGAATGAGTGGTGTAAAAATGAAAAAAAAAAAAAAATTCACAAAAAAGTGGCCAAAAAAACTTACAGTCCTTGTTTTGTGACTTTTTGAAGCTAGAATTCTAGAGTGCAGGACATGATGAATTCTCCCTCATGTCTCTAGGTGTACCTGCTCTGTCTTTATGTTGTGCATTAAATATGCAGCACAGTGCAGGGATCATATCTTTTAAGTATTTACAATGCATTTGAAAAGTCTTCAGACCTTTTTTAACATTTTTGTTTTTTTGTACCCTTGTGCTATAAGTTAAAAAAATTCAAGTTTTCCCACATCATTCTGCACTCAATATTCCATAATGAATTGAGTTGACTTGGCATGATTTTGGAAAGGTACACCCCTGCCTAGAGAAGGTCTCACAGCTAATACATATCAGAGCAAAAAAACAAGCCATGAAGAGAATAGAACTGACAGTGAGCCTAAGCACACAGCAAAGACAACACAGGAATGGCTTATGGACAATTTACTGTATGCATGTCCTTGAGTGGCCCAGCCAGAGCCCTGACTTGAACCCAATAGAACAGGCATCAGCAACCTCCGGCACTCCTGCTGTGTTGAATCTTCAACTCCCAGCATGATCCATTTACTTCTATTGGTGTTCTGAAAACAGTCAACCAAGAGTGCATGTTGGGAGTATTAGTCTCAACACATCTGGAGCGCCGGAGGTTGCTGATCTCTGCAATTGAACATCTCTATGAAAAGACTTAAAAATATCTTCCACTGACGGTCCCCATCCATCATGACAGAGCTTGAGAGCATCTTCATAGAAGATTGGCAGAAAATTCCCAAATCCAGGTGTTCATCCTTGTGGCATAATACCCAAGAAGGCTGGAGGCTGTAATCGCTGCCAAAGGTGCTTCAACTTAATACTGAGTAAAGGGTCTGATTAGTTACATCAATTATATATTTCAGTTTGTTTTTTTAAATAAATTAGCAAAGATTTTGAACATTCTGTTTTTACTTTCTCGTTATGGGATATTGAGTTCAGATTTGATGGGGGAAAACTTTTTTATTATTGTAGGAAACACAAGGCCGCATCATAATATAGTAACATAGTTTATAAGGCCGAAAAAAGACATCTGTCCATCCAGTTCAGCCTGTTATCCTGCAAGTTGATCCAGAGGAAGGCAAAAAACCCCTGTGAGGTAGAAGCCAATTTTCCCCACTTAAGGGGAAAAAATTCCTTCCCAACTCCAATCAGGCAATCAGAATAACTCCTTGGATCAGCGACCCCTCTCTAGTAACTATAACCTGTAATATTATTACACTCCAGAAATACATCCAGGCCCCTCTTGAACTCTTTTAGTGAACTTACCATCACCACCTCCTCAGGAAGAGAGTTCCATAGTCTTACTGCTCTTACAGTAAAGAATCCTCTTCTATGTTTGTGTACAAACCTTCTTTCCTCCAGACGCAGAGGATGTCCCCTCGTCACAGTCCTGGGGATAAATAGATCATGGGAGAGATCTCTGTACTGACCCCTGATATATTTATACATAGTTATTAGATCTCCCCTCAGTCGTCTTTTTTCTAAAGTAAATAACCCTAATTTTGATAATCTTTCTGGGTACTATAGTCCACCCATTCCACTTATTACTTTAGTTGCCCTCCTCTGAACCCTCTCCAGCTCTGCTATGTCTGCCTTGTTCACAGGAGCCCAGAACTGTGCACAGTACTCCATGTGTGGTCTGACTAGTGATTTGTAAAGTGGCAGGACTATGTTCTCATCACGGCATCTATGCCTCTTTTGATGCAACCCATTATCTTATTGGCCTTGGTAGCAGCTGTCTGACACTGGTTTCTGCAGCTTAGTTTGCTGTTCACTAAAATTCCTAGGTCCTTTTCCATGTCAGAGTTACCCAGTGCTTTACCATTTAGTATGTACTGGTGACTTGCATTATTCCTTCCTATGTGCATAACCTTACATTTGTCAGTGTTAAACCTCATTTGCCACTTCTCTGCCCAAGCCTCCAGTCTATCCAGATCCATCTGTAGCAGTGTACTGTCCTCTTCTGTGTTAATTACTTTACACAGTTTAGTGTCATCTGTAACAAATTGTGAAAAAAGTGAAAGGGTCTGAAGACTATGCAACTGCACTATAGATCTGATTTTTATTTAATACTAGGGGATACTTGAATTGGAAATACCGAGACACACTGATCTCTCGCAAGGAATGATAGCACAACTAGTATTAACATACAGTATAGAGAAAATTTAGAAATTATATTTAAATGAAATTCTCAGTATTGTAGAAGAGGCCAGTGTGTTATAATGTTTAATAAAATTTGTCACTTGTGAATTTTTTTTCATGATGGAATAATGATTAATTTTATCCTAAAAGTGTACAATTGACAAACTTTTTTTTTTCTTTAGGCACAAAGCAGCTTTCTAGAAGGTTACCAAATGAAACAATTAGCCTTCTAAAAGAAGTGACTGATACATCCCTCCATAAAGATTTTTCAACTATAATGGACTAATTACTGCAATATTTATAAAGATACAATTTTTTTTTACTGTTTTGCGCCTAAATGGATTTTGTAGCAAATGTGTAAATAAAGTTTTTGCCTTTTGATATGTCCTTATTTTGTTTTTTTAAGTATGTGTGTTTAGAAACAGTTCATGGTGCCTTATTTGTACATGAAACTTCAATGTACAAATCAATATACAGGACAAAAGACACTATTGCAATAATGTAAAACGATTATAAAATCAATTGTTAAATATATTGCACTGGTTACCTAACAGTCAACCCAGAGGAACGGCACTACCAAATATATTTTTATGAAGATGGCTGGATGGCAGAACTTGAGTATCGAGCTATGCACCAAAGATAACTTCAAATGAATAATAATATTCATTTTAGCTTTATATTCTGGTAGGGTTGGGGGAGGACTATAGCAAACTCTTTGCAAGCTTGATATAACATTCTCAAGATAAGCCACACCACCACACCTCTCCTTTTATAGCTATTCATTATAACCAAATGACAGATTTATGGGTCAACAGGCACGTGGAATCTTAGACTTGAAAAATAAGCTGCAATACTCCATTCTAAAAGGACCCTAGAGTACTGCGTACTGCATTTCCTCAGCTTGAGCATCATATATGTGCCTTCCATTTCACATCTGTGAAACTTAGAATCAATACCATTGGTGTCTTATATATACAATGCAACAGGAAGAGTTGAGACAATCTGTGGACCTCGCAAAGTGAAAGCGTGGGTACAAGCTCCAGGACATCTGTTAGTGGAAAGAAACAATATAAAAGGGCCAATATAAAGGTCACACTGTGTCAGTAGAATCACCCCAAAGGAAATTCAGGAAAATCAAAAAGGGGCCATCAATCCCAGGGTAATCATATTAAAATTTTACTTTTAATGTCTTTGTTTATAAAAAAAGGAAAATATTGCTCAAAACAATAACAAAATGCAGCAAATAAATCAGTGCTGTTGACATGACCATGCTCTACAGTAATCGGAGCTGTCTTACCATTCCAGTCGAAACACAGTGGTATGGGATACTCCAGTATTCAGAGGCTCATCACAATTCGAGTTCCCTTGAGTAGGTAGCAGGACGCGGTATCTGTCCCTAAATTGCCGTACTCGGCCTAGTCTGAACTGGACGTCTAGCCAAGTGGGGCACTTACCCAGAAAGGGGTGACCCCTGTGGACAATCCTTCTTTGATTTGGAGACCTTCCACTCAACCCTGACCTAGGTGGTACCAGTCCTGCTGTAAAGAGTTGAAAGTGAGGCAAAGTCATCCTTTCACGTTACAACAGGGCTGTGTCACCCAGTCTGCTCAAGGGACATAGAGAAACAAAGTAATTGCAGCTATCTGCATGTGGCAGTTTGGAGCACAGAAGTAGCGTATAGCACTCCTGGTTTCTGCCATTTCTGTGAGTTTAAATGGCCCGGGAGGGGGTGTTTGTCCTGCCTACCTAGAAGTGACAGGAGGCTTGACCAATAATATGTTGGTCCCGCTTCCAAGTTGTGCATAGTGCAACAGACAGACACCTCCCAAGAAAGGTAAATAGATTTAAAAAAGTGTGTGCCACCAACCAATATGGAGTGGAGCCTACCTCCATCAGTTGTATAAACCAAGTGATGGGCAGTCCGATCGTCTATGGCCTATTTGTATGGCCAGGTTGGAACAACGCACGACTCGCAAAGATCTCTCCAAGGACTTTGCTCCTGCCCCTAGGTGCTTGCAGGGAGGAATACCATAAAATACAATCTTGGTGCACTAGGGGGCTCTCACCCAAAACATGCCCAACAGGCAGTGCTGCTTGGTGACATGTTGGGGAGGGTAACCCATGTGATGATGGAAGGCGTGCCGTGTATAAATAATGCGTCCCCATGTGATACAGGACATTGTGAAATACAGGAAAGTTGCGTGGAGAATCCTGTGGGAGGCTGGGCAGAAATCACTGCCGCGTCAGAGGGGGGCTCGACAAGAGCCACAGTACTTTATTTGTTGCATTTTGTTATTGTTTTGAGCAATAGTTTCCCTTTTGATAAACAAGGAGATTAACCCTTTTGCTACCCTTTCGGAGCGATGTGTAAACATGGAGCCCGCTTGCACGTGCATCTAATGTGGCATCCTATCAATATCCTCTGTAGCCAATGGGGATGTTGGTAGTTGCTTTGAATGCTCTGAGTCTCACTGACGAGACCCACAGCATTCATGCTGCCATTCTTATATTGGCCACCAGATGGCAGGCCAACATAAAAAATGAGCAATAGACAGTAATAAACTCATTTTAAAAATACGATTGTTCAAAATTAAAAAACTGATTTTATAGGCTCATATGAGCTTCAGTTAAAAAATTAAAAGTTAAAAAAAATATAAAAAAAATAAAATAAAAGCTTAAATCTGTATAATAAAAAATAAAAATACATACTAAATAATAAAAAAATAAATACCTAAATAACAAAAAATATAAACATCATGATTATCACCATGACTGAAAACATACTATTAAAATATAAAAATAATTTTCCAAAACAGCGAATGGTGTAACAGAAAAAGGGTCATTGCTTCTGTTACCCAAAAGTAATAAAATGTGATCAAAAAGTCCAACACACTGTAGTGTAGTATAAAAAAAAAAATACAGATTGTCCTGCAAATAATGAGCCCCACACAGCTCAGTAGATATAACTATAAAAAGTTATGGGGGTCAGAATATGGTGATGTAAGTTTAAATTTATTTTGACATTATTTAGACAAAAACCTATACATATGGGTATCATTGAAATCGTACTGACCCAGAGAATGAAGAGCATTGGTCAGTTTTGCCGCAAACTAAACGCTTTGGGTACAAAACCCATAAACAATGGAGGAATTGCGGTGGTTTTTTTTTTTTTTTTTCAATTCCACCCCATTTGGAGTTTTTTTTACCACTTCCCACAACATTGTATGCCTTAATTAATGGTGGCATTAGAAAGTACAACTTGTCCCACAAAAAAAGCCCTCGTACAGCTATGTGAATGGAAATATAAAAAGTTATGGTTCAAGAAAGATAGGGAAAAAAATGAAAATGCAAAAACGAAAAAAACCTCCAGTAGTGAAAAGGTTAAAATTTAAGTTTTTAATTTGCTGGCCCTTTGATTTTTCTACATCTGTAAGGGGACCTACATTTGCCTCTAAAAAACTTTTTATTAATATTGGGAGTTTCTGATGCTCAAAGATCCTGTGTACTCCACATTCACACTCTGCGTATCCTCTTTTTTTTCCTCAGCCTCTGAATCCTTCTTGTTTGTTCAGAGGATTTTTCATTGGGGAGCTGGGGCGTAGCTAAATGCTCATGGGCCCTGGTGCAAGAGTTCAGCTTGGGCCCTCCCCCCTCCTTCCCTCAGTGCTTTGTGGCCAGGGGCAGGGGTGCACCTAGCCTTTCTGCTACCTGAGGCAAAAATGGAAATGGCGCCCCCACCCCATACAAAATTCTCAACCTAACCACTTCCTTCAAACCCTACTGTTAAAGGAGTTATCCAACATCTTAAACATGACCAGGCCCCTCAAATGGATTATACTTACACCCCTCCCCAGCACCTGCATTGCTCCTGATCCCAACACGGACGCCACTGCATCTCACCATCGCGTGGATCAAAACATCCAGTGGTGTTGGGGGGGGGGGGGGGAGCCTACCTAGCAGCGCGGGCAAGCTCGTCTCCATCGCAGTCTGCTATTGCAGCGGGTGCCGGGGAAAGGAGTAAGTAAGTATAATCTATAGGAGGGACATGGGCATTGGGGGTGGGGGGTCTGTTATAGGGATTAACCCCTTTAATGACATAGGTTGAAAACATTACATACACCGCTACAGAACATACAGGGTAATACAGCACAACATATGTACCTCTTACATCCAGTGTTGTCTCCTGATGTAGATGTTCTCTTTCCTCATCATCTGTATTCAGACCAGACCGCCATGATGACTTCTCCCAGCTGTCTTGTCTCTGCAGAGTTTGACAAACAGACATCTTAGTTTCCTACTTTTCTCCTCCTCACATCTTCTCAACACCTCATTCTACCACCCCCAATACTGTGCCCACTGTGCTCCCCAATACTATATTGCTGAAACAAACCCCCTGAAAATTCTAGTACCATGCAGATAGTGACCCTTCAATAATTATTGCCACAGAGTGCCATTAAAAACTATATAGATGACACCCTACACACACCGCACTACATAGATGACACCCTATACACACACCACACTATATAGATGATACCCTGTACATACACACACCGAACTACACCTTGTTCCAAATTATTATGCAAATGATATTTATCTCTGATTTTGGTCGGTGCAAATAACAGTCAGTATAATAATATAATATAACAAGAATTAAAAAAAACTCAAAATGCAAAGTTTCTAAAAAATGTACATGTTTTTAAGAACTTAAGCTCATGTGTGGAATTTGCAGCATTAGGAGGTCAAAAATAAATAAATAAAAAGCTATTTAAAAAAAATCCAAAACATCCTAACAGGCCAAGTTACATGTTAACATAGGAACCCTTCTTTGATATCACCTTCACAATTCTTGCATCCATTTAACTTGTGAGTTTTTGGAGAGTTTCTGCTTGAATTTCTTTGCATGATGTCAGAATAGCCTCCCAGAGCTGCTGTTTTGATGTGAACTGCCTCCCACCCTCATAGATCTTTTGCTTGATGATACTCCAAAGGTTCTCTATAGGGTTGAGGTCAGGGGAAGATGGTGGCCACACCATGAGTTTCTCCTTTTATGCCCATACCAGTTAATGACAGAGGTATTTTTTTCAGCATGAGATGGTGCATTGTCATGCATGAAGATGATTTTGCACCTGAAGGCACGTTTCTGCTTTTTGTACCATGGAAGAAAGTTGTCAGAAACGCTATATACTTTGCAGAGGTCACTTTCACACCTTCAGGAACCCTAAAGGGGCCTACCAGCTCTCTCCCCATGATTCCGGCCCAAAACATGACTCCTCCACCTCCTTGCTGACGTCGCAGCCTTGTTGGGACATGGTGGCCATCCGCCAACCATCCACTACTCCATCCATCTGGACCATCCAGAGTTGCACGACACTAATCAGTAAACAAGACTGTTTGAAAATGAGTCTTCATGTATGTCTTGGCCCACTGCAACCGTTTCTGCTTGTGAGCACTGGTTAGACATACACCACACTATATAGATGACACCCTACACACACACGGCACTATATAGATGACAACCTATACACACATACACCACACTATATAGATGACACCCTATATGCTGACACACAGTGCACTATACAGAGAACACTCTATACATGCACCACACTATATAGATGACCCCTATACACACATCACACATAGAGATGACCCCTATACACATACACATAGTATAGATGACCCCTATACACACATCACACACTGTATACAGTGGGGAAAAAAAGTATTTAGTCAGCCACCAATTGTGCAAATTCTCCCACTTAAAAAGATGAGAGGCCTGTAATTTACATCATAGGTAGACCTCAACTATGAGAGACAAAATGAGAAAACAAATCGAGAAAATCACATTGTCTGATTCTTAAAGAATTTATTTGCAAATTATGGTGGAAAATAAGTATTTGGTCACCTACAAACAAGTAAGATTTCTGGCTCTCACAGACCTGTAACGTCTTCTTTAAGAGGCTCCTGTGTCCTCCACTCATTACCTGTAGTAATGGCACCTGTTTGAACTTGTTATGAGTATAAAAGACACCTGTCCACAACCTCAAACATTCACACTCCAAACTCCACTATGGTGAAGACCAAATTGCTGTCGAAGGACACCAGAAACAAAATTGTAGACCTGCACCAGGCTGGGAAGACTGAATCTGCAATAGGCAAGCAGCTTGGTGTGACGAAATCAACTGTGGGAGCAATAATTTGAAAATGGAAGACATACAAGACCACTGATAATCTCTCTCGATCAGGGGCTCCACGCAAGATCTCACCCCGTGGGGTCAAAATGATCACAAGAACTGTGAGCAAAAATCCCAGAATCACACGGGGGGACCTACTAAATGACCTGCAGAAAGCTGGGACCAACATAACAAAGGCTACCATCAGTAACACACTACGCCGCCAGGGACTCAGATCCTGCAGTGCCAGACGTGTCCCCCTGCTTAAGCCAGTACATATCTGGGCCCGTCTGAAGTTTGCTAGAGAGCATTTGGATGTTCCAGAAGAGTATTGGGAGAATGTCATATGGTCAGATGAAACCAAAGTAGAACTGTTTGGTAGAAACACAACTCGTCGTGTTTGGAGGAGAGTGAATGTTGAGTTGCATCCAAAGAACACCATACCTACTGTGAAGCATGGGCGTGGCAACATCATGCTTTAGGGCTGTTTCTCTGCAAAGGGACCAGGACGACTGATTTGTGTACATGAAAGAATGAATGGGGCCGTGTATCGTGAGATTTTGAGTGCAAACCTCCTTCCAACAGCAAGGGCATTGAAGATGAAAAGTAGCTGGGTCTTTCAACATGACAATGATCCCAAGCACATCGCCAGGGCAACGAAGGAGTGGCTTCGTAAGAAGCATTTCAATGTCCTGGAGTGGCCTAGCCAGTCTCCAGATCTCAACCCCATAGAAAACCTTTGGAGGGAGTTGAAAGTCCATGTTGCCCAGCGACAGTCCCAAAACATCACTGCTCTAGAGGAGATCTACATGGAGGAATGGGCCAACATACCAGCAACAGTGTGTGCCAACTGCTGGGAACGCTTCTCTCCCCCTCCTCCTGCAGGCTAGTGAGCGCTTCCAATATGGAAGTGCTCACTAGTGTTCACTTTATAAGATGCACTGCATCTTATAAAACGAAAAATAGGTAATTAGTAGAGCACTTTTGGCAAGGGGGACCCGGTCGCAACTGCGACCTCTTCAACCCCTATAGCTACGCCAGTGTTGGGGAGTGAAATTAATCAGCAATGCTGTGCCATCATTTACCTCTATAAATGTTGCCTTTTCTGTGATAAGACTTGTGGACTTTAAGATTTACATTTGAAATTGATTTAATTTCCAGAAGCCTCCCTACGGCACCCCACACGCATTCAGCTACAGGTACACCCTTATGGGAAAGTGGCCTAAAATACTGTTATAGTAGTGGGTGTGGTGTGGAACCACTGTCTCAACCAACAGATTTGGCTTTGGGCTGTTCATAAGGGCTTTATCCTGCAGTCATCTGGTACCTCTTGGAGTTGTCTCTTTGTGATTTACAGCTGACCCACAGAGGTCACAGACACTAGTGAAAAGCACCGAGGGGTTCAGACAGAACTGTAGTCGGTCAAGGAAGGAAAAGAACGAGTAATCCAATAAAGGAGGTGAAGAGTGCAACAGGCAGACAATCGGGTACAGCACACCTTTGCAGCGAACTAGCAGGCTAGACAACCTATTCAAGAGGGTGCCTTAAGTACCCATAGGTGACTAGCTATTGACTGATGTGAACTAGGGTGTGTGCGGTGGACCTTTAGGAGCCAATGGAAGTATGCGCACGCACCCTATAGGGTGAGAAGGAGAGGTGTTATTTCCCCCAGTTTCAGTCCAACCACAATGTTGCACCCATTCTCGCTGACCACCTTGTCCAGTTGGAGTTGGCAGGGTGACAGCCGGCAGGGTGACAGCCAGCAGGATGTTTGCTGCTTCATGTACGTACTTTAGCAACTGCTCGCCTGTGTGGCTACTCTTGTTGAGGCTTGTCAGTTCCAACACCGCATGGCAACACATGACACGTGATAGGGAAGAGGAGGAGTAGAAGCAATGCTGTGCCCTGCTGCTGTTGGGAAAGGGAACATATGCCTTGTGTGGGAGCCAGGCCGACACAATCGTGGGGAGGTACAAAAAGACCTGGCCTTGTTGCTGGGGTGCTGCATTGCCGCCACAATAACATTGACCCAATGGGCTGTGAAAAATATACTGTCCCTACCTGTAAAAGCTGCTCCAGTTGTCACTGTGGCATGCACCTTGACGTAGAGCGACAATCATAAGGAGCTGTCCACATTGTCCACCATGCGAGAGTACAAGGCAGGGATGGCCTTTTGGAAGAAATAATGCTGGCTAGGCATCTTCAATCTGAGCACATTCTCAGCTCCCTAAATGCAGCAGACATTACTGAATGATACAGCAGCAACTCTACCACCAGCAACTTAGCCAAGTGGGAGTTAAGATTCTATTATCGATGGCGCAGAGGAGGAGTCTGAGCAGGAGTGGCAGAAAGTGAGGATGATGATGTGAAAGACACCGTACTGCCCGTGGATGCAGTCTGGCTGCAAGGGAAATCAGGAGAAGGAGGAAATTCTTGTTGCAGTAGTTGGCTGCCTCCTCTGTTTGCCAATGGGATGAGGTGATGCAACTTTATATGGTTCAATAGAGCAGTAGTACCTGTGTTTGACTGACCATGGCTTATTTTACTCTTGCAGAGCTTGCACGGGGTAATGCTTCTGTCTTCCGACAGAGTGGAGAATAACTACCAGACAGGAGCACACTTTGGACCTAATACACCCACAGAGTCAGCAGTATCACCAGTTCCCAAAGCAACTAACTGTATGGCCCTGGCAGTTATTTGGGAGGTGTGTGACCTCTGCTCTTTAATGCTGCCGCTGTCACCACTACCCTACTCCTCAGCACCATGATCTGGCTCTCAGATTCTTTCCAACACACAATCATCGGAATCCTCCCCCTCCCTGACACTTTTATCAGAATGTGATATATTATGGTGGGCTCCTTGGCGTCCTCTCCATTCCCTGCTCTGTATTTTCCACGATTGTCACTGCCAATACCATGGCTATAGGTGCCACTATTACCACAACCAATAATGTTAAGCATGGAGTCCCCAGCCTCCTCCTTAACCTCCTTCTCTGGGCAGTCCATATTCTGACTACTCTCACACAAGTCATCAACAAGGAGATTCTCTTGACTATCTGCTGTAAGGTGTAGTGGGGTTTGTTGCTCTCCACTAGAAAGGGGCAGTGAAGACAGAGAGGGCTTCAGTGAAAGGCTTCTCTGGGGCTGCAAGGAGGAGGAGCAGGAGAAATGTTGTGACTCCTGGCTCTAAGGCACAGTGTCAGACTCAGAAGTCACCTCCATATCATCCTACTGTGACTCAGAGGAGGAGTGAGCCATCCACTGCACAATCTCATCCTCTTTCTCAATGATAATGTTGTCCCTTTCCTAAGACATGGAGAACTGCAGTCTACTACTTCTGGCCAGATGGCTGGTGCTGCTATTACCCACATTTTGTCTCTGGGAGTACATTTTGTACCTTTCCGTATTCCTGACATTACTGACACAAAGTATGAAACAGTATGAAAGTCTGTTTTCTGGAACTTAAAGGGGTTATCCAACCCCAATAATGACCCCCCAATGCCCGGGCCCCTCGTATAGTGTCACCCTAGGCTAGTTAGGCTCGTCCCCATTGCAGGTGCTATTGGCTGCTCCCCACATCACCAGATACAGGGGCGGCCATGCAGTGATCTGGAGCGACACGAGTGTTGGGGAGCAGGTAAGTATACAAGGGCCCTGGGCATTGGGGTGGTTAATTGTAGGGGTTGGATAACCCTTTTAAAGACAGGCACAATAAAATGTCATTAGCTTTCCACAAACACACTGAAGACACTGCTACTGACAATTTACTTTGGAAATAATGAAGTATCTGCACCATTAACAGATTTGGGCCTAATGTCTTATGTGCATTCAAATATGTAGATTCTGAAAAAAGCTTCAACCTACAGCTGTAGCAGAGTTAACAGTTATAGTCATAATGCGTTAACTAGATTAGATAACTCACCAAGTGTGTGTTAACTCTGCCACATCCGTACTATAAGACTATTCCACCACAACCAGTACTTGAACTGTCTGGAGATGCCCTGACACAGCTTTTGGACTAGTGTTTCAAGCGTTTTCACTCAAAGATTTTAAACGCTGCTCTCTGTATTGTAAAACACTCAATTGCTATTTTCTAAAAAAAAAAAAAAACCTACCCTAAAGCCTACTATTTACATTAATGTTTTCACTGGGATTAAAACAGTACTCTATGTATTTTAAAACACATGTTGCACACTTGTATGGCTATATTTTGCAAAACAAAAAATAAACTGTCTGTAGATGCTCTGGATTCTAAAATTGTAAAACACAAGTTGCACATTTGTATTGCTATTTTTTGCAAAACAAAAAAGCCTTCAACTTTCTGAATATTTCGTGCACAGATTTCAAACTAGTATTTCACGTTTTCTCTGAGTTAAAACGCTACACTCTGGTTGTGAAATACGCGTTGTACATGTACATTATAAAAAAAAAAAATCAACTGTCTGGAGATATTCTGCCTCATATTTCGGACTATTATTTCAGGTGTTTTACTGATATTTAAAATTATATCTATCCTCTGGATGGTAAAACACTCGTTGTACACCTACAGTTAGTTGTATTGAGTTTATTCTCCCCACACCAACACTCGAGGAAAAAAAATCTTTATTTCTGTTCAAATGGGGAAAAAAGGTTCTGCAGCAACTGAATCTGTGCTATAAGACAGTAAATGCAACTAGAAGGCAACATCAGGCACACCCAGCCTCAGCTCCTTACTTCTCATTCCCTGGCTGAAAGCTTTCCCTGCCTTTCCCTATTCTAAACAATGATTTTTCTTTCTAACCTTTTCCTTCACTGTCCCTGGCACTGGAACAGAAGCTTGATTGTGACTGTACATTGTCCCCAGGGCCGGCGTTAGGGGGGGGCAAACAGGGCAATTGCCCAGGGCCCCCTCTCCAAAAGGGGCCCCCTGCTGTCTGAAAGTTAACTGGGCAGACAGTGAGAGCCTTTTTACCTCCCCCTGCTCCCTGACTGTTTCTCTACTGCAGCGCTCTGCTGCTGTCCACCCTGCACAGTTTCCCCCTCTCACCGGACCTTCGTGCCTGCACTGTGAATCCTGCTGCCAGAGACGTTCAGTGTGGGCGGGGCTAACATAGCCCCGCTCCCATCATTTGACTGCAGTTGCTCCAGGCTGTAGGCCCAAAGGGGCTCAGCACCCCAAGAGCGCCCGTAGCCGCCTCCATGCGGAGAGAGATGAACGGGGTGACCAAGAGCCGGTTTGAGGTGCGACATGTGAACTGGGGACTTATTACTGAGGGCGATCCGGGTGTAGTTCAGAGATAGCTGTTGCATGGTGGGGTGGATCGGGTGACTGGGGGTGTATGGATGATGACGAGAAGTGTATGGAGGGTGCACGATGTGACAGTCACTTCTAATGTTGGGGGGATGGGATTGTTATGGTGTCAGGGTTCAGAGCTGGTCACAGACGTGGTGATGTCACAGTACGACCGGTGATCACTGGATCAGTGCTGGTCACAGACATGGTGATGTCACTGTACAACCCGTAATCGCTGGGTCAGAGCTGGTCACAGACTTAGTAATGTCACGGTATGACCAGTGATCGCTGGTCAGTCATGGTGATATCACAGTTTGGCCCATGATCACTGGATCAGAGCTGCTCACAGTTGTGGTGATACAGCCCATGATTGCTGGATCGTCCTATTTGAACCCATTGTATTGTGTAAAAAATGTATCAGATCTGTGAAAAGTCCATTGCGGAATGATCCTGTAATAGCGCCGGTGGGGGTGTCACCAGCATTGTTATAGTTAATTGCAGTCATTTTTGGAATAATGTTATCTTTGAGTCTGTGGCCATTCTAAGAATTTTGGAACATCATATGGGTTGTAAGCCAACCTGTCTGATGCTACCCTTCCCCTCATATTCTGAAGACAGAGCATGATCCATTGCCTCCTTTGGAAATAAGCAGCATTAGAGGTGTCCGTTAGCCACTTGTCTCCCTTACAGTAATTTGAAGATGTAATATTGACCATGTTGAATAGGCATCTTTATGGGGGGAATGTAGTGGACCATTAGGCTATCCTCTATGTCAGGGATACTCAACCTGCAGCCCTCCAGCTGTTGTGCAAAACTACAACTCCCAGCATGCCCTAATAGCTGCAGGCTGTCCAGGCATGCTGGGAGTTGTAGTTTTGCAACAAACAGCTGGAGTGCCGCAGGTTGGGCATCTCTGTTTGTTTGGCTGGTAAGTCCATCCAGTAAAAGGCCTGCAGCAGTGTCTGTGGAGGAGAGGGGTGCAGGGCTGCTGGTATCGCACTTTCATTGTAACAGCCCTGCACTGCCCTCATCAATTGATGGTCTCTGACCTGTGGGCGTCCTGAACCCCCTCTGTCGCCCTCCTGCGCCCCCTCTATGCTCCTGGTGTGTGCCCCCTCTGTGGCCCTCCTGCGTCCCCTCTGTGGCCGTCCTACGCCCCCTCTATGCTCCTGGTGTGTGCCCCCTCTGTGGCCCTCCTGCTTCTCCTCTGTGGCCCTCCTGCTCCCCCTCTATGTTCCTGGTGTGCCCCCTGTGGCCCCTGCTTCTCCTCTGTGACCCTCCTGCTCCCCCTCTGTGGCCCTCCTGCGCCCCCTTTGTGGCCGTCCTACGCCTCCTTTGTGGCCGTCCTATGCCCCCTCTGTGGCCCTCCTGTACCCCCTTTATGCTCCTGGTGTGTGCCCCCTCTGTGGCCCTCCTGCGTACCCTCTGTGGCCGTCCTGCTCCCCCTCTATGTTCCTGGTGTTCCCCCCCTCTGTAACCGTCCTGCGCCCCCTCTGTGGCCCTCCTGCGCCCCCTCTATGCTCCTGGTGTGTGCCCCCTCTGTGGCCCTCCTGCGCCCTCTCTGTGGCCCTCCTGCGCCCCCTCTATGCTCCTGGTGTGTGCCCCCTCTGTGGCCCTCCTGCTCCCCCTCTATGTTCCTGGTGTGCGCCCCCTCTGTGACCGTCCTGCGCCCCCTCTGTGGCCCTCCTGCGCCCCCTTTGTGGCCCTCCTGTACCCCCTTTATGCTCCTGGTGTGTGCCCCCTCTGTGGCCCTCCTGCGTACCCTCTGTGGCCGTCCTGCTCCCCCTCTATGTTCCTGGTGTGCGCCCCCTCTGTGGCTCTCCTGCGTCCCCTCTGTGACCGTCTTGCTCCCCCTCTATGTTCCTGGTGTGCGCCCCCTCTGTGGCCGTTCTGCACCCCCTCTGGCTTTCCTGCGCCTCCTCTGTGGCCGTCCTGCGCCCCCTCTGTGCTCCTGGTGTGTGCCGCTCTGTGAGCTGTGTGTGAGGTCCTTGTTGTGACGTGGCCGTTCTGCATTCAATTTCCGCAGGCTGTCTGGGCCATAGAGGGCTCTAGTTAAACTATTGAAGACAGCATTGTTTAGGTGGTCTGTTAATTGGGGAAGGGGGGAACGAGGTATTGGAGTATAAACTAAGAACCTGAGGTCCAAATTAGCAGTGTCTTTTTTTTTTCAGTACTTGGGGGAGGAAGGGGGGAAGGAGCAAATCAGGGCTGCTAATAAAGGCATCGGTAAAGCTATGTCACACCTTGTGGCCGTATCACAGTATCATCCACAGATCCCCCCATAACAGTGTCATCCACAGATCCCCCCATAACAGTGTCATCCACAAATCCCCCCTAACAGTGTCATCCACAGATCCCCCCATAACAGTGTCATCCACAGATCCCTCCATAACAGTGTCATCCACAGATCCCCCCATAACAGTGTCATCCACAGATCCCCCCATAACAGTGTCATCCACAGATCCCCCCATAACAGTGTCATCCACAGATCCCCCCCATACCAGTGTCATCCACAGATCCCCCCATAACAGTGTCATCCACAGATGCCCCAATAACAGTGCCATCTACAGATCCCCCCATAACAGTGTTGTCCACAGATCCCCCATAACAGTGTCGTCCACAGATTCCCATAAAAGTGTGTCACCCACAGATCCCCCAGAACAGTGTCCTCCACAGATACCCATAACAGTGTATCATCCACAGATCTCCCATAACAGTGTGTCATCCACAGATCCCCCATAACAGTGTCATCCACAGATCCTCCATAACAGTGTGCATGTGCAGCATTATCTCCATTCACTTCTATGGAATTGCCAGTGATTGGCTATTTTCAGAACACTCATATGGACAACTCATTTTTTTTCAGCTTGTGGTTTTATTAACTTCACCATTAAAAAAAAGAAGTGCCCTAGCCATTCCTCATGCGGGTTCCAAGTCCAGAATTCCCTTTAAAAATAGGCATTAATGAAAATCCACGCCAAAACTGCTTTATAAAATGTATCAGAAAAAAACATCCAAAAAACCTGATACAGATTCTGCATTAGTTTTTGAAAGCACAGAAAATGCTGTGAACATAACCAAAGAGGCTGCAGCAGCTTACAGTAAAAAGGCTAAAGAGATATAATATGGCATTCTACACTCACCGGCCACTTTATTAGGTACACCATGCTAGTAACGGGTTGGACCCCCTTTTGCCTTCAGAACTGCCTCAATTCTTCGTGGCATAGATTCAACAAGGTGCTGGAAGCATTCCTCAGAGATTTTGGTCCATATTGACATGATGGCATCACACAGTTGCCGCAGATTTGTCGGCTGCACATCCATGATGCGAATCTCCCGTTCCACCACATCCCAAAGATGCTCTATTGGATTGAGATCTGGTGACTGTGGAGGCCATTTGAGTACAGTGAACTCATTGTCATGTTCAAGAAACCAGTCTGAGATGATTCCAGCTTTATGACATGGCGCATTATCCTGCTGAAAGTAGCCATCTGATGTTGGGTACATTGTGGTCATAAAGGGATGGACATGGTCAGCAACAATACTCAGGTAGGCTGTGGCGTTGCAACGATGCTCAATTGGTACCAAGGGGCCCAAAGAGTGCCAAGAAAATATTCCCTACACCATGACACCACCACCACCAGCTTGAACCGTTGATACAAGGCAGGATGGATCCATGCTTTCATGTTGTTGACGCCAAATTCTGACCCTACCATCCGAATGTTGCAGCAGAAATCGAGACTCATCAGACCAGGCAACGTTTTTCCAATCTTCTACTGTCCAATTTCGATGAGCTTGTGCAAATTGTAGCCTCAGTTTCCTGTTCTTAGCTGAAAGGAGTGGCACCCGGTGTGGTCTTCTGCTGCTGTAGCCCATCTGCCTCAAAGTTCGACGTACTGTGTGTTCAGAGATGCTCTTCTGCCTACCTTGGTTGTAACGGGTGGCAATTTGAGTCACTGTTGCCTTTCTATCAGCTCGAACCAGTATGCCCATTCTCCTCTGACCTCTGGCATCAACAAGGCATTTCCGCCCACAGAACTGCCGCTCACTGGATGTTTTTTCTTTTTCGGACCATTCTCTGTAAACCCTAGAGATGGTTGTGCGTGAAAATCCCAGTAGATAAGCAGTTTCTGAAATACTCAGACCAGCCCTTCTGGCACCAACAACCATGCCACGTTCAAAGGCACTCAAATCACCTTTCTTCCCCATACTGATGCTCGGTTTGAACTGCAGGAGATTGTCTTGACCATGTCTACATGCCTAAATGCACTGAGTTGCCGCCATGTGATTGGCTGATTAGAAATTAAGTGTTAACGAGCAGTTGGACAGGTGTACCTAATAAAGTGGCCGGTGAGTGTATAATCAGTTGTGGTGGTTCCAACTGCTGTCTGTGCCTACTGTCAGACTGATGGTCCAATATTTCAGGATTTGGGGCCCCACTTTCAATTTTGCCCAGGGCCACACTTTGTCTAAAACCGTCCCTGACTGTCCCTAATATCCTTTTCTGACAGACAATGCATAGACCCATCCAGGGGCGTAGCTAAAGGCTCATGGACCCTGGTGCAAGAGTTCAGCTTGGGCCCCCCCACCCCCCTTCCCTCAGCGCTGGTGCACCTAGCTTTTCTGCCAGCCAAGTCAAAAATTGAACCCCCCCACGCCAAATTCTCACCCTAACCTTTCCCTCCTAACATTACGTATATCACTACAGAACATACAGGGTAAGGCTACATTCACACCACAGTTGTTTTTGTGGCCTCCGTTCCGCATATTTTGTGGCTCAGATGCAGACTGAGCCGTAAAATGAACACTGTGTCCTGTCGCCATCTGTATGTCCATTCCTATTTTTGTCCGTTTTGCGGGCAAGGATAGGCATTGTTACAGTGGATCTGCAAAAAAAAAAAACACGGATGCCATACAGAACATCATCCTTTTTTTGCAGATCCGCAATTTGCAGACCGCAAAACACAACGTTCATGTGAATGTAGCCTAATACAGCGCCTCATACCTCTTACATCCAGTATAATACAGCGCCCCATACCTCATACATCCAGTATAATACAGTGCCCCATACCTCATACATCCAGTATAATACAGCGCCCCATACTGTACCTCTTACATCCAGTATAATACAGCGCCCCATACCTCGTACATCCAGTATAATACAGCGCCTCATACCTCTTACATCTAGTATAATACAGCGCCCCATACCTCTTACATCTAGTATAATACAGCGCCCCATACCTCTTACATGCAGTATAATACAGCGCCCCATACCTCTTACATGCAGTATAATACAGCGCCCCATACCTCTTACATCCAGTATAATACAGCGCCTCATACCTCTTACATCCAGTATAATACAGCGCTCCCTACCTCTTACATCCAGTATAATACAGCGCCCCATACCTCGTACATCCAGTATAATACAGCGCCCCATACCTCGTACATCCACTATAATATAGCGCCCCATACCTCGTACATCCAGTATAATACAGCGCCCCATACCTCGTACATCCACTATAATATAGCGCCCCATACCTCGTACATCCAGTATAATACAGCGCCCCATACCTCTTACATCCAGTATAATACAGCGCCCCATACCTCTTACATCCAGTATAATATAGCACCCCATACCTCTTACATCCAGTATAATACAGCGCCTCATACCTCTTACATCCAGTATAATACAGCGCTCCCTACCTCTTACATCCAGTATAATACAGCGCTCCCTACCTCTTACATCCAGTATAATACAGCGCCCCATACCTCGTATATCCAGTATAATACAGCGCCCCATACCTCGTACATCCAGTATAATATAGCGCCCCATACCTCGTACATCCAGTTTAATACAGCACCCCATACCTCGTACATCCAGTATAATACAGCGCTCCATAACTCGTACATCCAGTATAATACAGCGCCTCATACCTCTTACATCCAGTGACGTCTCCTCTGATGTAGATCTTCTCTTTCCTCATCTTCTCCTTTCAGACCAGACACCATTTTTCAGCTCTGCAGTTTGACAGAAAAAAAATCTTAGTTTACTACTTTCCCATCATCCTCCCTTTTTTCTGGTCAAATCACCCTACCACCCCCAGTACTGTGCCACTAGTACCACACAGATAGTGCCCTTCAATAATTATTGGCACACAGTGTCCTAAAATAACTGCTCCCAGCAAATAGTGTCCCGTAATAGTGTGAACATAACGCCCCCCAGAAATAACTGCGCTGATACTGTGCCAAGGTGCCCCCCACAGTAATAGTGCCCCCCAAAGTCCCAACTAATAATTCTCTGCCAGAGTGCACTTGTTAGTAATAGTGCCCCCAACAGTACTAATGTCCTGACTGTGCCCCAGAAGTAATAATGCTTCCAATGTGCCAGTAAGAAGTGCCCCAATAATGTGCCAGTATGAAGTGCCCCCATAGTTCCCCCAATAATGTGCCAGTAAGAAGTGCTCCGCACCAATAGATGCCCCCCAAATTAAGTGCCAGTAAGAAACACCCCAATAATGCGCCAGAAGTTCCCCCCATTGATTCCCCCCCAAAATCATGTGCCAGTAAGAAATGCCCCCAGTGCCCCCATGTGCCAGTAAGAAACGCCCCAATAATGCGCCAGAAGTTCCCCCCATTGATTCCCCCCCAAAATCATGTGCCAGTAAGAAATGCCCCAGTGCCCCATTTGCCAGTAAGAAATGTCCCAGTGCCCCCATGTGCCAGAAAAATGCCCCCAGTGCCAGTAAAAATGCCCCCAGTGCTCCCATGCCATAAAGAAATGCCCCAAGTGCCAGTAAGAAATGCCCCCAGTGCCAGTAAGAAATGCCCCCTATTGCCCCCATGTGCCAGTAATAAATGCCCCCAGTGCCCCCATGTGCCAGTAAAAATGGCCGCAGTGCCTGTAATAATGCCTCCAGTGCCGGTAAAAATGCCCCCATGTGCCAGTAAAAATGCCCCCATGTGCCCTATGTGCCAGTAAAAATGCCCCCAGTGCCAGTAAAAATGTCCCCAGTGCCCCCAATAGAGCTCCGGTCCATGACTGCTACAATAAAAAAAAATAATAAACACTAATACTTACCTCCATTGAGCTGGCAGCAATGCGATGCAGGTCTCTTCCGGCCTGTGTCCCGCGCTGTATGGCTCAGGCAGGATGACGTCATCGCGCCGCCTGAGCCGGCCTCTGATAGGCTGCAGACCTAGTGCCTGCAGCCTATCAGAGGAACTGGCAGGGGAGACGCCTCTGGCGAATTGGCGGTGCGGCCCTGAAAGTTGCAAGGGGGGCCCTTGGCTTAGGGGCCCGGTCGCAACTGCAACTGCTGCGACCCCTATAGCTACGCCACTGGACCCATCCACCCTCATTAACAGCACAACAGAGAATGAAGTTTTAGCTGCTATGTAATGTTACCTCCTTGCCTGCTGCAGCACTGATTGGCTCATCCAGATTGTCTGTCAATCAGGGCAAACCCCCTCCCACTTCCTCTCAGGGTCATGTGAGCATCCTTCTTGTTCCTCCCTCATGCTAACCTGGAAAGTTTCGGGTTCGTTTTGTGGGCAAGTTTTTGGGCAGTTCGTTACAAACTGATTCTTTCATCTTTAATTCCTATCTTTAAAAATCCTACCTTCACATCTTTTTCTAATTCACCACAATATGAGCAATAAAATTCCCCTCTTCCCCCACAGAGAACTATTGTTTGACCCAGATTTTCAATTCTTTTTACTCATTGGTCCTCCAGAAGTGGAGATCCCATGCCATACTTTCTTCGCCTGAAATACTAATTTCAGCCAGAGATCGTATTCACTTTATACTCTGTTTTTAACACCCCTCCCCCAGTCGCTACACCGAAGTTCAAATCTTGGGATCTCTCTGTCTCTCTATAACTGGCAATAATGTTACATAGTAACATAGTTTATAAGGCCGAAAAAAAGACATCTGTCCATCCAGTTCGGCCTTTTATCCTACAAGGAAGGCAAAAAACCCCTGTGAGGTAGAAGCCAGTTTTCCCCACTTTAGGGGGAAAAAAAAAATTCCTTCCTGACTCCAATCAGGCAATCAGAATAACTCCCTGGATCAACGACCCCTCTCTAGTAACTACAACCTGTAATGTTATTACACTCCAGAAATATATCCAGGCCCCTCTTGAACTCTTTTAGTGAACTTACCATCACTACCTCCTCAGGCAGAGAGTTCCATAGTCTCACTGCTCTTACAGTAAAGAATCATCTTCTAAGTTTGCGTACAAACCTTCTTTCCTCCAGATACAGAGGATGTCCCCTCGTCACAGTCACAGTCCTGGGGATAAATAGATCATGGGAGAGATCTCTGTACTGACCCCTGATATATTTATACAGTTATTAGATCTCCCCTCAGGTGTCTTTTTTCTAAAGTAAATAACCCTAATTTTGATAATCTTTCTGGGTACTGTAGTCCACTGATTCCAGTTATTACTTTAGTTGACCTCCTCTGAACCCTCTCCAGCTCTGCTATGTCTGTCTTGTTTACAGGAGCCCAGAACTGTACACAGTACTCCATGTGTGGTCTGGCTAGTGATTTGCAAAGTGGTAGGACTATGTTCTCATCACGGGCATCTATGACTCTTTTGATGCAACCCATTGTCTTATTGGCCTTGGCAGCAGCTGTCTGACACTGTTTTCTACAGCTTAGTTTGCTGTTCACTAAAATTCCTAGGTCCTTTTCCATGTCAGTGTTACCCAGTATTTTACCATTCAGTATGTACTGGTGACTTGCATTATTCCTTCCTGGCATTTGTTATTCCTTATATTTGTCAGTGTTAAACCTCATCTGCCACTTCTCTGCCCAAGCCTCCAATCCATCCAGATCCATCTGTAGCAGTATACTGCCCTCTTCTGTGTTAATTACTTTACACAGTTTAGGGTCATCTGCAAAAAATGATATTTTACTGTGCAAACCTTGTACCAGATCATTAATAAATATATTGAAGAGAATAGGGCCCAATACTGACCCAACAATACCAAGCACTGCCACTATACGATGTACGGCGCTGTCCTTGGATAGCTTCCAGGAGCCTGCATTGCTCACCAGAGCTCCGGTGAGAGCAGCGGATCCCTGAAACAGCTGATCGGTGGGGATTCCAGGACTTGGACCCCTTCAGATTTGCTGATATCCTGAGGACAACTCATCATTATTCTTTCCAGGATAACCCTTTTAATCATAAATCTTCTCCTCTGTGTTTGATGGATCCTTGTGCTCATATATGGTGGATGTGTCAGGTAGTTTCCATATTCTGGTCAAATAGTGGTAATTTGGATAGCTCCACCATTGAGAGAGATTGCCCAAAATCACCCTTAGTTTTAGGGAGTAACCCACTGGTTGGCGCAATCAACAATATACACTTGACCAACACATTTGCATGGCAGCAAGAATACAGATTGTTGTAGAAATTGGAAAAGTCTTAGTAAAGAATGTGTCACCCCTGCAGTTTTTCTTTAACCCCCTGAGTACACAGCCCATGATAGCCTTCAAGCTGCTGCAATTCTGTTTTTTCTTTTTGCATTTCTTCTTTCTCACCTTCCGAGAGCTTTTTGTCATTTACCTAGCCATAATAGTACATAAAGTGGATTTCTGCAGGCCCCAGGGGCAATTGCTGAAATTTGCCTCAAGTGTATAAACCTTTAGACCTGTGCATAGTATAGACAGAACATTAAGGGGGTCGTTTATTATTCAGAAATATGCCTATATTAGGTGTATTTCTGGCACAGAGTGAGACACAATGGTTAGTTTTGCCGCAATATGCGACTTTTCCCTGCTCACGCCAGGTCTAAAAAAGGGGTGTGGCGGGGACGGGACGGCTTACATTTAGACTGGCGCTGTAGATATGTAGATCCACTGCCAGATATAGGGGTTATTAAGAAATAATAATAAATGACCGGCTAAGTTTATACGCCAGAACCTACTACAACACCAAGGTAGATAGCAAAACACATTCCGCATCTACATTGAAATACATATATTATCCAGTTCATTTTCTCAGGGATTCCAAAAATGCAGAGATGAAAAACATTTATTCTTAGAAATGCATAGAATTTGCTCAGGTAAAGCATTAATCATTAGAAAAAAAGAGATTACATAGGAGTTTCCCAAGCACAAAAGAATCATATCAGCATCATCAGGGCGTCATCATTTTGCTTTTCCTGAAAATATGGTCACCTCTTGTTTTCAGATTAAATCTATTGAAAGTGAAGCAGAAGTAACATTTAGTATATTACTTATATTGCTATACCACATGATCATGTTACATCCAGAACAATAATAGCACTTGCCCATGCTGTGGTTTTACATGTTTTGCTTCTGTGGTAACTTACTAAAACAGTTAGATGTTATACTATAGATATAATGATTTTATTATTGCATTTTACAAATTTTGAGCTAAAAATCATTTTCTCAATTGGTCTTTATTAAAGGTTTCTGCAGTTTTTGTGAGGTGAAAATTTAGACTGACTGCAGACTGATGTTTATTTTTAGATGTAAAATTGGGAAAGGGTGGTGATTTAAATTTTAAATAAATTCTGTTTTTTATGTTTATAAAAACAATTTTTTAATTGTTTTTAATTTTATACTTAGCCCCCTAAGGGTTTCCACAACTCCAGCCCCCTGCCGCTCATGATTTGAGAATATCCCATAGAATGAATACCTGAGGTAAGTCCTGTAACACTAATTATATCACCTGCACAATACTAAGGAAATCACTGAGGACCGGAGTTGAGGAATAGTGTCCTAAGGGACTTGAACATACAATCCTTAGATCACTTATACCATAAACTGCAATAATTTAGTATTACAGTGTATGGGGTTTGTGATGTCCCTGTATTACGCCCTTATGCATGTCATCTGAGGTGTTAAATGGAGTTAACTGTGATCCCGTTCACAGCACGTGGGTGTCAGCTGTATAACACAGCAAGCAACTGCTGCGTATGGACCGGACTCAACTGGTCCTGGGCCCACTACATGCAACTCTTCTTCATGCAGTGTAAGATTAAATATTGTGTGGCATTCCCTTTTAGTTTCAGTTTAGTTTGTCTGTCTCACCTGTACTTGAATCCCTCTTCTGAAAGCCAGCGTCAGCTGGGGAAAAATGAGCAAAATTAATTCATTAAATCTAGTACAATGTATTTTATTATTAGTTGTAATCATGTGTATGACAAAATTCCAGGATTAACAATACCAGAAGGCCAGCATCCTTAATCCACAGCTATCATAACCAGAGAAATTTGTGTCTGGCTATACATTTCCTGTAGTGGTTGTTGTAGGGGAAATGTAGTATTGACATGACAACCATTCGTATCAATAGATGACTGACCATGTTATGCATGGCCAGGCCTGGGCCAACAGAGTGGGAACCAATCTAAGCCTCTGTTTCCCTCCCCCCACGCATTTTTCATCATATTTTATGGGGAAAAAGTCAATAGGATCTCTGGGCTGATGGCAATATACTGTACCTTGTACAAGGGATCTGACTTAGCTTTGTGGCTTCTGTTCATAAGAAAAGCCACAATGGTAGTGTGAAAATACCAGTAAAGGAAGGTTCTACATTCTGGATCATGAGAGCTGCAAGCAGAGGGATCTCATGGCTAATGGCATTTACAGTTATTAATATGATGATGAAGGATGTTCGATTGATCCAGGGAAACTATCCAACTACTATGTGGAGTCAGGAAGAAATGTTTGGTTGAACTTGATGGATGAGTGATTGTTTTTCAATCTACTATACATAAGTATATTTCAGTTGCTGACAATTTTATAAATAATTCTTACATGAGTAAGTGTAAGTTCCTCCTGTTAGGACTTCTACTTCAGGAAATCTGTCGGAATTAGAGAGATTAAATATAGTGAGATTAAGAGGGCAAAATGCATCTCACATTGATCTAACAGCCATTCATAGAAACATAGAAGTTTGACGGAAAAAGACCACCTGGTCCATCTAGTCTGCCCTTTTATTATTCCTTTATTATTATCTTAGGATAGACACATATTTATCCCAGGCATGTTTAAATTCATTTACTGTGGATTTATCAACCACCTCTGCTGGAAGTTTGTTCCAAGCTTCTACTACTCTTTCAGTGAAATATTTTCTAATGTTGTTTTTGATTTGTCCCCCAACTAACCTCAGATTGTGCCCCCTTGTTCTTGTGTTCAGTTTCTTATTTATAACCCTTCCCTCCTGAACTTTATTCAGTCCTTTAACATATTTAAAGGTTTCAATCATGTCCCCCCTTTCTCTTCTTTCCTCCAGACTATACATATTAAGAACTCTTATCAAGAGTCTTCCTTGATAAGTTCTATGCTTTAGACCTTCCACCATTTTTGTAGCTCTTCTGTGGACCCGTTCTATTTTAGCAATATCCTTTTGCAGGTGAGGTCTCCAGAATTGAACACAGTATTCCAGATGTGGTCTCACTAGAGCTCTATACAGAGGGATCACAATCTCCCTCTTTCTGCTTGTTATACCTCTAGCTATGCAGCCAAGCATACGATTTGCTTTCCCTACCGCCTGGCTGCATTGGTTACTCATTTTGAGGCTGTCAGAGATGACTACCCCCAAATCCTTCTCTTCTGAAGTCTTTGTTAACACAGAACCGCCAATACAATACTCAGATAGAGGATTTCTTCTTCCCAAGTGCATTATTTTACATTTGGAAACATTGAACTGCAGTTTCCATTGTTTTGACCACTTATCTAATAAAGATAAATCATTCTCCATATTACAGACACCTCCTGGAACATCAACCCTATTACACACTTTTGTGTCATCAGCAAACAAGCAAACCTTCCCTACCAAGCCGTCCCTTATGTCACTTACAAACATTCCTTTCCATATAAAAAAATGCAGATAAGACTTCATGCGCTTCACATGGCGTTATTTGGGATCTGTGTCGTACAGATCCTCACAACAGCACCCAAAGAATTATATATACTGTGTAGTTCTGATTTTACAGTTTTTTTTTAATCACCAATTTTGTGAGCCAAAGTTTTTGACATGTTTAATGGTGACAAAGTACGGTATATGTATGGCTCTGTACTACAAATTCTCACAGCTCCTTGCTTGGTAGCTATTCTGCCCAGTGCCCACCTATGAACTCCGCTTCTGCCTAGACCCCTATGTTGGTAAAATTGTATTATAACATCCATTGGTTTCTGCAAAATACTGTAGTCTATGTTTTCTTACTGTTAGTAAGGTACAATGGCTGTGCCTCATAATTTTCTTACTCTTAGGAATATAGATCATTTTTTAGATTTATGTGTTTAGACATGTGGAGACTTACAAGGAGAATAGTAGCAGTGTTCTTATACTTACTTGATGTCTTCGCCCTCCAACAGTTTCTTATAGGTGGAGATCTCTACATCCAGTGCTTGTTTTATATCAAGCAGTTCCTGGTAGTTGACAATGATCTTGTGAAGTTCTACCTTTGCTGATTCAATTGCAGATTCGTAGCTGGTTATCTGTGCCTGATATTCTGCTACTCCCACACTGGATCTTGCAATTACTTCAGCCAGATTGCTTTCAAGTGTGTAATTCTGATCAAACAGTTAAATAGATGGGTGAATAAAGACTGCTTGTTTCTTCATAATACCACAGATCTCCAGTCTCTTACGTCTGCTGTGTTTTACATTTAATACAGAACACACAGGGGTGAGACTAGATAGTGTGGATGGGCATGGGTGAATGTGGCTTGTCGATGTGCAGCCAGCCTCACCATCTGGTCTCACCCTTACAAAAACTACTATTCTGAGAATAGCACCAGGCATCCCTGGCAAGCCTGTTCTTCTGCTAAGACTGAGTTCAGACTTCAGTTATTTGGTCAGTTAGTTCCATCAGTTATTGTGAGCCAAAACCAGTAGTGAAGTCTAGATAAGGTATAATGGAAAGATTTGAACCTGTTCTGCAGGGGCGTAGCTAAAGGCTCATGGGCCCTGGTGCAGGAGTTCAGCTGTTCAGCTTGGGCCCCCCTTCCCTTAGTGCTTGTGTGTCTTCTTATGCGACACAAGGGTCGTTGAGCCCCCTCCTGGGCCCAGTAGCGACTGCTACCTCTGCACCCCCTATAGCTACGCCCCTGCTGTTCTGTGTTTTTGACCCAAACCTGGTTTTGGCTCACAATAACCAATGGAAATAACAGACCAATTAACTCAAGTGTGAACTTGGCCTAACACCTAGTATTAGGTACCAGCAGAGGTTAGTGTGATGTTTCAAGACAACTTCCTCCTACATGTGCAGTGGGAGTCTGAAGAACACATATTGTAGCAACCACATAAGGCACTTGCACGTGGCTTGGGTTTCAGTTGCGTGTGGTTGTTGCAACTGGCCTGCGTGCACATTGATCATCTGTTACCATACTAAGATGTATTGAAATACATTTAACCACACACTTTAAATGTGATCTACTACTGATACATACTTGGGATTATATATTAAAGAATTGAGCGATCTGCAATTCTATAATATCCTTTGCCAGAATGGCTCCCGTGGCAAGCACCAACAATCTATAGGGTTTGCATCCGAGCTGTTGGCTCAGCACGGTGGCTCAGTGGTTAGCACTGTTGCCTTGCAGTGCTGGGATCCTGGGTTCGAATTTGACCAATGACATCTGCATGGAGTTTGTATGTTCTCCCTGTGTTTGTGTGGGTTTTCTCTGGGTACTCCGGTTTCCTCCCACACTCCAAAGACATGGTGATAGGGAACTTAGATTGTGATCCCCATTGGGGACAGTGTGATGCTAATGTCTGTAAAGCGCTGTGGAATATGTCAGTGCTACATATAAGTGCATAAATAAAAAGCAGTTATTTCTGTTTTTCAGTTTCTTTCTAAAAACATAAATAACTTTAAAAACAAAAATGATGGGATTTTGCTGAAACTTCAATTGAGACCCCTAATCTAATGTGGATATGAACCTAGCATACATACCTACAGAAAGGCAGTTACAAGGAAATCAGATTATTGATATTAATGGATATTAGAGAACTGCAGAGAATAGATAATATAACTTACATATTATTATGGAGACAGAAAAACTTCACCATGCAGCACTAAAAACCTGTACTTAAAATACATACCACTGCAAGAAGAGACTGTAATTCTGCATTTAGTGCCTGTAATTCTTTTTTTGTGCCTGTAATTTCTGTTTTCACTGTGGCTACAACTTCTGAAGTCTTGGCCGTTTCACTGTTTATTTCTTCAATCTGTGGAGATAAGAATATTAATGACTACTGTATCTTGTATATTACAGGTACTCTCATTACTTTCCATATCTTTTTCTTTTTATAACAATACTATATACTGACACAGCCTCCAATAAAATGCAAGAGGATTGAATTAGTTTCAACGTAGGTTTATTGTGTAGGGGATAATATTATTGCTCATTTTGAGCTTTTCGTTTTAATGTACTGTAATACTACGAAACAACAAGAATCAAATGTCTTTTGCTACCAGGAAAGGTCTTCCACTTTTAAAAAGTTGCTCTTAAAAAACAAGGTATAGAAAGATTTATGAACCGCATTGTGCTTGTCATGCATCTCTTGGTATGTTACCTTAGCTCTGAAGTATGTCTCTGCATCCTCTTTGTGTTGTTGGACAGATTTCTCATATTCTACTCTCAGTTTATTCAAAGCACTTGTGAGATCAAATGACTTGACAGCATCAACTTCAATCAGTGAAACAGATGTATCTGCTGAAGTTCCAAGTTTACTCTGTAATGCACTCAGTTCCTGAATGAAAAAGGACAAATTACTGTAACCTCATAACAAACACATAAATTTGCCAGCCTTCTTGCCACCTTGTTTGCCCATTTCTTTCTCCTAATGTGACAACATCCTGTATGGAAGTGAAATGACGATGGATTCTTCTCAAATGCATACTGTTCCACATGAATTATAACTATTATTTGAGATTATTTTCACTTAATCCCTAATATTTCATTTACTATGATTATTGCTACTTTTATTATAGAACATGCTGACACTGTGTGAATATTACAAACTACCGACACAATAGTGTTTCTACCAATCTTTTGATACTTTAGCATTTAGGATCTTTGGCAGACCTCATCCATGTGTGTCTGCCATTGTTATGTTAGAGCTCTGTATAGCAAACATACAACTCGAATATAACAATATATATATATATATATATATATATATATATATATATATATTAGGCCAGGCTTATCATAGCCCAGGGGCGAACACTGGGCCATATTAACCAGGCATGGTGCTGGATGCTGTGCCTAATATATGACCAGTCCATGAGCCTGAACTGAAGTCTACGCAGGCCCTGGCTAGTGTAGATTTCAGTGTTCTTCTAAGGTTTTAGAACGTATCGTTCCTGAGATATTCCCAAAAAATGACCTGCATTAGCCAATAGAAGCCTGGAAGTCTTTCACTCATATCCCAACTGCCATACACACAGTAACATGCACACAGTTTTACTCCAGGTTTCCATAACAACCCAGCCTTTTTTCTTCACTGCTGTAGGTCAGCTTTAGGTTACGGTTACATGACGACAATAAGTCACATGACACATAGGGCACAACTACACTGCTACATGTGTCACGTGACAGTGATTTCGCGTGACAATTTTTATAATGATAGTCTATGGTGTTGCACTGCGACATGCGACTCAGTCGCAGCATGTCGCAGTGCGACACCATAGCCCATCATTTAAAAAAATGATTGCGCGACACTGGCGCGACAAGATGTCACGTGACAAATGTCGTTGTGTAGCCCTAGCCTAGCCTAGGGGCAGGTCGCTGTGGCGGTCACTGTTAAGGGAGCAGGGGCCACTATAAAAGGGACAGCAGCTGTGGAGGTCACTTAAAGGGACGGGCACTGTGGAGGTCACTGTAAAGGCGCGTTCACTGTGTATGTTACTGTTAAGGGGGCAGGCCACTGTGGTGGTCACTGTTAAAGGGGTGGGCACTGTGGAGGTTACTGTTAATGGGCAGGGGCCACTATTAAAGGGGCAGGTGCTGTGGAGGTCACTTTTAAGGGAACAGGGTACTGTGAGTTCACAGTTAAGGGACAGGGTACTGTGGAGGTCACTGTTAAAGGGACAGGTGCTGTGGAGGTCTATGTTAAGGGGCAGGCAACGGTGGAGGTCACAGATAAGGGGATGGCCCCCTATTGAGGTCAGTGTTAAGGGGCGGGGTGCTGTAGAGGTAACTGTTAAGGGGGCGGGCCCCTGAGGAGGTCACTTTCAAGCGAGTGGGGTGCTGTGAAACTCACTGTGGAGGTCCCATTTTAAGGAGGTCCCATTTTTTGGGCCATTATGTGTTAATATAGACCTTATTACGTTTTCTGTATTGTAAGGACATGATGTTTGAAGATGTTTTACCATATTATACTTCTCAGCTAAGTGAAAATAATGAATGCTAAAAAACCCTGCCGCACACTTTTTTACCTCTTCTTGTGTCTTCTTCAAAAATTCTAGGTCATCAAGTGCTGCTGAGAATCTTTGTTCCAGTACAGAGCGCAATTCGGAAGCAGCATCAATGTCCTGTTATTTAAAATCAAATCAATAAATGAACAAACATTTGAAATGTTATACTGCAGATCTTTAAAGAGTAAGGCCCCATTCACACGCCCATATGAATGGGGCCGTATCTATCCGCAAAATTGCGGGCATAGATGTGGCCCCATTCACTTCTATGGGGCTGGGAACAGCGGCACGGAGCTAGCTCCCTGCCGCGGCTCTTTTGAAGCATGTCCTATACTTGTCCGTGCGCCCGGACAAGTATAGGCATTTTCAATGGGGCCGCACGGCGTGTGTTCTGAGCGTGCGGAACACACGCCGGGCGGCCCCCCGTATATTTGAGGGTCCGCAGTAATGCGGCCCGCAAATATACGGTCGTGTGAATAGGGCCTAACTAAACATTTATAATAATTTTTAATATTTTATCCCTCATCCCCTAAAAAATGCTTTTTTCTAGTACACTCTATTTATTAATTTTCTATTTTTACTACACTTTTACATCCCTAAAGCGCACCAGTGTGCGCTTAAAACTCAGATGAGCTGTCAGTGGTGTACGGAGTAAGGAATTATGAATGGGCAGCAGCATTGCAGGGAGTACGGGCAGGAGTGCGCATTGCTGCTCCTGCCGTGCTCCCCGGACAATTACTTACTCTTGGCATAGTACATGGGTACCCTGTACCCATGGACTATGCTAGGATGAGCTGAGCAGAGCAGGCTCCTGCTTCTGTCTGCTCTGCTAAGAGAACTGAGCTGTCAGCGGTGTACGGAGATCTGAGTTTTAAGGGCACACTGGATGGTGCGCTTTAGGGTTGTAAAAGTGTAGTAAAAATAGAAAATTAATAAAGTATATTAGAAATATTTTTTTAGGGGATTAGAGACAACATATTAAAAATTATTATAAAAAAGTTTAGTTACTCTTTAAAAATAGTAGGACTAGATTTGGGACCCAATACATTTTTTCACTACAAACTCAACAGAAATGACAGATATAAATATAATATTTTCTACTCAAAATACTGTCTAAAATATTTTGTACAAAGTAAGTTTACCCGTTTCATTGCTGCAATGTCAGTTTCTAGTTGAAATTTCACTCCTAATTCTAACTCGTATCTAAAAGAAAGAAAGAAAATTAGTACTTGTAACATTTCCGATAACCCACATCCCTAAAAAATGTAACTGAGATGTCAATATGGAACATCAGATAAAGACTATAAAGATATGTTCACATACATCAGTTTTGTGCCATTTTGTCCACTGTGATAATTTAATGCAGCAGGCAAATATTACATTGTGGTGAATGGATTTGGAAAAATGACCTTGATTAATTTTACGCAATAATGTGATAATTGAACAAACTTATTAGGATAACACCATTTTTTAAATTAATGCATGTTTTGGGTTGGCATTTTAAGACATTTTTTTCAGTATATTTCAGATTTTTTTCCTAAATAAAAAAGTCACCTGAAAAGTATTCAGTATTCTGTGAAAAAAAAATTTTGTAGGGCGTTTTATAATTTCCTATTGGCCACTAAATTTCTTGTTCCAAAAACACCATTAAAATGCTAATTTGAAAAGAGCGATTTTCCTACTTACTTGGTCTTGAGTTCTTCTGCAGCACCCCTGACATTGTCAAGTTCGATTTCATATCGGACATTTTCCAGAGTTAGGGTTTCAACTGTGTTCCTAAGATCTGTAAGCTGAAGCTCATAATTTACTGGGGTAGAGGAATCCGGTGAAGAGGTTGCTGTGCCTCCTGTCAGTAAGTTCAGCTGGGTTTGTAAAGTCTGATTTTCAAGTTGTAATTGTTTAACTTTTTCCACATAAGCATAAAAGCGTTCGTTTAGTCCTGCTAATGTCTGTTTTTCTGTGGCCCTAGAAAGGAGTTGGGGTCCTACACGTCCTCCCCCTACATTCAGAGTTGAGCTCAGGCCACCAGCTGTCAGTGAGCGTCCCAAACTAAATGCTGCACTGCCTCCCAAACCTCCTCCTAATCCTGCTCCTAAACCGCCACCTAATCCTGCTCCTAGACCGCCACCTAAGCCTGCTCCTAATCCACCTCCTAGTCCTGCTGCTAAACCACCTCCTAGTCCAACTGCACTTCCAAATCCTGCTCCTGCACCTCCAGCAAAGCCTAGACCACCTCCTAATCCACCAGCCCCTCCAATGCCAAGGCTGAGCCCCCCACTACCCAATCCAATTCCCCCTGCACTTGCACGGCTAAGAGAATAGCCAGACCTCTGGGATGAAGAGCCTACCCAACTTGAACCTGACACGGACATGGTGACACAAAAGGATGAAATAACAGAGTATAAAATTTGAAGCCCTATCCACCTCAAAATGCTTCAGTAGAAACTAAGAGCTAAAATGCACCTGGCTTTTATATGTTTTGCTTGTCACTTGACACTTCTGCTTTGCCTAGAGACCGCGTCCTAATTTTTTGCTGAATAGAGAATTTTTAGCGTCTGCCTTAAAGGTGAACTACATTTCCTCTGTATGTGATGATTACTGTAGCATTCTCTCCAGAATGAAAATCCTATCATGTTTAGCCAGAGGGTCATTCTTGTCATTAAAAAACTACACTATAAGACAAGTTCATTTACTTCACAATTTAGCACCATCTGAATTTAGCGTACTTACACTTAGGCCTCTTTCACACCAGCGTCACCGATTCAGTCCGGATGCGTTCCGGAAAATCCGCACGCATCCACACCAATCCGCACGCAATCGCAGTCAGTTTTGACTGCGATTGCGTACGTTCGTTCAGTTTTTTCCTTGCGGGTGCGAAGCGTTTTGATGCGTTTTTCACACGCGTGATAAAAAACTGAATGTTTACAAACATCTCTTAGCAACCATCAGTGAATCACACATTGCATGCGCATTGCATGCATGATTCACTGATGGTTGCTAAGAGATGTTGTTTGTAAACATTCAGTTTTTTATCACGTGTGAGAAAAATGTATCAAAACGCTTCGCACCCGCGTGGAAAAAACTGAACGAACGTACGAAATCAAAACTGACTGCGATTGCGTGCGAATTGGTACAGATTTTCCGGATCGCACCCGGACTGAATCCGTGACACTCGTGTGAAAGAGGCCTTATTCTTCCATCCTAATTGCTATACAAGCAGCTGACAGCTGATCTGACCTGTGGAAAACCCTTCTGGATGGTCCAAGTGTGTGGAACTCCTGGTATCTGCTAGATGATGAGTGGGCAGGACAAGCAAGCCTTAGGACATCAAAGCAGTCTGCTCATTCCCCCCCCTTAATGCTGATTCAAGAGGAAGAGTCAGCTTTCCTGTGACTGCCTTCACCTCTTGCCAGTGCACTGCGCTGTCTGATTCTCTCTCTGGCTGCCATTTGGTAAGGTTGCTCAGTGCAGGAGGTCTCTGGAGCAATGGCAGGGCCGCTTCAGATCAGCCCACCAAGCCACTTAAAAAAAATCATACTTACCCGTCCTGCGCTGCCGCTGCCCTCAGGTTCCGCGCTCCACTGTCTTCCCTTCCAGTGTGCACTATGACCTGACGCAGCGTCAGGTCATAGTGCGCGCCGGAAGGGAAGACAGTGAAGAGCAGGAGCTGAGGGCAGCATCAGCGCAGGACGGGTAAGTATGTTTTTTTTAAGTGGCTGTGTGGGCTGATCTGAGGTCTGATGGGGGCACAAGACGCTGATCTGAGGTCTGATGGGGGCACAAAATGCTGATCTGAGGTCTGATGGGGGCACATTGTGTTGATCTGAGGTCTGATGGGAGCACAAGACGCTGATCTGAGGTCTGATGGGGGCACAAGACGCTGATCTGAGGTCTGATGGGGGCACATTGTGTTGATCTGAGGTCTGATGGGGGCACAAGACGCTGATCTGAGGTCTGATGGGGGCACAAGACGCTGATCTGAGGTCTGATGGGGGCACAAGACGCTGATCTGAGGTCTGATGGGGGCACAAGACGCTGATCTGAGGTCTGATGGGGGCACAAGACGCTGATCTGAGGTCTGATGGGGGCACAAGACGCTGATCTGAGGTCTGATGGGGGCACAAGACGCTGATCTGAGGTCTGGTGGGGGCACAAGACGCTGATCTGAGGTCTGGTGGGGGCACAAGATGCTGATCTGAGGTCTGATGGGGGCACAATGTGTTGATCTGAGGTCTGATGGGGGCACAAGATGCTGATCTGAGGTCTGATGGGGGCACATTGTGTTGATCTGAGGTCTGATGGGAGCACAAGATGCTGATCTGAGGTCTGATGGGGGCACATTGTGTTGATCTGAGGTCTGATGGGGGCACAAGACGCTGATCTGAGGTCTGATGGGGGCACAAGACGCTGATCTGAGGTCTGATGGGGGCACAAGACGCTGATCTGAGGTCTGATGGGGGCACAAGACGCTGATCTGAGGTCTGATGGGGGCACAAGACGCTGATCTGAGGTCTGGTGGGGCACAAGACGCTGATCTGAGGTCTGGGGAATGGGGGGGGCACAAACCTGAACTGAGGTCTGATGGGGCAATGTGTGATCTGAGGTCTGATGGGGGCACAAGATGCTGATCTGAGGTCTGATGGGGGCACAACACGCTGATCTGAGGTCGGATGGGGGCAAGGGAAGGGGGCGCTATTTCATTTTTCGCCTCAGGCAGCAGAAAAGCTAGAAGTGGCCCTGAGCAATGGGACATATTGAGCTTGGATCCCTCAGTCCCTATATGTTTGCATCAGCACTGCTGTCCATCACACATCCTCCTCTGCAGTCCAACCACCTGACGAACACTTCCACCGGGAAAAGTGGCATACTCCTCCTGTGAGCTATCCATATTTCGCAATCCCTGCTGAGCTATTTAGTGCTATATTTAAGTGTATATAAGTGTATATTTTGGACAGTATAACAAGTGCTTGATGACCAGGCAAAGAGGAAAGAACACTGTACCAAGAAAGTTCACAGAATTTTTTTAGGAGTGCTGGTTTTTTAGCCTAATACTAATGGTTCCTTACCCCATCATGTTCCAGGCCCTGCATCACATCCACGGATTTAGTTTAGGGATCCAAATGTGTCTCCTCTTCTATGTGTAAATTTCAATCTAATTTAAATAGGGTTTTTATTTAATCCTCTTCAATTAAATTTTTAATGGGAGATTGTACCGAGCATTTAGAAGGAATAAAGGGGAAATCTACAACCTATAATGAGCTGGTTGATGCTTACACCACCTTAGAAGAAGAAATGAAGTTGCTTTAAGGTAAAGCGATGACATCTGAAAATAGTACAGTAGGAACAATATTAAAATCAGATGGATACCAACCTATCTGAAATAAAATCTTTCTTGCTCTGGCTTCATCCCTCTTAGTCGTAGATTTAAATCGGTGGGGGTCCTACATTCAGTGTTCCTACCAATCAGTTACTGGCAGGAGCTGTGCGCTACTGGATCTCATAAAGTGTACTGTGGCTGTGCTGGGTTCCTGCAGTTCAGCTTCCATTCACTAGTAACTCTTTAAGGACTTTGTTATTTTGCTTACCTTGTATAATCTTGTATAATCATCTAATGACTTTCATGTTTTTCTCCCCCCTTGTGGTATGTTATTTGACGTGCCATGTATTCATTTGTCCTATTATACTTCTGGTTATTGCACTATATATGTTAACTAATTCTCAGTAATGTACTATCCAGTTTCTTGTGTATGCTTACCTTTCTTTTTATTTTTATACAGGGTACTATCAGTGTAAGATCTATCAATATGTTTCTGTAGCATAGTTATGGTATTAATAATACTGTAGCTTTACTTAAGGGTTATCCGGTTATATTCTTTTCACCTCTTTTTTCCCACAGTGCCAAGACTTACAAGAATAGGATGACTAGTGTTGAGAGAATCAAAGCATCCCAAGTGGAATTCGATCTGAAGTTTAGGGAAAATTTGCCACAAATCTGAATTTCCTTGTACTTCTGGGAACAAATCGTTAATTTTCTAAAATGGCGGCTGCACATGTTACAAAGTGAAAGTACAAAGCCCAGGAATGTAAGATCACCCATAATACCATAATGCAGCCAGCCAATCTGCAGATAGCCATCCCCTGTGATGTTACAGCCCTATAAAAGCCTCATCCTGCGCGGTCTCCACCATTTCACTGTGAGCTGAGCATAGAGAGAAACGTGCCAAGCGCTCATGCACTAGGGACAATATTACTGAAAACTGTTTAAAAAATAATATTGGATAAGGAAAGTACAGGGAGACTGTAGGGAGAGCTTTTTGAGACTGTAGGGAGAGCATAGGGAGACTGCAGGTTGAGTGTAATCACTGCATGCATCTTGTTCAACTGCTGGAACATTCATAGTTAATCTGTTATTATATACGTAGACTTACTGTGCCTCAGAATTGAAGGTCAGTCTGATATATTGCCACGTGCATCATGTTCAACTGCTGCAACATTCATAGTTAATGTGTTATTTTATACATAGACTTACTGTGCCTCAGACTCAGTATTAAAGGGCAGTCTCATATATCGCCACGTGCATCTTGTTTAACTGCCACGACATTCACAGTTAATCTGTTATTTTACACATAGACTTACTGTGCCACAGACTCAGTATTAACCCCTTTTACCTGAGCCAGTTTATCCTCCCTGCCCAGGCCATTTTTTGCAAATCTGACATGTCACTTTATGTGGTAATAACTTTGGAACGCTTTTACTTATCCATGCCATTATCAGACTTTTTCTTCTGACATATTGTACTTAATGACAGTGGTAATTTTGAGTCAATATACAGTACAGACCAAAAGTTTGGACACACCTTCTCATTCAAAGAGTTTTCTGTATTTTCATGACTATGACAATTGTAGATTCACACTGAAGGCATCAAAACTATGAATTAACACATGTGGAATTATATACCTAACAAAAAAGTGTGAAACAACTGTAAATATGTCTTATATCTAGGTTCTTCAAAGTAGCCACCTTTTGCTTTGATTACTGCTTTGCACACTCTTGGCATTCTCTTGATGAGCTTCAAGAGGTAGTCACCTGAAATGGTTTTCACTTCACAGGTGTGCCCTGTCAGGTTTAAAAAGTGGGATTTCTTGCCTTATAAATGGGGTTGGGACCATGAGTTGTGTTGGGCAGAAGTCAGGTGGATACACAGCTGATAGTCCTACTGAATAGATTGTTAGAATTTGTATTATGGAAAGAAAAAAGCAGCTAAGTAAAGAAAAACAAGTGGCCATTATTACTATAAGAAATGAAGGTCAGTCAGTCCGAAAAATTCGTTAGTCAGTCCGAAAACTTTGAACGTGTCCCCAAGTGCAGTCGCAAAAACCATCAAGCAATACAAAGAAACTGGCTCACATGAGGACCGCCCCAGGAAAGGAAGACCAAGAGTCACCTCTGCTGTGGAGAATAAGTTCATCCGAGTCACCAGCCTCAGAAATCGCAGGTTAACAGCAGCTCAGATTAGAGACCAGGTCAATGCCACACAGAGTTCTAGCAGCAGACACATCTCTACAACAACTGTTAAGAGGAGACTGTGTGCAGCAGGTCTTCATGGTAAAATAGCTGCTAGGAAACCACTGCTAAGTACAGGCAACAAGCATAAGAGACAGGTTTGGGCTAAAGAACACAAGGAATGGGCATTAGACCAGTGGAAATCTGTGCTTTGGTCTGAGGAGTCCAAATTTGAGATCTTTGGTTCCAATCACCGTGTCTTTGTGCCACGCAGAAAAGGTGAACGGATGGACTCTACATGCCTGGTTCTCATCGTGAAGCATGGCAGAGGAGGTGTGATGGTGTGGGGGTGCTTTGCTGGTGACACTGTTGGGGGTTTATTCAAAATTGAAGGCATACTGAACCAGCATGGCTACCACAGCATCTTGCAGCGGCATGCTATTCCATCCAGTTTGTGTTTAGTTGGACCATCGTTTATTTATCAACAGGACAATGACCCCAAACACACCTCCAGGCTGTGTAAGGGCTATTTGACCAAGAAGGAGAGTGATGGGGTGCCATGCCAGATGACCTGGCCTCGACAGTCACCAGACCTGAACCCAATCGAGATGGTTTGGGGTGAGCTGGACCGCAAAGTGAAGGCAAAAGGGCCAACAAGTGCTAAGCATCTCTGGGAACTCCTTCAAGACTGTTGGAATACCATTTCAGGTGACTACCTCTTGAAGCTCATCAAGAGAATGCCAAGAGTGTGCAAAGCAGTAATCAAAGCAAAAGGTGGCTACTTTGTAGAACCTAGAATATAAGACATATGTTCAGTTGTTACACACTTTTTTGTTAAGTATATAATTCCACATGTGTTAATTCATAGTTTTGATGCCTTCAGTGTGAATCTACAATTTTCATAGTCATGAAAATACAGAAAACTCTTTGAATGAGAAGGTGTGTCCAAACTTTTGGTCTGTACTGTATTTCACCTTTATTTATTAAAAAAAATCCAAAATTTACCAAAAACTACACCACTCAAGTTATTCAAAACTGATTTTACAAACTTTATTAACCTTTTAGGCGTTCCACAAGCATTAAAGGAAAATGGAGATGAAAGTTCAAAATTTCACTTTTTTGGCAGATTTTTCACTTTTCACAGATTTTTACTGTAAAACAGCAATGGTTAGTAGCCAAACAAAATTCAAAATCTATTAACCTGATTCTGCAGTTTACATAAACACCCCATATGTGGTTGTAAACTGCTGGCACACGGCAGGGCGCTGAAGGAAAGGTACACCATATGGTTATTGGAGGACAGATTTTGCTGGACTGGTTTTTAGACACCATGTCCCATTTGAAGCCCCCCCTATGCACCCCTACAGTAAAAACTCCCCAAAAGTGATCCCATTTTGGAAACTAAAGGGTAAGGTGACAGTTTTATTGATACTATTTTGGGGTACATATGATTTTTTGATTGCTCTATATTATGCTTTTTATGAGGCAAGATAACAAAAAAATGGCTGTTCTGGCACAGTTTATTTTTGTTTTTTACAATGTTCATCTGACAGGTTAGATCATGTGCTATTTTTATTGAGCAAGTTGTTACGAACGTGACAAAATATGTCTATTTTTTTTGGTTTAAGTTTTACATAATAAATAGAGATGAGTGAATCAAAAGTGACAAAGTGGAATTTGATTTGTCCCAAAGTCAAATTTCTTCGCACTTCATGGTAGCGAATTGAATTTTTCTGAAATGGATGCTGCACAAGTCACAAAGTGAAAGTAAGAAGCCCGGGAACGAGGAGCACCCACAATGCCATGCAGATAGCCATTCTTCAGATAGCCAGCCCCTCTTATGTCACAGCCCTATAAAAAGCCTCCTCATGCCCGGTCTCCACCATATTACAGTGAACTTAGTGCAGGGAGAGATCTTACAAGCACTAGTGACAGCATTTAGAAAAGACTTTATATAAAACAAAAATGATTGAGCAGTTCAGGGACAGATTATTTATAGTGTAGGGAAAGGATAGGGAGGCATTGTCCACACTGTAAGGAAAGAGCATGGACCAATAGGAGTGTGTAAAGCAGGGGTGCACAACCTATGGCCCGGGGGCCACATGTGGCCCTTGATAGCATTCTATGCGGCCCCCAACCATCTGGAGGCAGACATGTATGTCTATGTCTTGTGGCTGCTCACATGTATTTTTCATGTATTCTCCCATTAGATAGGAGTCCTGGAACTGTAACTAGACATTAATGGTATATACTGTATGTTCAATATGCCATAAATACAGTATTTTAGTTCTTAATACCCCTTTAAATTTTATTTTCGGCCCTCGTCATTGTTTCAGTCTGGCAATGTGGCCCCCAACCGGAAAACGTTGTGCACCCCTGGTGTAAAGCCTGGGTAATAGGAGCTATTCTATTACACCTTCCTGCACTAAGTGGGGTTAAAAGTGATCTACCGTATTACTACAGATTTTAGGTTAGGCAGTCTGATACAAACCGTTTTGGGGTCTGTTAATTTTAAATATATAAAAGTATGTCTATTCATCCTTGCATTTGGGGCGAATTTGCCATCTGATACAACCAGTTTTGGGGTGTATTTAGTTGATATCTAACTACTTGCATTCACCTTTGCTTCTGTACTGAAAGTGCGGTCTGATACAACCAGTTTTGGGGTGTATTTATTTTAAATAAAAAAGTACGTCCAATCATCCTTGCTTTTGGGGTGAATTTGCAGCCTGATACAACCGGTTTTGGGGTGTATTTAGTTGATATACAAGTACATCCATTCCTCCTTGATTCTGGCGTGAAATATATATGTATATATGTATGTGTAGAAGGAAGTGCTGGTATGTATATGGGTATATGCATGCATGAATAATTAGGCATGCATGAATATGTATATATATATATATATATATATATATATATATTTATATTTATAGAGGCCTTTGAATATTTGCCCCTGTATATAAAATGGCCCAAATTAGATAAATTGGCCGAAAATGATGCCCCCTAGATATAATATGTGCCCCCAGTTCATAAATGTCCCCCATTGCTCCTAATGCATATAGATACATGTATATATGCCACCAGTATTTATATACATATATGTATACATTATATGTATAAACTGACCCCCAGTGTCCGGGTGCCCCCCCCCTGCAGGCGCACACCAGCGCGCTTGCAGGAGGGAGATGCCGCCCTGATGACTGAACAGCCTCGGGCACATCAAAGGACAGAGGATTGATAAGATCCTCTGCACTTTGTTAAACACCTCCGGCAACAACGTTTATCAACTGTTCATGCCAAGGGTTGCTATGAACATGGGTGTTGGTAGCCTGCAGGCCAAAGGCTTGCATTGGGAAGGTTTATTACATCCGATCGGTATCTAGTCCTCTTTTGTGCAGACCCCAAACAAGCAGTCGGTGACATGCTAAACCCGTTTTTATAGCATGGGCCATCCACATCTCTGCCCCATGGTAAGACACCTTCCTCCCCTACTCATGAGGGATAAATAGTCCAGCATTTTGGGGCTAGAGAGAGCTTTCATGACCACAAGCAGAAGAGCTTTGACCACTACAAGGAGAGGGGACTCATCACCACAGAGGAAAGACGACATACATGGAGCCAAGCAGCCCCCCAGAAACAGAGACTGGCTAAGTACCCCTGGAACCCCCTGTTACCCCTAATTATTCCCAAACTCCTGACTCCTCCAGATAACCCCTTGCATTCCTTGTTTTCCCCTGTAACCCCTGTATTGTAAGTAACCCCTTTTAGGGACAGCTAGTAGATAGGCTTGGGAGGGTACTGCTGTAATTATATGTATTTCTGTGTAAGTGTATGTGTAGTTAGTTTTCTGGGTGGAGTTTACGTGGGTTTGTGTAGTGTAGTTAGGTTTTATACTGAGGTTGTGTTATTGAATTGTTGTGTGGCTATATGTATATATATTTATATACGCCAATATAAATATATATAGATATAGTCTAAATAATTAGACTGTACACTGTTAGCATCTTGTAATAAATCTTTTTATTATTTAAATACTGTATACAGTGTCTTTTGTAGGCGCCATAGTATAGTTAGCATACATAGGGCAGGGAACAGTCAGCAGTTAGGAAATAAATAGGCGGAGCTAGCGACAGCGGGTTACGCCTATTTATGCATATTGATTATTAATATCACACAAAATATTAATAATTAATATATCCTACAACAGTATGTATAAATGTATATATAAGTACTTGTGGTCTGGCATGCTGCATGGGTGAAGAAAGCATGCTCCTCGGGCTTAATAAAAAAAAAAGAAAAGATACTAGAGGTGATCACAACATAAAGGCTGAGAACAGACAACCCAAAAAGGGTTATCTGCCGAGGCCGCCGTTCGTCGAAGCAGAACACTTCTCTACACACTTTTAGGGTGGTAAAAGTCTTGTACACTTAATTTGATGCGTCAATCAATAGTTGTGGAGTTGCGAAGTCTGATACTATAGCTCTTTTACCCTTTTAGTTTACAGTACAGTACAGTATGTCCGACAGACAGGTGAGGAGAGATCCGCTGCTTCCTCCGGGAGGTGGGCAAATAGCGATGATAATAGTCCCGTGGGAGCTGGTTTGCGAGCGGTCAGGCACGTGGCCCTGAGACTGGTAAGGGTGACAGACAGTGGCGGACGATGATGTGGCTGATCGCACGTGGGAGCCGGGTGAAGAGGGGGCTTCATCATCATCATCAGAAAAGGGTGGCAGCTTGCATGTGAGGCAGCAGCTGAGCCAACAGAGTGATAGCATGGCTATGAGTCAGCAGGGTGGCAGCAGTGTGAGATCTGTAGTCAAACATGCCTGGGGTAGACCAGGAGCCTACATTTCCGTAAAGAAGTAGCGGTGCACGGGTTAATGGAGGCAGCGGCAGTCAGCATGGAGTGGGGGGGTGGCATACTCAGCGGTGTGGGAATTTTTCATCAAGCCGCTGGAGGACGATCAGCATGGCCAACTCTGTGACTGGGCCCCTGTGTTCACACTTCATTTGATTCCTCATGTGCTTCCCACCCTCACAAATCTGTGCCTGGGCCACTGTGTTGATGACTTATGTGATTCCCACCCTCACCACTCTGTGACTGAGCAACTGTGTTGACAACTTATGCAATTCCTCATGCGATTTCCACCCTCATCACTCTGTGACCGGGCAACTGTGTTGACTCCTCATGTGGTTGACACCCTCCCCATAATGTAACTGGGCCACTGGGTTGACTCCTCATGCGGTTGCCACCCTTCCTAATATGTACCTGGGCCTCTGTGTTGACTCCTCATGCGATTCCCACCCTCACCACTCTGTGACTGGGCCACTGTGTTGACGACTTATGCAATTCCTCATTCAATTCCCACCCTCACCACTCTGATCAGGCCACTGTATTGACTCCTCAAGCAATTTCCACCCTCACCACTCTGTGACTGGGCCACTGTGTTGACAACTCATGCGATTCGCAACCTCACCATTCTGTGACTGGGCCACTGTGTAGACTTCTCAGCTGTTGCTACCTCACCACTCAGTCATGGGGACAGTACTTGTTTCAGCGTGTAACAGAACAGGTTCTGCAGAAATCTATGTGGAATCTGCTGACAACGGCTTAAAAGGAGTGTGCTTCTTATTGACGCTAACATTGACCTGTAAGGCTGAGTTTGCATTTGAGTTATTTGGTCAGTTTGGCACCCATAACTGACCAAATAAGTGAAGTGTGAAGTGATTCTAAGAGTGACGTCTATCATCTGCGTGTCATACTGTTTTAAAGTACTGTTTCACTACCACAGCAGACTCCCTATGCATGTTTCTGCAATGCACAGTGCTCTACACCACTATACAGGCTCTCAGCGGACAGAATCAAATCTTTTTGGGAAATTCGACGAACCGTACAAATCAAATTTTTGAGAAATTTGCTCATCTCTAATTAAAAGTGAGATTTTCAATCATGTATTGTTGACTACACCGTGATGATAAAATGCAACAAATGACTGAAAATACAATTCAATTATACAATTCAATGGCTGTGAATGTAATGTCTAATGTCTATGTAGCTAGAGAGGAGAATGCTTCCTCTAGGCTCAATGGCAATATAGTCATATAGTTCATCAAAGCGCATAAACTTACTTAAAACTTCACTTTTATCAATTTACAATAAAAACCAACCACAATAGGTCATCCACATGCATTTCATAAAGCTGCTAAAGAATCAGGACCATACCACTAGGATGGATTATTTTCAGCATCTGACCATATTAGGTCCCTATAGTAGGCTCTGCCCAGAGGAACACCTGTGTGGTAGATGGACTCTGTCCTCGTAACTAATCCTGAATAGCCCTATATAGCCCTAGTAAGTAATAACCATAACATTACACATAGTCAAAGCCCTGTATCCCGATGCGTTTCCCCTATTCATTGTCACGGATGTTCCTGCGACAGGTAGCAGGAGGTCTGTCAGATTGGCAACACGTGGTATAATCTGACATGTTTTCCTTTTTTTGTTGTTGGTATTTACCACACCCTTTTCCCTCAGGTGTTGCTGGTGTGGTAATTGTCCCTCCTCTATTTATTGCAGCTTCTCCCCACAGTTCCTTGCGGTTTTAGCCTGTTATCTTTATTTATCAGAGCCATTGTACCTTTATGGTGATTTATTGCTCTTATACCCATGTATGCACACATTGGCTGTACTATAATACCCCTGTGATGTGGGGTGTATGTTGAGTGATATATGATTTGTTGCACCTTTGTATATTTACTGGCCACGTCAGACTGTTGATTTTATCTTTTTCATCTATCGTTGAAGGGGCATCATTTTTTGTAAGAACACAGTCTGTGTTTCATCAGACATATGGCCAGATTTGTCTGTGTGAGTGGCATATACACTGGAGATCAAAATTAGAGAACAATACACAGTTTCCTAAATGTCAAGGTCACTATGTAGTCCTATGTGAATTTATCCTAACAGAAGTTAAAGAGCAATATTTTAAACATATTTCATGAGTTGCATATATTCTAAAGCACAGTATAAAAAAAACTTAAATGAGGTATTTGAAAAAGAACACTGATCAAAATTAGAGAACACTTTCAGACACCTGCAAGTTGGTGGTATTTAGAGATGAGCAGGGGTGGATTGGCAATGTACCTCACCGGGACACTTCCCGGTGGGCCGATGGCTTGAAGCATGCTGTGGGCCAGCATGACATTTACGTGGGGGTAATAGATTACAGCAGGGCGGGCAGCGGTCGTCACTGTCAGGACAATACACATTACAATCCACACTACAATACAAATTACAGGCCGCAGTCAGCCCTGCTGCGGTCTCATTATCATATCATGGTCATGATAATGAGATCGCAGTAGGGCTGTTGGCTACCACATTGTGTATTGTAGTGTGGATTGTAAGTGTATTGTCCTGAGAGCCACGGCCGCTGCCCTCCCTGCAGTAAGCTAATCATTGTGCTGCCTGCCCTCCCCTCTTATGGTGTGCTGCGGCCCGCCCCTGTACCTCCCGCTGCCAGGTCCTTTCACACTGGACACCAGGAGAGAGAGCACTGCTCTGCCATCCAGATGTCAAAGGACCTTTGGCTCCTCCCACTCCCAGCGTCAGCGCGACTGACGCTGTGTCATCATCATACCCCTGCAGGGGTATGATGATGACACAGCGTCAGTCGCGCTGGCAGCACTATAGGGACCTTATTGGGGGCAGGGAGCATTACTGGGGGGCACTATAAGGACCTTACTGGGGGCAGGGAGCATTGCTGGCGGCTCTATAGGGACATTACTGGGGGCAGGGGGCATTACTGGGGACACTATAATAGGGTGACCAAACATCCTCTTTTTCCCGGACATGTCCTACTTTTGAGACCTAAAAAAATGTCCGGGGGAATTTCAAAATCGTCCGGGATTTTGTTCGACTGCCTCAAACTGTTTGAGTCAAACATAATACATGTATATTATATACATGTATTATTTTTGACTCAAACAGTTTGAGGCAGTCGAACAAAATCATTTTAACTGTTAAAATGGCCTTTAGGGGCTAAAAATAATAAAAAAAAACCTCACCGTTTCCACCTGTTCGCGCAGCCGGTGTCTTCTTCCTTCTCCCCCCTTGCAGGACCTGCAAAAAGACCTTCGGTGACGTCAACGCCATTTTAAGTATTATTTTCTGTTATAACCATGTTATAACGGAAAATAATAAAGGGAAGTTCAGTCCCCATTCCCTGGAGTATAGTGTAATGCCCCCCCCCGCCCCCCAAAAAAGGTGTCCTCCTTTTCAGAAACCCAAATCTGGTCATCCTAACTATAAGGACTTTACTGGGGGCAGGGAGGGCAATACTGGCGGCTCTATAGTGACATTACTGGAGGTGGGTGCATTGCTGTGACCAGGGATATTACTGGGGGGCAGCGGGGTATTTGTGTGGCCGCTATAGGGACATTAATGGGGGCAGTGGGGGCATTACTGGGGGCTCTATAGTTACATTACTAGTGGGCAGGGAGCATTACTGGGGGGCACTATAAGGACCTTACTGGGGGCAGGGAGCATTGCTGGCGGCTCTATAGGGACATTACTGGGGGCAGGGGGCATTACTGGGGACACTATAATAGGGTGACCAAACGTCCTCTTTTTCCCGGACATGTCCTACTTTTGAGACCTAAAAAAATGTCCGGGGGGAATTTCAAAATTGTCCGGGATTTTGTTCGACTGCCTCAAACTGTTTGAGTCAAACATAATACATGTACTGTATATTATATACATGTATTATTTTGACTCAAACAGTTTGAGGCAGTCGAACAAAATCATTTTAACTGTTAAAATGGCCTTTAGGGGCTAAAAATAATAAAAAAAACCTCACCGTTTCCACCTGTTCGCGCAGCCGGTGTCTTCTTCCTTCTTCCCCCTTGCAGGACCTGCAAAAAGACCTTCGGTGACGTCAGCGCCATTTTAAGTATTATTTTCTGTTATAACCATGTTATAACGGAAATAATAAAGGGAAGTTCAGTCCCCATTCCCTGGAGTATAGTGTAATGCCCCCCCCCCGCCCCCCAAAAAAGGTGTCCTCCTTTTCAGAAACCCAAATCTGGTCACCCTAACTATAAGGACTTTACTGGGGGCAGGGAGGGCAATACTGGCGGCTCTATAGTGACATTACTGGAGGTGGGTGCATTGCTGTGACCAGGGATATTACTGGGGGGCAGCGGGGTATTTGTGTGGCCGCTATAGGGACATTAATGGGGGCAGTGGGGGCATTACTGGGGGCTCTATAGTTACATTACTAGTGGGAGGGGGGTATTATTGTGACGATAATAGGGACATTACTGGGGGCAGGGGGCATTACTGGGGGTATTATTATTACTGAGAGCATTATTATTACTGGGGGAATTATAGGCAGTTTTTTTGTTGATGGGGGCAGGTATTATTGCCACTGGGGACACTATAGGGGGCATTATTATTTTTACAGTATATTGGGGTAGCAGCAGGATGACAATGTTGGGGCACCATGGTGGGGAGGATGATGGAAATTTGAGGGCTCTAAGATGTCTGTGTGTGAAACTCTGCAGAGATGGAACAGGGCTAGAAGATGTCATCACGTATTGTCTGATCCTAACGGCGAAGATGAGGAAAGAGAAGATCAGAGGAGACGTCACCGGATGTGAGAGGTAAGAATACTGATGGTAGGGCTGCCTCTCTACTGTTGCCTGTGTTTTAAGTCTTCATCCCCTTTCTCTATATCTTAGAGAAAAGTGGAGGAGGGGAACAGGACATGGCAGTTGGCACTGGGCACCACAGAGGGGCAGCTTTTAGAGAGGTTTCGGCCAGTTCTGGAGCAGTATATTGTGCTGCACTGAGCCAAATAAAATATTGCAGAATGATATACTGCTTGCTGTATGGTATTTCTGGCCCCGCCCACCCACGTTGGCCCCACCTTCTCTCAGTCTGGGCCCGCCCACAACATAGGGCCACTTTTATTTTTTTTTTCCAGGGCCACTTTTAATTCCCAATCCGCCCCTGGAGATGAGCGAATCTATTCGCCACTTCGTAGATTCGATACGAATCTTGGAAATTTTCCGCTGCAAAGCGAATCCGGATTTTTTGAATTTGTTTCGTTAGATTCAAAAATGTTCTTAAAGCTTTCTACGCATTTGCTACGTACTTGTCCAATAAATTGTATGATAATGTTATGTAGAAGTTACTTTACATGCTGATGTGTACTTATTCAGTTAATTAGCAAACTTTTACTGTTCGTTATTCGTGCGGCATAAAGCCCGGGAAGAAAGCGGTCACCTGACCTAGTGGGAAGGGCTTTCTCCGATTGGCTCAGGCTCGGTAAGCCAGTGACGCATCAGTTGTGCTGCGACTGCTGAGACGAGCAGAAGCACTGTCTGTGAAGTTCTGAGAGACAGAGAACTGTTTTGTTAAAACTGGGGTGTAATTGTTCTGGGAATCCATATTACACATATCAGGGATCTGCAGGGCCAGTGCAGGGCTAGTAATTAATCAGGCAGGGAGAGAGACAGGGAAAGAGACAAAGACCAGCTGCAGGGCCACAGTCAAGTGAAAAATGTCTGGCATGGAAAAGCAAAAGGGTTCTAGCCAGACCTTGAGCTCCAAAAAAAAGGAGAAGGTGGCACAGGGCAGCAGTGCCAAAGGACCTGTAGCCGTAGCTTCTACTTGTAGAATTCGCAATACTTGGCCACTGTTCCACCAGGCTAATCCACCAAGGTGCAAAATTGTAGTGGAGGAGAAAGTGGATGAGGTAGTGGAGTGGATGTGCTGATACAGTATCATGTAGCCAGGGGTCAGACTCAGAGCTTTCCTCCTGCTCTACCATTCCACTCCAGCAAAGCCCGTCATTTTCGTACACAATTTGTACACTCATGTGTACGTGTTCACATAAGTTGTGTACCTTTAACAACTGTACGTTCATTATTAGTGCGCGAATGTTCGCAAAACACCACATAACGTATGATTTGTACACAGATTCACTGAATAGATTTGTATGAGGTACGAATCTTTTGAAAAGTTCAACGAATATTCGATGAAGCGAATTTTGGATGATTCGCTCATCTCTAGTGGTGTTAATATGGCACCTGGTGCTAATTTCCTTAATTATCTGACAAAACCTATTTAACTGGCAGCCTAACTTTCCAATTTTCACTGACTTTGCAAGATGGAAAGCCGTTCCAAAGTGACTGAAACCCTCAGTCAGCAGGTTGTCAAGATGAAGGCCAAAGGGGTGACCCTATCAGCCATAGCAAGAGAAATTGGTTGATCCTAGTCTGTGATTTCTAGAATACTGCATCTTTACAACACCACAAACTCATTCAAGTCCCCCAAGTGCTCGCCAGTTCAGCACTGAACAGGGTAAGGATCTTTCTCGTCATACAGTGTCTCGACGTTTAAGAGCATTTGGACTGAAAGCCCACTCTGCAGTGACCAAACCTCTCATTAGCAGAAAGAATCAAAAGGCTAGATTAACCTTTGCTGAGGAACATGTTGTGTGGACAGAGGAAAGGTGGTCCAGAGTTCACTTTAGTGATGAAAGCAAGTTTAATTTATTTGGGTTTGATGGGAAACATTATGTTCGTCAACAAACTGGGGAAAGACTGAACCCAAAGTGTGTAAAGAAGTCAGTGAAAGGTGGAGGAGGAAATGTCAAGGTTAGGGGAATGTTTTCAGCAGCAGGAGTTGAGTCGCTCATACAGCTACATGGCAGAGTGAATGCAAGTGTGTATCAGAACCTTCTTCAACAACAGATAGTTCCTTACTTGCGTTTGTCACTCAATCAGCCAGCAATTTTCATGCATGACAATGCCCCCTGTCACACAGCAAAACGGGTAAAGCAGTTTCTTGAAACTGAACACATTGAAACAATGAAATGGCCAGCTCAGAGTCCTGATCTAAACCTAATAGAAAACCTCTGGAAAATCCTTGGTGACAAAGTTGCAGCCAAAAAACCCACTACAGTCACCGAACTATGGAAGAAACTGCAAGAAGAGTGGACCAAAATCACAAAAGAGCTGTGTCAGATGTGCTGAAGTCATTCAAAACAAAGGCCTGTACACTTCCTACTGACTGGTGACTGTTGTAACCTTCAGAAAATTTAGTTGTAATCTTTCTCTGTGCTACAGTCATTGCTGTTCTCTAATTTTGATCATTGTGTTTTTGCAACAAAGATTTTTTTGTTGAAGTACATTGGTTATTTTGTTAAACGCTGTTCTAGTGGCATGGTATACCCCTAACAAAAAATCCTTCAAATGTTGACCAATATAGATTGCATTATTTCTGAAAAAATCAAGTGTTCATGAATTGTCGTCTAATTTTGATCTCCAGTGTATATTCACCTTCTCTATTATTTAATCCATGTATTTCATTTTTGACTATCCTTATAACCATTTTGCCCTTGATACATATGTCCCCTGATGAACCTGTGAATGAATAGGGGAAACGCGTCGGGATACAGGGCTTTGACTATGGGTAATGTTATGGTTATTACTTACTAGGGCTATATAGGGCTATTCAGGATTAGGCATGAGGACAGAGGCCATCTACCACACAGGTGTTCCTCTGGGTAGAGCCTACTATAGGGGCCTAATAGGGTAAGGGAAAATAATCCACCCTAGTGGTATGGTCCTGATTCTTTAGCAGCTTTATGGAATGCATATGGATGGCCTATTGTGGTTGGTTTTTTATTGTAAATTAATAAAAGTGGAGTTTTAAGTAGGTTTATGCCCTTTGATGAACTATGTTGACTCCACATGGCCTTTTATAGGTATCGTATTGTTCAGGTTTCAATATAGTCATATACCATGACAACAAAACCTGTAACTAATACATCCCTTTCCTTCTGCATGGATTGCAAAGTTCCTAATTTCTTGGGGAAGTAAAAGCAAAAGTAACATAACAGCTGCTAATCAGAACAAAAATAAGACTGACATTGTTAGTGAAGTGTTACATACTGCTGCTCACTCTTATGGCAGTGGGTATGAAACCACTGTTTCAACAAACAGATTTGACTTTGGGCTATTCCTAAGGAATTAGGAATTCCTATTCCTATTCCTGCCATCATTCTGGCAGTCCCCAAGTTTTCACCCTTTAACCCCTGTGCAGGGATCTGGGCTTTGCTGCAGGGGAACAACCAGGCTGCTACCTCCTTAAGTAGTCTCTGTGTGATTGACCGCTACCCTTGAGGGTCAGAGACACCAGTGCAGAGCACTGAGGGGTCGGGCAAAACAATAGTCATGGACAAGCTGAGGTCAGGGCAGGCAGAGTATGGGCAATCCAATAAGCAGTCTGAGGTTAGGGCAGGCAGCAAAGGGTCAAGCAAGAGGCAAGCTAGCAGCAGCCTATGTGGAGGGATATAGCTACCCTCGCAGCTGGACCCCCCTGGGCAGGGAAGATGAGCAGAAGCTATTCCCTCACTGTTGAAGCCAGGGAACCAGAACAGGTGAGCAGAGCAGCAGTGCCTGTAGCAATTGCTCCATCACTGTCCTCCTTTCATCTATTTGTACCAAGATACAGCAGTAATGTGGTTGGTCAGAACATCCAGTTTCCATGACAACCATATGCTATTCAGTACAGGCACCTGTTTAAACCAGCTGGCACCTGTTGACCTTTGTCTGAATATTAGCTGTGTTTTATTAATTTCCTTTAGCCTATATCCTGTATTGACTGCCTGTACTTTGACCCTGATCTCCACTAGATTTTGCCTGTTGCTTTGCCCTTTGGATTGTCACTCTCTGTGAACTTCCTGAATCTGACTCCTGGCCTAGACGTTGGTTCTGCCTTTGTTTGCATATTGGACGAGTGCTACATTTTTCCCTTCATATGCATCTTCTGGATTGTAACTTCTGGTTGATCTACTAGTTGTAACACATGGCTCTATCTTTTTTTCAGTTCCATTTGTTACCACTGGCAACTACTCAATACATATAATACAAACTTCCTTGCAACCTCCATGTTAAAATAACAATGGAAAGATGATTCCTTAGGCTTCAAATCTCACTTTAACCAGTCAGACACTAATTTTTTTTATATTAGTTTGAGAATGAATAAATTAAGTACACACTTATTGCTTCCATAGGAATTAAGAAAGTAAGTAGCCAAATGTCACTAATCAAATGCCCTTGATAAATTGATCATCAGAAAGTGTGACCACCTCTATAAAAGCAGACGTTTTTGCACTTTGCTGCTTCCAGGCATGTATTAACACAATACAAGGAGGAAGGACATCAGAAATGATCTTGGAGAAGCATTTGTTGCTACCTATCAATCTGGGAAGTATTATAAGGCCATTTCAAAACAATTTGAAGTCCGTTATTCTGCAATGAGAAAGATTATTCACAAGTGGGAAACATTCAAGACAGCTAAAAATCTACTCAGGAGTGGCCATTCCAGCAAGTTCACCACAAGGTCAGATCATGCAATAGTCAGAGAAATCGCTAAAAACCCAAGAGCTACATCTAAGGCTCTTCAGAGTCATTACATGTATGTTAAATTTTCAAGTTCATAACAAGACTGAACAAGCATGGTTCGTTTAGAAGGGCTGCCAGGAGAAAGCTTCTTTAGTCTAAAAAGAATCTGAATAAATGAAAATACTTCTAGAACACTGTTCTTTGGGCAGACGAGATCAAAGTAGAGATGTTTAGAAATAATTCATAGCACCGTGTGTGGCAAAAACCAAACACAGCATATCAGTACAAACACCTCATACCAACTGTCAAGCACGATGGTGAAGGAGGCGATGATTTGAGCTTGTTTTGTAGACACAGGAACTGGACACCTTGCAGTCTTTGAATTGACCATGAACTCCTCTGTCTGTCAAAGTATTCTACATTGACAGAATACTACATTGACTAGAATGTCTAGTATTGACATTCTAGTCAAATGTGAGGCCATCTATCAAACAGCTAAAGCTTAGTTGAAACTGGGACATGCAACAGAACAATGTTCCGAATCACACCAACAAATCTACAACACAATGTGCACTTAAAAGGGTTGTCTAATATCACCTAACTTAGCTTACTTATTGGTCTATGCTGTTTCCATAGCTCCTATGCACTGCAATGGGAACTACTGAAACAGTAAGCGCTGGACTGTTTCCCGGCCACCTGGTGGTCTGGACTTAGCCTTATCTTGCCTTAGGCCTCTTTCACACTAGCGGCAGCACGGATCCAGCAGGTGAAGGGAGCCGCCAGATCCGTGCTGCCGCAGGGACATGTGTGGGGCCAGAACCGCGCTCCGGCCCCACACTTCATACAGTACATACACATTCACATACATACTTACATGCTCCCGGCAGGTCTCCACAGCGCAGGAGGAGCAGGACGGCGCACACATAGGACGATTCCCCACAGCACCCTCTGCTGGGCGCCGGGTGGAATCGTCCTACGTGTGCGCCGTCCTGCTCCTCCTGCGCTGTGGAGACCTGCCGGGAGCATGTAAGTATGTATGTGTATATGTCTGTGTATGTTTATGTGTATGTCTGTATGTCTGTATGTGTGTATGTATGTATGTATGTATGTGTGCAGGTGACGGATCCGTCATGAACTCCATTGAAAGTCATTGTCAATGGGGTTTTGTCCCCATTGACAATGAATAGGGACAAAACTGAAGCGTTTTATTCCAGTATTGAGCACCTATGACGGAACTCAATACCGGAATTATAAAACGCTAGTGTGAAAGTAGCCTTAGTAAAACCTTTAAGTGCTAATATATATAATAGCATTCATAAACCTAACATAATAGCAATGCTGGCATGTTCTACCAAAAGTTAACCCAAAAGTCAATTCTTTATCTAGGTGATATTGCCACCACAAAAGGGCTAAAAGGTAACTCATCACAACAGTTGTTTAACATGGTAACATGTAAAAGGCACACTAAAAGGCATTGATTTCCAACCCTCTTACATACAGATCAAATGGCAAATTACAATTGTAACTAGAGCCTTAAACCAATACAGTTTTAAAAGAAAAATAAAGAGCAATTAACAGTACCAAGTCTTTGTCCAAAAATTTACAGCCTTTTGATGCCCCTAAAGGCTTTCAATCACAGTTTTGGGATTTGCTCTTCGGAAACCTCACATTAACGTAACTGAGATCTGTTTGGCTTATTAATTTTAATAACTATTAGCTTTGTATAACATAATTCATTTTCTTTAGAAAAGCATATATTCTAAGTGGTAGTGTATTATAACATGATTAGCTGCAATTGCCAGTATAATTTAAGATCTAGCAACACAATGCTATTTGCTGGCTAGAACTATCTTGCTGCTCTGCTAAGAATTTCTGTGCTTCACAATTTACAACTCCCTTCGGGCTATTGAAGTTGAGAACCAGCCTTGATAATCTAAAAATGAAAAAAGAAAAAAAATAGTAGATATGATAAAAATCCTCCAGGCAAGTTAAAATAAAGTGCATATCAGCACTTGCCCACACTTGCATTTCCCAGTTGAAGAAATACTAAATCCTAATGGTACTGCAGCTAGGATTGCCACCTTTTACAACAAAAAATACTTCCATTGGTATAAACAGGGTGTGGTCATGTGGGCATGGTCTTATCTGATTCCATCCTGCTCTGGACTGAACCCTTCCTCGGCCAGAATCTCAACAGCCACAGGTGCAGGCAGAGCAGCAGCTTTCTTTCCCGAAGATGCCCATGGCCACAGTATCGCCAACTTTGGTAATCACACTAAAGGGGCTGGCATTTACCCATACGCTGCCTGTACTCCGCACTGTCCTTGTGTCTGGAGCATGTTGCCTGGGTCTGTTTAAATGCAGCTCTGAAAACCCCTTCCATTCAGGTTCCTGCTGGAGGTGCTGACATATAATCAGAGCCAGGTGGCAACCCCAACTGCAGCATATTATCATTATTGTGTGCTAATCATCATTATTATTCCTTCTTAAAATTTATTATAATAACACACCAATTATCAGGTAAAATGAACATATTTTCAGTAAGTTTTGCATGTAGCATGAGAAAGTCATTACAGTTCATAAATGTTTGACTGGGACATTCAAGGCACAACTGTTTTATTTTATAATAGATAAGACTGGAAAGATACTATTTTAACCCCTTCCTGATGTGCCAGGGCAGAGCTTCCCACAAATTGCCCCGCATGTATGTATGGTTCAGCAGGAAGCACTCACTGGGTTAGATTCATGAAAACTGGTGCAAATTAAAACTGTCTGAGCGGCCCATAGCAACCAATAAGGTTGATCTTTTCATTTTCCAAAAAGACTCTGAAAAATGAAAGGTGGAATCTGACTGGTTGCTATGGGCAACTAAGTCAATTTTCCTTTGCTCCGACTTTTATAAATCTCCCTCACTATATCCAATGACACTGTGACCAAGTAAAGATGGCTGCCGTCAGTGACAGCAGACCATGTTATATTTCAAAAGTATTTGAACCCGGGAGAGTCATGAGAGTTGAGTTTCTGGGTTAAGCTCTGCGAGTCCTGCGGTATATGCGCTCATGAATGATCTGTGCACAGTTTAGGCTTAGTCTCGCAAGAGCCTGGAAAAAGCTCAAAGAATCCAGTATATACAGGCCAATAAAAAGCATTCCTTGGGTCCGAATTTTGTTCTGGGAGAACTGGTATGGCTTTCAACTAAGAATTTGTGCCTTAGGGTACCATCTAGTAAACTCGCTCCTAAGTTTATTGATCCATATAAGATCACCTCTGCAATAGAGATGAGCGAGTAGTGAAATATTCGAAATTTCGAAATTCGATTCGAATAGACCGCGAAATTCGACTATTCGACCAGATATCGAATCCCATTAAAGTCTATGGGGAAAAAATGCTCGCCACTTGGAAATCTCAATTCGACCACTTGGAGGTCACCAAGTCCACCCTGGAACCTCAGAAAAGGATGCCAACACTGCTGGAATGCAACTAGGACAGCAGGGGAAGCATGTCTGGGTGCATATAACGCGCCCAAGTCGCACTATTACGCCACTATCACAGCCTCTCAACAATACACTCCAAACACAATATAACCTCTCTGTAAAGTGAGACCATACAAGGAAACCTTCTTTCCTCAACATTGCCATGGACCCCAAGCCAAACTAGACAAAAAAGAAGATAAAATTCTGCACCCCTTAAAATCACGTTGCCTATGACAACCACAGATGGCATAGGCAAGGGGGAAAGCAAATAGACCCCACCCCTAATTGTCATTGTGTGTGTGTGTGAGATGTGGTCAGACATGTCTTCTTTAAAATGTAAAAACAACTCAAAAACACATGCAGAAGCCTTAAAATGCCCAAATTGTTGGCGCTTGAGATGTCAGTGACCCGACCTGGCCCAGTGTCATGTCTAGCAGGTAAAGCAGTGGGGATGTTGAGGGATGCATAGGACCGCAAAAGGCAGGAAGAGGCCGTGGGCTGGCCAGAGGCTCATGGAAAATTTTGTGGAGGCCCAAGAGGTGAGACGTCTTAAAAATTGTGTCGAGGCTAAAGAGGTGAGACCTCTTAAACATTTTGTAGAGCCCCAAGAGGTGAGACCTCTTAAAAATTATGTGGAGGCCCAAGAGGTGAGACCTCTTAAAAATTATGTGGAGGCCCAAGAGGTGAGACCGCTTAAACATTTTGTGGAGGCCCAAGAGGTGAGACCTCTTAAACATTTTGTACAGGCCCAAGAGGTGAGACCTCTTAAAAATTATGTGGAGGCCCAAGAGGTGAGACCTGTTAAAAATTATGTGGAGGCCCAAGAGGTGAGACCTGTTAAAAATTATGTGGAGGCCCAAGAGGTGACACCTCTTAAACATTTTGTGCAGGCCCAAGAGGTGAGACCTCTTAAAAAATTATGTGGAGGCCAAGAGGTGAGACCTGTTAAAAAGTTATGTGGAGGCCCAAGAGGTGAGCAATAAATATATACATTTTTCTTATTTACGGAGCAATTCTACGGCGGTTAAGGAGGAGGAGGAGGAGGAGGAGGTGGAGGAGGAAATGGCACTTCATACAGATGGCACTTCACTTTTGGCTGCTTTCCACTGTTAACCTCTTAAACCTTTTGTGGAGGCCCAAGAGGTGAGACCTGTTAAAAATTATGTGGAGGCCCAAGAGGTGAGCCATAAATATATACATTTTTCTTATTTACGGAGCAATTCTACGGCGGTTAAGGAGGAGGAGGAGGAGGAGGTGGAGGAGGAAATGGCACTTCATACAGATGGCACTTCACTTTTGGCTGCTTTCCACTGTTAACCTCTTAAACCTTTTGTGGAGGCCCAAAAGGTGAGACCTGTTAAAAATTATGTGGAGGCCCAAGAGGTGAGACCTGTTAAACATTTTGTGGAGGCCCAAGAGGTGAGACCTGTTAAACATTTTGTGGAGGCCCAAGAGGTGAGACCTGTTAAACATTTTGTGGAGGCCCAAGAGGTGAGACCCGTTAAAAATTATGTGGAGGCCCAAGAGGTGAGACCTGTTAAAAATTATGTGGAGGCCCAAGAGGCCCAAGAGGTGAGACCTCTTAAACATTTTGTGGAGGCCCAAGAGGTGAGACCTGTTAAAAATTATGTGGAGGCCCAAGAGGTGAGACCCGTTAAAAATTATGTGGAGGCCCAAGAGGTGAGACCTGTTAAACATTTTGTGGAGGCCCAAGAGGTGAGACCTGTTAAAAATTTTGTGGAGGCCCAAGAGGTGAGACCTCTTAAACATTTTGTGGAGGCCCAAGAGGTGAGACCGGTTAAAAATTATGAGGAGGCCCAAGAGGTGAGACCTCTTAAACATTTTGTGGAGGCCCAAGAGGTGAGCCATAAACATATAAATTTTTCTTATTTACGGAGCAATTCTACGGCGGTTAAGGAGGAGGAGGAGGAGGTGGAGGAGGAAATGGCACTTCATACAGATGGCACTTCACTTTTGGCTGCTTTCCACGGTTGGAGAAGCAAAGTCCGGGTCAATCCACTTGCTGTTCATTTTGATTAGCGTCAGCCTGTCGGCACTGTCGGTTGACAGGCGGCTGCGCTTATCGGTTATAATGCCCCCGGCTGCGCTGAACACCCTTTCTGATAGCACGCTGGCGGCAGGGCAGGCAAGCACCTCCAAGGCGTACAGGGACAGTTCCAGCCACGTGTCCAACTTGGAGACCCAGTAAGTGTAGGACGCCGAGGGATCGGGGAGGACAGGGGTACGGTCTGCCAGGTACTCCCGCAACATCCGCCGATACTTGTCCCTCCTGCTGATAGCGGGCCCCGCAGTGATGGAAGTTGCACGAGGGGGTGCCATGAACGTGTCCCACACCTTGGAGAGTGTTCCCCTGGTGGCTGTGGGCCTGATGGATGTTGTGGGACTCTGGGAGACCCTCTCCTCTCTGCCGCCAGCGATGGTGGGTGGGAAAATCTCCATCATGTTCTGCACGAGTTCCCTCTGGTATTCCAGCAATCGATTCATCCTCTCCTCTACCGGAATAAAAGAGGAGACGTTATCGTTATACCGGGGGTCCAGGAGTGCGAAGACCCAGTACAGTTTGTTCTCCACTATCCGGACAACACGTGTGTCCCGGGAAAAGCAGCCCAGCATGAAGTCAGCCATGTGTGCCAGACTCTGAATAGGCATGACCTCACTGCCCCCACCAGAAGGATCACTTGCCATTTCCTCCTCTTCCTCTTCCGCCTCCTCTCCGCCCCATCCGCGCTGAACCAATGGGACGCACACAGCCTGACTGCTACCCTCGCCGCCAGCATCCTCCTCCTCTTCCACAGCCACCTCCACGTCGTCCTCCTCCTCATCCTCCTCCTCCTGCAACTGCCACCGTGAAGCAGACAAAAGTGTGGTCTGACTGTGTAGCTCCGTTGCGTCTCCTCCTACCCCCGTCTCCTCTGCGTGCAATGCGTTCTCCCTTATTGCGATGAGCGATTCTTTAAGGACGCCTAGGAGCGGGATGGTTACGCTCACTATAGCGTCCTCGCTGCTGACCTTCTTGGTGGACTCCTCAAAGATACGCAGTACATCGCATATGTCTGCCATCCATGGCCACTCATGGTTGGCAAACTGAGGGAGCTGAGTTGGAGGCACGCGTGGATTCATAATCTGGTACTCCATCAATGCTCTCTGCTGCTCACACACCCTGGCCAACATGGAATAGGTGGAATTCCAGCGAGTGGGCAGGTCGCACAACAGCCGATGTTCAGGCAAATGGAGGCGTTGCTGGAGTTTTTTTAAGCTAGCAGCAGCTACAGTTGACTTACGAAAGTGAGCGCACAAGCGCCGCACTTTCACCAGTAGCTCTGCCAGGTTGGGGTAAGTCTTCAGAAATTTTTGGACTACCAGATTAAAAACGTGGGCCAGGCATGGTACGTGATTGAGTTCGGCAAGCTCCAGAGCCGCCACCAGGTTACGGCCGTTATCGCACACGACCATGCCTGGTCCTAGCTGCAGCGGCGACAGCCACATCTCCGTCTGCTGCAATATGGCGTCCCTCACCTCTGGGGCGCTGTGCTTCCTGTCGCCCAAGCTGATGAGCTTTAGCACCGCCTGCTGACGTCTCCCCGCGCCAGTGCTGCAACGCTTCCAGCTAGCGGCTGAGGGAGATGTTAAGGCACAGGAGGAGGAGGAGGAGGAGGAGGAGGGGGGTTTATCAGAACCCATGCTGGCAATCTTGGGCGGGGGTGGTAGGTAGGCCGTCTCTGTTTGCGACCCCGTCCCCGCTTCCACTACATTCACCCAGTGTGCCGTCAAAGAGATGTAGCGTCCCTGGCCGCAAGCGCTTGTCCACGAGTCGGTGGTCAAGTGGACCTTTGCGCTGACTGCGTACCTCAGGGCCCGCCTGATGTTACGCGACACGTGCTGGTGCAGGGCGGGGACGGCACTCCGGGAAAAGTAGTGGCGGCTGGGGACGGAATAGCGAGGTGCGGCAGCCGCCATCAGGTCGCGGAAGGCCTGCGTCTCCACAAGCCTAAACGGCAACATCTCCAGGGCCAGCAGTTTGGAGATGTGGCAGTTTAAGGCTTGGGCTTGGGGGTGACTCGAGGCGTACTTCCGCCTGCGGTCGAACGCCTGCGAGATGGACAGTTGTTGGGACGAGGAGTGTGAGGGTGCAGGCGAAGAGGCGGGGGAAGGGGAGGCTGAAGGAGAAGGCCCCAAAGTAGCCGAGGCAGAGGCAGATGTGGAGGTGTCCTGGCTGGAGGTCTGGACCGCAGTGGCAGCACACAACACAGGGGAAGAGGCAGTGGCAGCAGGACCGGGCGCAGTTTGTATTGCGTTTGCTCTCTCCCACTCAGCCCAGTGCTTGACTTCCAAGTGACGCCGCATGCCTGAGGTGGTCAGATTGCTCTTCTCAGAGCCCCTACTCAGTTTTGAGTGGCAGAGTGTGCAAACCGCGCTCAGTTTGTCATCCGCACAAACATTAAAAAATCTCCACACCACAGAAGTACGAGGCCTCGATGGGGGAGCTTCGCGCGACTGCCCGCTGCCGGGAACAGCTTCGGCCGTGCTGGCTGTGGCCTCACTACTTTGTCTGGACTGTCCTCTGCCTGTGGACATCCCTCTGCCTGTGGACATCCCTCTGCCTGTGGACATCCCTCTGCCTCTGGACATCCCTCTGCCTCTTGCTGCCTTTTTCGGTGCTGCGCAGACCACCACCTCTCCACTACTTTCCTCGCTGGACATCACCCCTGGCCAAGTGGGGTCGGTAATTTCGTCATCCACCACCTCCTCTTCCACTTCCTCACTCTGCTCCTCCTGCTGCCCACCGGACATTCCAACAGCCTCCCTTGATGGCAACTGCGTCTCATCATCATCATCGCTCATGATAACAGATGCTGGCTCAGGGTCCACATCAGCAGGAGATGGCGAAAACTCAAGTGTTTGGGCATCACTACAAACAAATTCCTCTGCTAGCTCCTGGGATTCTTCCGGCACATCTGAAAAAGGACCCGAAAAGAGCTCCTGGGAGGGGTCAATGGTGGGATGACTCTGTTGGCCAGGTGTGGAGGAAGGAGGGTCAGAGTGAGACTGTGTGGATGACTGGCTGGTGGACAACTGTGTGGAAGCGCTATCGGCTATCCATTGCACCACCTGTTCAACCTGCTCAGGCCTCAACAGCGGTGTAACCCGCCCCCTGCTTAACTGTCCCATAAAGGCAGGGATTCTGGATGAGCGGGATCCTGGCTGACCCTCACCAGCACGCATTGTATCCCCACTGGCTTCAACAAGGCCCCAACAGCATTTCCGCGCCCCCGTCCTCGTCCACGTCCTATTCCGCTAGCCCCCCGCCGCATTTTTTTTTTTTTTTACAATATTTTGCCTTCACAGCCGTGAAATTAGTTTGCAAGAGAACGCACAGTACAGTTGCCAGTTAAGGCCTATATATTGTATTTTTCAAGGTACACAGCCGTGTTCTAAGTGATCAGACGGTGTGTATGAACACCAGTTATGAGAAATTACTTTGCAAGAGAACGCACAGTACAGTTGCCAGTTAAGGCCTATATATTGTATTTTTCAGGTACAACAGCCGTGTACTAAGTGATCAGACTGTGTGTATGAACACCAGTTATGAGAAATTACTTTGCAAGAGAACGCACAGTACAGTTGCCAGTTAAGGCCTATATATTGTATTTTTCAAGTACACAGCCGTGTTCTAAGTGATCAGACGGTGTGTATGAACACCAGTTATGAGAAATTACTTTGCAAGAGAACGCACAGTCAGTTGCCAGTTAAGGCCTATATATTGTATTTCAAGGTACACAGCCGTGTACTAAGTGATCAACGGTGTGTATGAACAACAGTTATGAGAAATTACTTTGCAAGAGAACACACAGTACAGTTGCCAGTTATAAGGCCTATATATTGTATTTTTCAAGGTACACAAGCGTGTACTAAGTGATCAGACGGTGTGTATGAACAACAGTTATGAGAATTACTTTGCCAAGAGAACGCACACTACAGTTGCCAGTTAAGGCCTATATATTGTTTTTTCAAGGTACACAGCCGTGTACTAAGTGATCAGACGGTGTGTATGAACACAGTTATGAGAAATTACTTTGCAAGAGAACGCACAGTACAGTTGCCAGTTAAGGCCTATATATTGTATTTTTCAAGGTACACAGCCGTGTTCTAAGTGATCAGACGGTGTGTATGAACAACAGTTATGAGAAATTACTTTGCAAGAGAACGCACAGTACAGTTGCCAGTTAAGGCCTATATATTGTATTTTTCAAGGTACACAGCCGTGTACTAAGTGATCAGACGGTGTGTATGAACAACAGTTATGAGAAATTACTTTTGCAAGAGAACGCACAGTACAGTTGCCAGTTAAGGCCTATATATTGTATTTTTCAAGGTACACAGCCGTGTACTAAGTGATCAGACGGTGTGTATGAACAACAGTTATGAGAAATTACTTTGCAAGAGAACGCACAGTACAGTTGCCAGTTAAGGCCTATATATTGTATTTTTCAAGGTACACAGCCGTGTACTAAGTGATCAGACGGTGTGTATGAACAACAGTTATGAGAAATTACTTTGCAAGAGAACGCACAGTACAGTTGCCAGTTAAGGCCTATATATTGTATTTTTCAAGGTACACAGCCGTGTTCTAAGTGATCAGACGGTGTGTATGAACACCAGTTATGAGAAATTACTTTGCAAGAGAACGCACAGTACAGTTGCCAGTTAAGGCCTATATATTGTATTTTTCAAGGTACACAGCCGTGTTCTAAGTGATCAGACGGTGTGTATGAACACCAGTTATGAGAAATTACTTTGCAAGAGAACGCACAGTACAGTTGCCAGTTAAGGCCTATATATTGTATTTTTCAAGGTACACAGCCGTGTTCTAAGTGATCAGACGGTGTGTATGAACACCAGTTATGAGAAATTACTTTGCAAGAGAACGCACAGTACAGTTGCCAGTTAAGGCCTATATATTGTATTTTTCAAGGTACACAGCCGTGTTCTAAGTGATCAGACGGTGTGTATGAACACCAGTTATGAGAAATTACTTTGCAAGAGAACGCACAGTACAGTTGCCAGTTAAGGCCTATATATTGTATTTTTCAAGGTACACAGCCGTGTACTAAGTGATCAGACGGTGTGTATGAACACCAGTTATGAGAAATTACTTTGCAAGAGAACGCACAGTACAGTTGCCAGTTATAAGGCCTATATATTGTATTTTTCAAGGTACACAGCAGTAGTGCCAAATATAGTTTGGTATGTAGCAGAGCACCTAATACACCACTAATGCCTCTCTCTGTCCCTACTCCAGCAGCTATCCCTGAATACAGCAGCCGTTCTCTGTAAAGTCTATATTGTAGTAAGCTATCACTGAAGTCCACTGTAGTAGCCCTGATAAGGGCTTTTAATCACGCTCCTGCCTGTCCAACAGCTAAAATCTGTCTCTCCCTTCTCCAGCCTCTGTCCCTGACTAAGTTCACGCAGCATATGCGTACGAGCAGGAAGAGCTGAGTTTTTAATATTCGAGGTCACATGGTTTTTCCAGCCAATGCATGTAGACGCCGTTTTCGCGCTGCCAGCGTGCTCAGCGTGCCTGTCATACCCCCCCTGCATGGTGATTGGTGGAAAAAGAGCGCCAGGGAAGGTGGGAGGGGAAACGAATTCTAGGTGCGCCATCGCCGTTATACTCGAATTAAATCGAGTACGCCGAATATCGTAGTATTCGATCGAATACCAGCTCGATCGAACACTACTCGCTCATCTCTACTCTGCAATAAACACAGTATTTTTCGATCTTCTATTACCAGATTGTCAACTCTGGTCAGAATGTATCTAGGCAAGTAGGGTAGGCACACCATAGAGGCTCATTTAATATGTACTACTGAGTCACTGAGAGAAATGAGTTAAATTTTGAAACCAATTTGCAGTCCCAGTAATGATTTAGGTGCACATAGTAACAGAGGTGAATAGCTATACACTCAATTATTTTGTGTTTAATAACTGTAATTATTGTAGAATGCTTTTTAGAGATTTGTTTTCACTTTGACATTAAAGAGATTTTCAATTGATCAGTGTTTATAATGTAATTAAATCTGCTGCGATTAAATAGAACATGAAAAAGTCAAAGTGAATAATTTTTATAGGCACTATATATTTAACAGGTATGTTTTCTTTTTACCTATATACTGCAGCGTAGGCTTTTTTTTATTGTATAGGCTCTTGTGTATATGTTTTAGCTGATACTATTTATACAGTGTTGGGCTGGGGTGCCTAAGGCCCGCCAAGGGAACTGAATCTGGGGGACCACTCTATAGCTACATAGAAATATTAGTGTATGTCCACATGGGACAAATGCTGTACATTTGCCACATAATCTAGGATGTGAAATCCAGGGTTTATGTACCAGAAAAGTGGATACAATTTTAAGAAATGTCATATTTTGAATAAAATTCATAGCATAAATTGGACAGTGGTGCAGATTTTAAATTAGCAGCAATTTGGGGTGGATTTTACTGTTGCAGATTAACGTGTGGATGTGTACCCTCACCTGTTCTTTTTTTAATGCTTAACACAGTCGGGAGCTGTAGTTTCACAGCAGCTGGTGTGCTGGAGTTTGTTGATCCCTGTTGTAGACAGGGCCGGCATTGGGGGGGGGCAAAAAGGGCAATTGCCCAGGGCCCCCTCTCCAAAAGGGGCCCCCTGCTGTCTGAAAGTTAACTGGGCAGACAGTGAGAGCCTTTTTACCTCCCCCTGCTCCCTGACTGTTTCTCTACTGCAGCGCTCTGCTGCTGTCCACCCTGCACAGTTTCCCCCTCTCACCGGACCTTCGTGCCTGCACTGTGAATCCTGCTGCCAGAGACGTTCAGTGTGGGCGGGGCTAACATAGCTCCGCCCCCATCATTTGACTGCAGTTGCTCCAGGCTGTAGGCCCAAAGGGGCTCAGCACCCAAAGAGCGCCCGTAGCCGCCTCCATGCGGAGAGAGATGAACGGGGTGACCAAGAGCCGGTTTGAGGTGCGACATGTGAACTGGGGACTTATTACTGAGGGCGATCCGGGTGTAGTTCAGAGACAGCATGGTGGGGGGGGAAAATCAGGTGACTGGGGGTGTATGGATGATGACTGAGAAGTGTATGGAGGGGGCACGATGTGACAGTCACTTCTAATGTTGGGGGGATGGGATCGTTATGGTGTCAGGGTTCAGAGCTGGTCACAGACGTGCTGATGTCACAGTACGACCGGTGATCACTGGATCAGTGCTGGTCACAGAACAACCCGTGATCACTGGATCAGTGCTGGTCACAGATGTGGTGATGTCACAGTACAACCCGTAATCGCTGGGTCAGAGCTGGTCACAGACTTGGTAATGTCACGGTACGACCAGTGATCGCTGGTCAGTCATGGTGATATCATAGTTTGGCCCATGATCACTGGATCAGAGCTGCTCACAGTTGTGGTGACGTCCCAATACAGCCCACGATTGCTGGATCGTCCTATTTGAACCCATTGTATTGTGTAAAAAATGTATCAGATCTGTGAAAAGTCCAGTGCGGAATGATCACGTAATAGCGCCGTGTATCTGGGGGGTGTCACCAGCATTGTTATAGTTATTTGCAGTCATTTTTGGAATAATGTTATCTTTGAGTCTGTGGCCATTATAAGAATTTTGGAACAGGATGAGGGTCGTAAGCCAACCTGTCTGATGCTCCTCTTTCCCTCATATTCTGAAGACAGAGCATGATCCATTGCCTCCTTTGGAAATAAGCAGCATTAGAGGTGTCCGTTAGACACTTGTCTCCCTTACAGTAATTTGAAGATGTAATATTGACCATGTTGAATAGGCATCTTTATGGGGGGAATGTAGTGGACCATTAGGCTATCCTCTATGTCAGGGATACTCAACCTGCAGCCCTCCAGCTGTTGTGCAAAACTACAACTCCCAGCATGCTCTAATAGCTGCAGGCTGTCCAAGCATGCTGGGAGTTGTAGTTTTGCAACAAACAGCTGGAGTGCCGCAGGTTGGGCATCTCTGTTTGTTTGGCTGGTAAGTCCATCCAGTAAAAGGCCTGCAGCAGTGTCTGTGGAGGAGAGGGGTGCAGGGCTGCTGGTATCGCACTTTCATTGTAACAGCCCTGCACTGCCCTCATCAATTGATGGTCTCTGACCTGTGGGCGTCCTGCGCCCCCTCTGTGGCCCTCCTGCGCCCCCCTCTATGCTCCTGGTGTGTGCCCCTCTGGCCTCCTGCTCCCTCTGTGGCCCTCCTGCGTCCCCTCTGTTGGCCCTCCTGCGTCCCCTCTATGCTCCTGGTGTGTGCCCCCTCTGTGGCCCTCCTGCGTCCCCTCGGTGGCCCTCCTGCTCCCCCTCTGTGTTCCTGGTGTGCGCCCCCTCTGTGACCGTTCTGCGCCCCCTCTGTGGGCCGTCCTGCGCCCCCTTTATGCTCCTGGTGTGTGCCCCCTCTGTGGCCCTCCTGCGTCCCCTCTGTGGCCCTCCTGTACCCCCTTTATGCTCCTGGTGTGTGCCCCCTCTGTGGCCCTCCTGCGTACCCTCTGTGGCCCTCCTGCCCCCCCTCTGTAACCATCCTGTGCCTCCTCTGTGGCTCTCCTGCGTCCCCTCTGTGACCGTCCTGCTCCCCCTCTATGTTCCTAGTGTGCGCCTCCTCTGTGGCCGTCCTGCTCCCCCTCAATGCTCCTGGTGTGTGCCCCCTCTGTGGTCGTCCTGCGTCCCTCAATGCTCCTGGTGTGTGCCGCTCTGTGAGCTGTGTGTGAGGTCCTTGTTGTGACGTGGCCGTTCTGCATTCAATTTCCGCAGGCTGTCTGGGCCATAGAGGGTTCTAGTTAAACTATTGAAGACAGCATTGTTTAGGTGGTCTGTTAATTGGGGAAGGGGGGGGAACGAGGTATTGGAGTATAAACTAAGAACCTGAGGTCCAAATAGCAGTGTCTTTTTTTTTTTTTCTTCAGTACTTGGGGGAGGAAGGGGGAGGGAGAAAACCAGGGCTGCTAATAAAGGCATCAGTAAAGCTATGTCACACCTTGTGGCCGTGTCACAGTGTCATCCACAGATCCCCCCATAACAGTGTCATCCACAGATCCCCCCATATCAGTGTCATCCACAGATCCCCCCATAACAGTGTCATCCACAGATCCCCCCATAACAGTGTCATCCACAGATCCCCCCATAACAGTGTCATCCACAGATCCCCCATAACAGTGTCATCCACAGATCCCTCCATAACAGTGTCATCCACAGATCCCTCCATAACAGTGTCATCCACAGATGCCCCATAACAGTGTCGTCCACAGATGCCCCATAACAGTGTCGTCCCAGATCCCCCCATAACAGTGTCGTCCACAGATCCCCCCCATACAGTGTCGTCCACAGATCCCCCCATAACAGTGTCGTCCACAGATCCCCCCCAGGGGCTGGCTGGCAAATTTTAGCCTGGGGGGCAAGCACACAGCACTGGCCCATGTGTAGCGGCCCACCCTTAACCTGTTTAACTCCGCCTACCATAAAGCCGGTATAGGTAAATGGGCTTTAAATGGTTAAAAGGCGGCAGCTGGTTGTGTTTTCATGTTGGAATCCCAGATACAGAACATGGCTGAGTCCGTAGCAACAGCCTGATCATTAGAGGGACCAGATTTACCAACCCCTGAGCTTAAGAGACTCCATTGAGTACAATAGGGTCTGCTCATGCACAATAGTAAACGGATCCGTCCCCCACTGACTTTCAATGGAGTTCTGAACGGATCCGTCTTTGCTATGTAAAAGATAATACAAACAGATCCATTCAGAACGGATGCAGACGGTTGTATTATCAGGACGGATCCGTTTATGAGAGCCTGGACGGATCTCACAAACGGATCCTGCTGACGCAAGTGTGAAAGTAGCCTTAGGGGTGCGACAGGGCCAGTATTAGGGGGTCAGGCAAGGCCAGTATTAGGGGTCAGTACTAGGGGGTAAGGGGCTAGTATCAGGGTTAGGGTCCAAGGTTAGAGGTCAGTACTAGGGTAGGGGTCAGGGGCCAAAATAAGTGGTCAGCGGCCAGTACTAGAGGTCAGGGGCCAGTACTAGGATTAGGAGTCAGGCAGGGCCAGTATTAGGGGTCAGGGGCCTATATTAGGGTTATAAGTTAATGCAGGCCCAGTATTAGGGGTCAGGGGCCTATATTAGGGTTATAAGTTAATGCAGGTCAGTATTAGAGGTCAGGGGCCAGTACTAGGGTTAGGGTCAGGCAGGGTCAGTATTAGGGGTCAGGCAGGGGCCAGTACTAGGGTTAGGGGTCAGGCAGGGTCAGTATTAGGGGTCAGGCAGGGCCAGTATTAGGCGTCAGGGGTAAGCAGGGTGGTCAGACTAGGTGGGCAGGGGCCAGTATTAAGGTTAGGGTAAGGCAGGGCCAGTATGGGGGGTCAGTATAGGGAGGCAGGGGCAGTATTAGGTTAAGGGGTGCATGTAGGGAGAGGGCAGTTAATACTCACCTGTCCAGGCGGGTCCCATGATGCAAGACCGCCTCTCTGGCGGGTCGCTGCTCTGAGGAACGTCGCAGGCGGCGCGATGACGTCATCGCGCCGCCTACGTCACATCAGTCGCGCGGCCACCGGGAGTAGCGGAGCAGGGAACCAGAGGTTCCCTGCTCCGCCTGCGCTGGCTGTTACTGGCACAATTGTATCTGCATCTAGTGGATGCAGATACAATTGAGTTCAGGAGCCGCGGCGGCCCTGACATACACCGGCCCGGGGGGCATCTGCCCTCCTGCCCCCGGCCCAGCCCGCCCGTGGATCCCCCATAACAGTGTCATCCACAGGTCCCCCATAACAGTGTCATCACAGGTCCCCATAAAAGTGTGTCACCACAGATCCCCATAACAGTGTCATCTACAGATCCCCCATAACAGTGTGTCCCCACAGATACCCATAACAGTGTGTCATCCACAGCCCATAACAGTGTGTCATCCACAGAACCCCCATAACAGTGTGTCATCCACAGAACCCCCAATAACAGTGTGTCATCCAACGAACCCCCATAACAGTGTGTCATCCACAGAACCCCCATAACAGTGTGTTCATCCACAGAACCCCCATAACAGTGTGTCATCCACAGAACCCCATAACAGTGTGTCATCCACAGAACCCCCATAACAGTGTGCCATCCACAGAAACCCCCATAACAGTGTGCCATCCACAGAACCCCCATAACAGTGTGTCATCCACAGAACATCCCCCATAACAGTGTGTGCCATCCACAGATCCCCCATAACAGTGTGTCCACAGATCCCCCATAACAGTGTGTCATCCACAGATCCCCATAACAGTGTGTCATCCACAGACCCATAACAGTGTGTCATCCACAGATCCACGATCCCATAACATGTGTCTCCATAACAGTGATCCACAGATCCCCCATAACAGTGTGTCATCCCACAGATCCCCATAACAGTGTCCTCCACAGATCCCCCATAACAGTGTCCACATAACAGCTCCATCCACAGTCCACAGATTCCCCCATAACGTGTCCTCCACAGATCCCCCATAACAGTGTCCTCCCACAGATCCCCCATAACAGTGTCCTCCACAGATCCCCCATAACAGTGTCCTCCACAGATCCTCCATAACAGTGTGCATGCGCAGCATTATCTCCATTCACTTCTATGGAATTGCCAGTGATTGGCTATTTTCAGAACACTCATAGGGACAACTCATTTTTTTTCAGCTTGTGGTTTTATAAACTGCACCATGAAAAAAAAGAAGTGCCCTAGCCATGCCTCATGCGGGTTCCAAGTCCAGAATTCCCTTTAAAAATGGGCATTAATGAAAATCCACGCCAAAACTGCTTTATAAAATGTATCAGAAAAAAAAACATACAAAAAACCTGATACAGATTCTGCATTAGTTTTTTTAAAGCACAGAAAATGCTGTGAACATAACCAAAGAGGCTGCAGCAGCTTATAGTAAAAAGGCTAAAGAGATATAATATGGCATTCTATAATCAGTTGTGGTGGTTCCAACCGCTGTCTGTGCCTACTAAGTCCTGTCAGACTGATGGTCCAATATTTCAGGATTTGGGGCCCCACTTTCAATTTTGCCCAGGGCCACACTTTGTCTAAAACCGGCCCTGGTTGTAGGCCATTGTATTATTGTAAGATAAAATATACTTAACACGACTTACTAAACTATGATAAAAGATATATATTAATACAAAGATAAAGTAAAGTGACAGAGTTGTCAAAACAAATAAGCCTAAAAGTTACTTCATGCTGCAGAAATGCGGCCAGGTATCACACCTCTACATGGTAACATAGAAACATAGTTTATAAGGCGGAAAAAAGACATCTGTCCATTGAGTTTAGCCTGTTGTCCTGTATGTTGATCCAGAGGAAGGCAAAAAGACCCCTTTAGTGGAATACATCCAGGCCCCTCTTGAACTCTTTTAGTGAATTCACCATCACCACCTCCTCAGGCAGAGAGTTCCATAGTCTCACTGCTCTTACAGTAAAGAATACTCTATGTTTGTGTACATACCTTCTTTACTGCAGACGTAGAGGATGTCCCCTCGTCACAGTCCTGGGGATAAATAGATGATGGGAGAGATCTCTGTACTGACCCCTGATATATTTATACATAGTTATTAGATCTCTCTCAGTCGTCTTTTTTCTAATTTTGATAATCCGTTCACTAAAATTCCTAGGTCTTTTTCCATGTCAGTGTTACCCAGTGTTTTACCATTTAGTATGTACTGGTGACTTGCATTATTCCTTCCCATGTGCATAACCTTACATTTGTCAGTGTTAAACCTCATCTGCCACTTCTCTGCCCAAGCCTCCAGTCTATCCAGATCCATCTGTAGCAGTGTACTGCCCTCTTCTGTGTTAATTACTTTACACAGTTTAGTGTCATCTGTAAAATTCATATTTTACTGTGCAAGCCTTGTACCAGATCATTAATAAATATATTAGAGAATAGGGCCCAATACTGACCCCTGTGGAACTCCAATAGTGACAGTGACCCAATCAGAGTGTGTATTATTAATAGCCACCCTCTGTTTTCTATCACTGAGCCAGTTACTTACACACATACAGACATTTTCTCCCAGTCCAAGCCTTCTCGTTTTATATACTAACCTTTTATGTGGTACAGTGTCAAATGCTTTATAGACTAACTACATTACAATGAACTAAAGGGGAAGGACCAATTAAAACATTGCTTTACAGCGATCAATACTGACTATGGGGGTGTGAACTCCAGGTCCCCCGCCAGTCATCACAGTGAAATGAGCTCCTACAATGGCTCATCTATATGACTGACAAACACAGCCATATGTAGTATATGTACATGAATAAACGAGAAGCAAAACTCACAGGAGAGCCATATTTACTTCAGTGTGATAATTGGTGGGTTCACTGGATCCCACAAATCAGATATTAATGGCCTATATTCCAAATGGAATTGATATGTTGTTCAGGTAACAAGAGTAAGGCACCTTTCACACGAGCGAGTTTTCCACGCAGGGGCGTACATAGAAATCATTGGGCCCCATAGCAAGAATCTGAATGGGGCCCCTAACCCCGCCCACTACCCCGGCCCATCCCACATGCTGCCCTGGCTCCTCCCATGCCACACCCCCATTTGCCAATAAAGAAATGTATACATAAGCTACTGATTTATTTATTTATTTTTTAAATTAAGGAGACGCTATACTGAATGGGGGCAGCCACAAGGATGGATTATACTGTATATTATACAGCATGGTGTAGGGATTATACTGTATATTATACAGCATGGTGTAGGGATTATACTGTATATTATACAGCATGGTGTACGGATTATACTGTATAGTATACAGCATGGTGTACGGATTATACTGTATACTATACAGCATGGTGTACGGATTATACTGTATACTATACAGCATGGTGTACGGATTATACTGTATATTATACAGCATGGTGTACGGATTATACTGTATAGTATACAGCATGGTGTGCGGATTATACTGTATATTATACAGCATGGTGCAGGGATTATACTGTATATTATACAGCATGGTGCAGGGATTATACTGTATATTATACAGCATGGTGTACAGATTATACTGTATATTATACAGCATGGTGTAGGGATTATACTGTATATTATACAGCATGGTGTAGGGATTATACTGTATACTATACTGCATGGTGTAGGGATTATACTGTATACTATACTGCATGGTGTAGGGATTATACTGTATACTATACAGCATGGTGTACGGATTATACTGTATATTATACAGCATGGTGTAGGGATTATACTGTATATTATACAGCATGGTGTAGGGATTATACTGTATATTATACAGCATGGTGTATGGATTATACTGTATATTATACAGTATGGTGTAGGGATTATACTGTATATTATACAGCATGGTGTACGGATTATACTGTATATTATACAGTATGGTGTATGGATTATACTGTACATTGTATAGCATGGTACAGGGATTACAATATATACTGTACAACAAATGCATGGCGGTTACACCATGCCGGACAATATAACCCCTGCGCCACGCTGTACAATATACAGTATATACACAGTAGAGGTATAATGTATATTGTCTGGCACAGTATATGCATATACCCACACATGCATACACATACATACACACCCACATACACACACACACATACATACACATAACACATAAAAACTTACATTTACTTGTCCATTGTCCTGACGCCACTCTGGAGGGGGCTGGGCCTTGGTCTTCTTTCTTCTCTTTTGCCGCGCTGCAAAAGAGTCCAGTAGCAGCCGGCGGCATGAGGGAGGAGGCGGGGCAAGTGGGAGCGCACAGGAACGTTCGGGTTGCGGCGGTGAGCAGAGGTGAGGGGGCCAGGAGAGGCCCGGAGAGCAGGGACAGGACACATCTTAATGATGCAGAGTAGGGGGCGGGGCCTCCCGTGCGCTCCGGGCCCCCCTGTGCTGCGGGCCCCATAGCAGTGGCGTGGTCTGCCTCTATGGGCGGTACGCCACTGTTTCCACGCATGACGTGAACGCATAGCACTGAATCCTGACCCATACATGACCCGTACATGAGCAGTTTTTTTCATGCATCACTTCTGCGTTGCGTGAAAATCGCAGCATGTTCTATATTCTGCTTTTTTCACGAAGTCCTGGCCCCATAGAAGTGAATGGGGCTTCAGTGAAAAACGCATTGCATCCTGAAGCAAGTGCGGATGCAATGCGTTTTTCACTGATGGTTGCTAAGAGATGTTGTTTGTAAACCTTCAGTTTTTTATCACGCGCATGAAAAACACATTGCACCCGCGCAGAAAGAACTGAACGCAATCGCAGACAAAACTGACTGAACTTGCTTACAGAATGGTGCGAGTTTCCCTGAACGCATCCGGACTTAATCCGTGACACTCGTGTGAAAGAGGCCTTAAGCAATACAGCAATGTAGAGGATGCAGGATAAGGCCCCTTTCACACGAGCGTCATGGATTCAGTACGGGTGCATTCCGGAAAACTCACACCAATCCGCACGCAATCGCAGTCAGTTTTGACTGTGATTTCGTACGTTCGTTTTTTTTTCCGCGCGGGTACGATGCGTATAAATGCATTTCGCACGCGCGTGAAAAAAAAAACAAACAACATCTCTAAGCAACCATCAGTAAATCATGCATTGCAAAATGCGAATTTAACGCAGACCCATTCACTTCAATGGGGCCAGGGCTGCGTGAAAAACGCAGAATATAGAACATGCTGCGATTTTCAAGCAATGGCGAACTGATGCGTGAAAAAATTCACCCATGTGAAAAGACCCATTAAAATGAATGGGTCAGGATTCAGCGCGGGAGCAATGCGTTCGCTTCACGCATTGCCCCCGCGCGGAAATCTCGCCCATGTGAAAAGGGCCTAAAGGGGAGACATTGCCTACAGTCTTATGTGATGTAGTGCCCTTGAACAAGGGTACTTTGGAGTCTGGACATTTTCCCCTATTGCTGCTATTCAAAGCCATCACCTCAGTACTTTAAAGGGTTTACTTGCACTGTGATTTATGTCATTGTTTGCATACTTATACTGTTTTATACGATATATATATATATCTTTGGGGATTTCTAGCCTGTGCACTGAGAAGCTAGTAATTTTCCACTGCAGTTATAAGGGATTATGCAAAGCTGAGTTTTGGAGGGATAGACAGACACAGTGAACATTTGACCATCTGCTTTAGTTCTGTCAGAGTGTTTATGACTGAAAATGATTGGTCATTCCCACTGACTTACTGAGGCCCATTACAAGTCTATGGCTGTCTTGAACTGCAACATTGTTTCTGTTAGGACGTGCTTCTCCAACTTCACCCCTCCCACTAGAAAGCTTTAGATCAGTTAGAAACTGTAAACAGTAGTGCAGTCAGAGTCCTTCGTTGTCTGCAGATAGGAACCAGTGTTTAGTAGGAGAGACTCTCAGTGACCAGAAGAAGATGCTGAGATGGGGATGCTCTGCCACAGATTCTGGGTCACCAGCCCTTTGACCAGAAAGCCAGCCGGACAACTGAGCTACAGACCCTGGGCCACCAGCTCTTTGGCCAGGGTACCAGCCTTCTACAAAAGAGAGAGACAGCTAGCTTGGGTCTTTTCTCAGCACAGAACCTTCTGCTACCAGAGGGGAGACTGCAGAAGCCTGCTCAGTGCATTGCCTATGTTGTTTTGCACTTGACTTCCTCCAGTAAGGAAGCACACTGGCTTTCCGGACTTATTTCACGCCTTAACATCCCTTCCAGAGGGCAGCAACAAGAGGTGACACCTCAACGGTGTCCAGGGGACCCAGCATCGCATTTGGGGCCACAATAACTCAGTGATCTGAGTATAGATAGTAGATGTTACATGCAGTCTTATGTAACATCACAGATAACACAGTGATAACTCCCTGAGTACAGATAAGGTAGTAGGGTTATCCGCAGTCTTATGTAACATCACAGATAACATAGTGATAACTCTCTCTTGTTCGCATACTGGATGAGTGCTGCATTTTTCCCTTCCTTTTTTGCCTCTTCTGGATTGTAACTACTTGTTCCAACACCTGGCTCCATCTGACTTTTTTCTGTTCCATCTGTTACCACCAATAACTACTCAGGATCAGTCTATAAAACCGAACTTCCTTGCAAGCTCCTTGTTAAAACAAAGATGGAAGATGACTAGGGATCAGCGAACCCAAAGAAGTTAGGGTTCGCCGGGTTCGAGACCCGAACTTCATCCCGAACCCCATTCAAATCAATGGGGACCCGAACTTCCCTTTTTTATTTTCCGTTATAACATGGTTATAACGGAAAATAATAGCATTCTTAAGGCAGAATGCTAAATAAAATGGCCTTCTAGGGGTTAAAAATAATTTAAAAAAAAAAAAAAAAAAAACTTACCTTGTCCACTTGATCGCGCAGCCAGTGTCTTCCTTCTTCTTTCAGGACCTGCAAAAGGACCTGCGGTGACGTCACTGCGCTCACCACGTGGTAAGCGCGATGATGTCATCGCAGGTCCTTTTGCAGGTCCTGAAAGAAGAAGAAAGAAGACACCGGCTGTGCGATCAAGTGGACAAGGTGAGTTTTTTTATTATTTTTAACCCCTAGAAGGCCATTTTATTTAGCATTCTGCCTTAAGAATGCTATTATTTTCCGTTATTTTGTGAAAAAGTCCGGGTTCGGGTCCGGGTACCCATACTCGCAAAGTTCGGTACAAACCCGAACTTTGCGGTTTGGGTTCGCTCAACCCTAAAGATGACCCCTTAGTCTTCAAATCTCACTTTAAGCAATGTCATTCATCTTCTTTTTTTATATTATGTATATACTGTATACTCAATGGCAAAATATAATTAGCTCCTGTAATGTGATGCAGAGCTCTCCAGTCACAGCCAGCCCTAACCCGTGTGCCGAACTGATGGCATAACGTCCCAGAGAAGAAAGCAAGCCTAGCACTGGTTAGGCTTGTACCATCTTCTGGAGTGTGTAAAGCTCTCCTGGGATGGCCTGCCATCAGAAAGCATTTTAATGCGCTGTCTCTGTTTCTGATTGCCACTGTCAAACACACTCACAGAAGCAACTGTCTGAGGTCAACTAGCTCCGCTCTGACCCTCACTCCCTCTCTCTGCTTTCTCTCAATGAGCAGAGCAGAGAGATAGCAACTACGTGCATGCAGAGCCGCTGTGGGCCGAGGCATTATAACTAAGTAGCGCTGAGTTCACAGCGCTGTGAATGGGCAGCATTTAGGTACTTATTTGTCAGAGGGCCCACTGGAGCATCCTCTAGTGTATCTCCGACAGTGTATTTATAGGTTGTCTACTATCTGTCTGTGGCACCTTCTTCTTCTCTGATATGATTCCCCTAATGCATCCTACATATCCCAAGATGTGTCTGGCTCTTCAGAGACAGAAGGGGCAGAATCTCATTACACTGCACTTGCTGTCCTATCTAAGGGCAGCTGATGATAGATCAGTGACATAAAACTCCTGTCTTCTGATTTACACTGGAGTCTCAGTATATTCTTATGTAATGCCATTTCAGCCTGTGCAGCACACGGGTACTATCCTGGGACAGGGAACCTTTAAGGTTGTCACGGGTGATATCATGGGCACGAGGGTTAATATGGCGGCCTTGTTCCCAGGGTTGCCCGGCTCCAATATTGTTCCCATTATCCTCCTCGCACAAGGCACCAATAATTACACCAATGCCAGGGGTCAAGGATAATGTTTGCTTTAATGCAGGAACCAAGATGTTATACAGTTTACAGTCTCTCTGATACACAGCCAGGTTTAGATGGTATGGATACAGCGGTAGAGTGGCTTGACAATGCGCTGTAGCTTCAAGAGCTTACTGTAGCTGTCGGCTGACTTGAGATGATAGGAGTAGTAGTAGTATAATAAGTAAGTACAGACCTGATCCAATAGGTTAGTCCTTTCAGCTGAGTGAGGCACAGATGACTAAAGAACTTTGAGCACTTGAAATACTTAGAGAATGACGCTGCCCACGCACTCTGGAGACCAGGTGGAAGAGAACTTTGAGCACTTGAAATACTTAGAGAATGACGCTGCCCACGCACTCTGGCGACCAGGTGGAAGACGCATGAACCTTCCGGACATTTTAGCCGGGGTAGAAGAGATCTTGAGTGGGTGACCCTCAACTCCTCAGGGATCAGACAGTAGGTTCTGGAACTTTATATAGGTAGTCCTACTGAATACTTGAAAGAACATGTGATGATCCTTATAGCTGTCTGGATACAGAGTGTGGGTTAACTGTGCTGGTGATGATAATGGCTGAATAACTAGGCCTCAGGCCTGAATGAATGGCTGAGATATGCAGGAGAGATGTGCACTGTTCTCTGGTCTGTGACAGAACCAGAACTCTCTGGAAAATTCCAGCTCACTCCCTAGAGGAAAGGAGGGCGGAACTAGCTACATGCTCTGGTTTGCCATTGGCAGCTAACAGATAGCAGAGGGGTCACATGGTCAAGCACACTCTATAACATAAATGGCATGAAAAGGAACTAATGAGAATGCAGCAATATAAGGCAATGCAGACCATAATGTATTTTGTGCAATACCAACTTTAGACACCAGATGGAAGTGTTTTGAGCTCACATAAAGGGAAAACTAAGGAATGAGGGAGAGTTTCAGAATGCAGGCTTTTACCTTTAGACTGGGGAAAACTAAGGGATCTAGGAATACTGAAATACCTCTGACACCTGCACACATACCAGTCTGGGCCATTACACCTGTCTCTCCTTTCTACTGCTTGTGATAGGTTTCTGAATGTCAGCTCTTGTACACAGGAGACAAAGGGGAGCAGTGTGAAGCTGCATCTTATAATTCCATATACACTGGAGATTCTACATGCAGCACACACAGATAGTAGAAGAGGAACCAATCACAAGCAGGGTTGACAGGTGGAAGTTGCAACTCATAGGATACAAGGGAGATTCAGAACTCACAGAGACATGGCATTTTCATGGTCAGCATTTGGTTAGTAGTTTGCATCAGTATTTGTATGCCAAAACCAGGAACCTACAGAAAATAGCAGCCTCTTCTGTGTTTTGGACCCACTTCTGGTTTTTGGGTAACAATTACTTATACAAAATACTGATTGTGGAAAAAAGTAGCCAGTAGGGGTTTTATAACTCTATATGGACTCACCAAGTATAGTACTGTTTTCCTGGTCTCTTAAGGGCCATTTACACAGGCCGAGAATGCTCATTAACAATTATCTGGCAGTGTAAAAGCTTGTTCATCGGGTAATCTTTTATGCACACACAAAAATTGCTGTGTAAACATGATCTGCTGCCGGCAATGAGTCAGTATGGGGAAGAGTGATGGCATTAGCGATCTCTCCTCCACCAGCGATCAGCAGATTGTCAGGAAAGAATGATTCCTTCCTGACAATCTGCTGCTCTGTTGTCCCATATAAAGGGACCTTTAGATAAAACAGCTTACATCTGGAAGCATATAGAGGAATAAGGAGGGCAAGTGGCAGGTGTCTGAGAGTTGCCAGGAGGGATTTGATAGGTGCTGATGTAATCCTTTAGCTCATAGGAAGTCATATACACAAGGAACAATGGTGTTCGGGCTAAATGGATAAATGGGTGTGGATACAAAAGAACGGATGCACCATAGGGTATGTATGGAATATGTAAGCGCAAGTAAAGATATATTGTGCCAGTCAGAGGAACACTTTAAATGGTTGTGCATATGTAAGCACGACCCTAGGAGAAGCATAGAGTGCTTTTGTTCCTCTGCTGCTCTGGATTTTCCTCCAGCAAGTGCCTGCTTCTCAGAGGGGGATGCAGATGATACAGCTTGATGGCGCACAAAGAACTTTGATTATGAACAAGAACATTTATTGTCATGTGTTTTGGGCAACGCAGTCTCCTTCTTCAGGTACAGTATAAGGCCTCGTCCACATTTCCGTGTCAGTGACACATCCGTGAAAAAAAGCGTACGTGTTTCATCCGTGAAGCTGTCCGTGAAGGATCCGTGGTTGGTCCGTGTGTTCGTTTTTACCATCCGTGTGGCATCCGTATTTCACTGACGTTGCTCAGCTGAAAATTGATTTCCAAAGAATCTCCTATTAGTCATCAGTGAAAAAACGGACGCATCATGGACACCACACGGATGTGTGTCAGTGATTTTCACAGACCCATAGACTTCAATGGACGTGCTTGGTCCGCATCACGGATCAAAGTAGTGCATATCCCCGTGATTTTTTTACTGACCCGCGTCAGTAGAAAAATGCTAAAATGTGAACAGATACATTTAAATCAATGGGTACGTGTGCTGTCCGTGAAAAATGCGGACAGCACACGTCAGTGAAAAACGGAAATGTGGACGAGGCCTAAGCAAGCAATTCCAGTACTACAAGTATAAGTTTAAAGAGAAACTAAATGTCACGACAGGGAAACAAGGGATAGTGTGCCCTGTCTGAACCCCACCTCTTTCCCTGCCTACTTACAGTAGATGCCCTAGGCGACAAAACCGTAACTTGGAGACGGTCCCTATGCTGAGTACGTGCACAGGGTAGGGAAGGGAACACAGGGAAAGACGAACACAGACAGAAACAAACACAATAGCAGAATCGTCAGCAAGCCAAGTCAAGAACAGGAGGTCACGTCAAATACCGAGGGGAATCACAAAAGCGTAGTCTAAGTCCAAAGCCAAAATCCAATATACCAATAATCCAAAAGCAAGGTCCAACACACAGCACTGATCTCAGAAGACTAATCACAGGCATCTGAGTGAGGCAGTTGCCATCTTTAAATAGCCCGCCCAGGATCATGTGATGTGGCCAGCATCACATGACCTGTGGCGGAGCAAGCTGTCCAAACAATATGTAAAGTAGCCATGTGGTGTGATCAGCACCACATGGCTAAACCCAAACAGAGAATTAACTCATGAAGTGCTGGCTGACAAGACCAGCACTTCAATTCCCTATTGCTCGTCTCTAGGGGGGCGGAGAGGTCCGGCGACGTCGTGCAGAGGGAGCGCGACGCCGACCTCGCGTGACAGTACCCCCCCCTTCACGAGGGGCCACCGGACCCTTACCAGCGGGAGCAGGCTTATCGGGATGCTGCAGATGGAACTTTCGGATGAGCGAGTCTGCATGCATCCTGGTCAACGGTACCCAAGACCTGTCCTCAGGACCGAACCCCTTCCAATGTACGAGGTACTGGAAGGAATTCCGGACCCTTCTCACATCCACAATTCTGGCAATCTCATGCTCCATTTGTCCTGCTACCTCAACCGGAGACGGAGACTGTTCCTCAGGACCAACGGGAGCAACATAACGTTTGAGCAAAGACACATGAAAAACATTATGAACACGAAGGGAGTCGGGTAAACATAACCTAAAAGAAACCGGATTGATCACCTTGGTGATCCTGTAAGGACCAATGAAGCGAGGTGCAAACTTATAGGATGGTACCTCATGTTGAGATTTTTAGTCGATAACCATACCTTATCCCCAACCTTAAAATTCACACCCTTAGAACGTTTTCTATCAGCCTTAGCTTTTTGAACTCCTTGGGCCTTTTCCAGGTTCGACTGAACCTGTGCCCAAACTGTGCACAGTTCTTGAGAAAAATCATTGACCTCTGGGACAACCTACGCAGATGGGGAAAAGGAGCTAAAGCGTGGATGAAAACCCATATTGCAGAAAAACGGCGACATCCCAGAGGATGAATTAACACGATTATTAATTGCAAATTCAGCCAGAGACAGGAATCTGGCCCACACATGTTGGTTATCAGAAACATAACATCTGAGATATTGCTCAACGGATTGGTTAAGACGTTCAGTCAGACCATTGGTCTCCGGATGAAAGGCTGATGAAAAGGACAAAGAGATACCAATCTTATTACAGAACGCCCTCCAGAACCTAGACACAAACTGTACTCCCCTATCAGAAACGATATTCTCAGGAACACCATGTAGTTTGACGATATTATCAATGAACACGGACGCCAAGACCTTCGCAGAGGGTAATTTACACAAAGGAATAAAATGACACATTTTTGCTGAATCTGTCAACCACCACAAATATCACGGTTTACCCTCAGAGCACGGCAAGTCCGTGATAAAGTCCATGGACAGATGTGACCAAGGTCTACTAGGTATGGGTAAAGGATGTAACTCACCCATAGGTCGTGTCTTGGAATTCTTGGACCTGGCACAAGTGTTACACGCAGTTACAAAAGCCTGAACATCTCTGGAGATTGACGGCCACCAATACTGCCTAGAGACCAACTCCTTGGTGGCATTGATGCCAGGATGTCCACACAAAACAGAATTATGGCACTCACCCAGCAGTCGCAACCGCAAATGAGCCGGCACAAACAATTTGTCATTGGGGGTACCAATGGGAGCAAGATGTTGTCCTGCCGAGATTTCAGAAGCGAGGTCAGATGAGGTAGCGGCCACGATGATATCAGCTGGCAGGATGGGCTCAGGAGGGACGTCAGGAGGCTGATACGCCTGGAAACTTCGGGATAAGGCATCGGCCTTAACGTTCTTGCTCCCGGGTCTGAGGTAACACAAAAATCAAAACGAGTAAAGAACAAAGCCCACCTCGCCTGTCTAGGATTCAATCGCTTAGCCGATTCTAGAAACATTAAATTCTTATGATCCGTGAGGACCGTAATGCGGTGAAATGCCCCTTCTAAAAAAATGACGCCATTCCTCAAATGCCCACTTGATTGCAAGTAACTCCCTATTCCCAATATCATAATTCCTCTCGCAGGAGAGAACTTGCGGGAGAAGAAGGCGCATGGCATAAGATTAGTTAAGGTGGAAAACCCCTGGGACAGTACAGCCCCCACACCATCCTCAGACGTATCCACCTCAACTACAAAAGGCTTACTTTGATCAGGCTGGACCAACACAGGAGCATTAATAAAACACTGCTTTAACCTTTCAAAGGCCTCAATAGCTGCAGGGGGCCATTTGACCAGATCAGCCCCCTTGCGAGTCAAATCCGTAATGGGTTTGGCTACCACTGAAAAATTTTTGACAAATTTACGATAAAAATTAGCAAACCCCAGAAATCGCTGGAGCGCCTTCAAAGAGGAAGGTCGCACCCAATCCACAATGGCCTGTACTTTAACTGGGTCCATTTTGAAAGAAAAAGGGGTGAGAATGTATCCCAAAAAGGCCACTTCCTGAACACCAAAGGTACACTTTTCCCCTTTAACAAACAACTTGTTTTCACGCAACACCTCCAGCACTTGCCTGGTGTGAGATACGTGACTCTCCCAGTCTGCAGAAAAATCAGGATGTCATCAATATAGACAATTACAAATTTCCCAATAAATGGTCTAAAAATGTCATTGACAAAGTTTTGGAAAATTGCCGGAGCGTTACTTAACCCAAAAGGCATTACCAAGTACTCATGATGACCCTCCGGGGTATTAAACGCAGTTTTCCATTCGTCCCCCTCACGAATCCTGATTAGGTTGTATGCCCCCTTCAAATCCAGCTTGGTGAACCAACAGGCCCCCTGGACCTGATTCAGCAAGTCAGGAATAAGGGGCAACGGGTATCTGTTTTTAACAGTGATTTTATTGAGCTCCCTGTAATCGATACAGGGCCTCAATCCTCCATCCTTTTACCAACAAAGAAAAAACCTGCCCCCATGGGAGAAACTGAAGGCCGGATGTGACCCTTGGCCAGACTCTCTTTGAGATAATCCCTCATGGACTGACGTTCAGGAGTAGAGAGATTATAAATGCGACCTTTGGGATATTTGGATCCCTCAATAAGGTCGATGGCGCAATCATATTGCCGGTGAGGAGGGAGGAACTCAGTCTCGGACATGGAAAACACGTCCGAAAAATCGCCAATATACTTGGGCAAGGAAAGAGACTCAGTGGTACCTCCCAACTGCAATACTGATCTACAACATTTGTCACAATTCATTCCCCATTTTTCCAATTCACCTACCGACCAGTTGATCACAGGGTTGTGGTCCTGTAACCATGGCAGACCTAAAAACAAGGTCGGCAGGTAAATCCTTTAATACAAGGAAGGAGCAAGTCTCAGTATGGGTAATTCCTACAGTTAATACAACCTCAGGAGTACAAAACTCCACTCTCCCATTATTCAATGGAGTGGAATCCAGTGCGATAATTTGAATTACCTCCCTTAAAGGAATTATAGGCACACCCACAGATTGCACAAAATCATAATCAATAAAATTAGCAGCAGAACCTGAATCCACAAATGCTTCACCGGATCTCTTGAGTTGGTTATAAGAAATGGAAATAGGTAACAAGATTTTCTTCTCTTACTTCCAGGAACAGACCTTTTTGAGAGCAGAAGTCTCGGACACTGCTGGAGCCAGTGGTTCATCTCACCGCAGTAAAAACAGGCCCCTCTCAGGCGTCTCTGATCCCTCATAGTAACTCCCAACTGCATAGGCTCCTCCTGGACCTTGATAGGAGACGGGCTCTGAAGAGGAAACTTCGGACAACACGGCAACTTGAGGGGCAACAGAACGTTCCTTTTGTCTCTCCCTAAAACGTTGGTCAAGTTTGATAACTAAGGTCATAGTCGCCTCTAAGGTGTCAGGAGTAGGATAACTAACTAGTAAATCCTTCAGATGGTCAGACAGTCCCACCCTAAACTGGCTTCTCAAAAGCAGGGTCATTCCATTTAGAGGACACACACCATTTTCTGAACTCAGCACAGTAATCCTCAACTGGACGGTTACCCTGCCGAATGTCTCTGAGCTGAGTTTCAGCTACAGCGGCCAAGTCAGGTTCTTCATATAAAAGACCTAGGCCCGGAAAAAAGCCTCCACAGACAATAGACAAGGGGAGTCAGGTGGCAATGAGAAAGCCCACTCCTGCGGATCACCTTGCAGCAAGGAAATAATTATTCCTACCCGCTGCTGCTCAGAACCCGAGGAGTGTGAGCGTAAACGGAAATATAATTTACAACTTTCCTTAAAGGAATGGAAAGTCCTTCGGTCCCCAGAAAACCGATCGGGCAATTTTACATGGGGTTCAATATTGGGGTTTGGCATGGAGGGAACAACTGCGGGTGCAGTCCGCAGCTGCTCCTGATGTTGGAGTCTCCCGGCCAAATCCTGGATCATCTGAGCCATGTTACTCATCTGGTCCGTGAGTACTCGCAACGGCTCCATTAGGTATGGCCTGTGATTCTGTCACGACAGGGAAACAAGGGATAGTGTGCCCTGTCTGAACCCCACCTCTTTCCCTGCCTACTTACAGTAGATGCCCTAGGCGACAAAACCGTAACTTGGAGACGGTCCCTATGCTGAGTACGTGCACAAGGTTGGGAAGGGAACACAGGGAAAGACGAACACAGACAGAAACAAACACAATAGC
>ONZH01025638.1:0-31001 GCA_900303285.1 Rhinella marina | reverse complement strand
ATTTCGTACCCCTGAAATAAAATTGGTGGTGGGTGCACTACACAGAGTATTGTTCTTTTCTGGTTATGAAAAATTTGTCAGTGAACGTTATCCTGGGGATGCCTTGGCTCCAGGAACATAATCCAGTTATTGACTGAGGTACACTGGATCTTGTTCGCTGGGGTCCTCAATGTAAAGCCCATATGTCTCAGGTCTCACTCTGTACTACGACTGCATGTGATGCAGGGATCCCGGAGTTTATCTCTGATTTCGCTGATGTTTTCTCCAAACCCCTGTCTCAAGTCCTTCCTCCTCATAGGGATTTTGAATGTAAAATAGATCTCTTGCCCAATGTCAAGCTGCCTAAGGGTCGTATTTATAATCTGTCTGTACCAGAAAGAGAGTCGCTTAAGCAGTATATTGATGAGAGCTTGGCTATTGGGCATATTAGACCGTCGGAGTCCCCAACGGGGGCTGGGTTCTTTTTTGTGGAGAAAAAAGATGGTGGGTTAAGGCCATGTACTGATTACCGCGAACTAAATAAAATCATGGTCAAGAACTCTGGACCTCTTCCTCTTATTCCGGACCTTCTGAATCAGGTTTCTGGGGCCAATTGGTTCTCCAAACTAGATCTAAGGGGAGCATATAATCTGATTCGGATTCGGGAAGGAGATAAGTGGAAGACTGCTTTTAACACACCACTGGGGCACTTCGAATATCTTGTTATGCCTTTCGGTCTGAGTAATGCCCGGCAGTCTTCCAAGGTTTTATGAATACCATTTTTCATGATGTTATTGGGGTCTTTATGGTGGTCTATCTGGATGACATCCTGATTTTTTCTCCAGATCTGACCACCCATCATGAACATCTTCGCCTTGTGTTGTCCCGGTTGCGAAAAAACTCTTTGTTTGCTAAGTTGGAAAAATGTATTTTTTGTGTGCAAAAGGTTTCATTTCTGGGTTATGTGGTCACTCCTTCCGATGTACAGATGGATCCGTGTAAGGTTCAGGCGATAGCAGAGTGGGTCCGCCCCACTGACTTAAAATCCCTTCAACGGTTTCTAGGTTTTGCCAATTACTACAGAAACTTTATAAAAAACTTTTCCGTAATCGCTAAACCACTCACAGATCTTACCCGCAAGGGGGCTGATCCTAGCATCTGGTCTCCTGCAGCAAACTCTGCATTTCAGGAGCTCAAGAAAGCTTTTTCTACAGCCCCTATGCTGATTCAGCCTGATCTCTCTCAACCCTTCATTGTAGAGGTGGATACTTCTGAGGTCGGGGTAGGGGCAGTATTATCTCAAGGGTCTTCTGCTCTCACAAACCTCAGGCCATGTGCATTTTTCTCTAAAAAATTCTCTTCATGTGAAAGAAATTATGATATTGGAAATCGCGAGCTCCTTGCCATCAAATGGGCTTTTGAAGTGTGGCGCCATTTCTTGGAGGGAGCTCTTCACCCAGTGACAGTGATCACAGACCATAAAAACCTGGTGTATCTTGATAGTGCAAAACGTCTCAATGCTCGTCAGGTCAGATGGGCCTTGTTTTTCTCACGTTTTAATTTTGTGGTTACATACCGACCGGGTACAAAAAATGTTAGAGCTGATGCTTTATCCCGGAGTTTTGGTATTCCTGAGGGTTCAGAGTCTGAGTCTGGTAACATTCTACCTCCAGGTATTGTACTGGCAGCGGTCTCCTCTCACCTCTCTTTTCAAATTCTTGCTGAACAAAATTCTGCTCCTAAAGACCTTCCGGAAGGCAAATTGTTTGTTCCCATGTCTTGCCGTTTGAGAGTGTTAGAGGAGACACATTGTTCAGTGCTAGCCGGTCACCCAGGTGTTCGGGGAACATTAGATTTATTGAAAAGAAATTATTGGTGGCCACGTATGCATACTGACGTTTATGCTTTTGTTCAGGCTTGTCAAGTCTGTGCGCGGGAGAAGATCCCCAGGAGACGTCCTGAGGGACCTCTTCTCCCGCTCCCAGTGCCAGACAAACCCTGGTCTAACATTTCCATGGACTTTGTTACCGATTTGCCACCATCCCAGGGGTGCACTGTCATTTGGGTGGTGGTGGATCGATTCTCTAAAATGGGTCATTTCATTCCGTTGGAAAAGCTGCCATCAGCGGAAGAATTGGCTGATCTGTTTATCCAGCATGTGGTTCGTCTCCATGGTATTCCTGATGAGGTGGTATCCGACAGGGGGGTACAATTTGTGGCTAAGTTTTGGCGAGCTTTCTGTTCTAAATTAGAGGTTAAATTGTCCTTTTCTTCTGCCTTTCACCCTGAAACCAATGGGCAGACAGAGAGGATGAATCAGGAGCTGATCCAGTACCTTCGTCTTTTTATCTCTGACTGTCAGCATCAGTGGGCCTCATATCTTCCGTTAGTCGAATTTGCTATCAACAATCACACTAGTTCATCCACACTCACATCACCCTTTTACTGTAATTATGGTTTTCACCCCAGGTTTTCTTTCTCATCGTGTTCTGTTTCTGATACTCCTTGGGCAGAATCCATAACTAACCAACTGTGCACAGTGTGGTCACGAGTTCAGCAGAACTTGAAAAGATCACAAAGCCAAATGGTCCACCATTCCAGGAATAAACATACTGTCTCTGAAACTTTTGTTGTGGGTGATAAAGTCTTGTTGTCTACTAAAAACCTCAAATTGAAAGTTCCGTCTCTGAAATTTGCTCCTAGGTTTATCGGTCCTTTTGTCATAACTCATGTGTTTAATCCGGTATCTTTCAAGCTTGCGTTGCCCACGGAATGGAGGGTCCACAATACGTTTCATAAAAATCTGCTAAAGCGCTATGTTGACCCTGTTGTACCCCTCCCTGACCCTCCCTCTCCATCTGTTGTGGATGGAGATCTTGAGTATGAGGTGGAGAGGGTTCTTGACTCTAGGTTGGTGAGGAATTCCCTTCAGTACCTCATCCATTGGAAGGGATTCAGGCCAGAAGATAGATCTTGGGTCCCTGCTAGGGATGTGCATGCACCCCGGTTAGTGAGATTATTTCACCAGAGTCATCCTTCTAAACCATCTCTGAGTTCTAAGGGTCCGGAGGCCCCTCCTGGAGGGGGGGGTACTGTCAGGACCGGCAGTCATTGCACCCGTTCTGCTGGTCCTGTCTCTGACTCTGGTGGCGATGTGGTTGCCCGTGGCCAGGCTTCTTCCGCTATTTCGCCAGGCTCCTCCTCCAGCCGACGGTCCCTGCCTGGGACGCGCGCTACGATCATAAGGGCCAGGGACATGGCTGGTGTGCACACTCGCTCGTGGCCTGTTTCTGGTCGCCGGAAAACGTGATATATAGTGTCTGTTTATTTTCTGTTCATTTGGCATTTCATGAGTTAAGTTTTGTTTCCTTGCTTTCTCCTCCCAGTCAGCTGGTTGGGTGGGGTCTGCTAGGTATTTAAGGTCCTCAGTTGTTCACCTCATTGCCAGTGTTGAAGTTCCTTTCTACTATCTGGTTGTTGTTTTTTGCTCTGCAGTTTTGACTCCTGTTGTTCCTTGACCCTTGGCGTGTTTTTGACTACTCTTTGGCGTACTGATTTTGTTCCTGACGTACTCTCCTGGTTTTTACGCGGCTTTCTGACTACCCATTTGGTGTTTTGTCTGTCTTGTTTGTTTTCCCTTCCCCTGCACGTGTACTAGTGTATTTCGAGTCATCTGGTTGTCGGCTTAGGGGTTAGCCTGAGCGGGCAATAGGCAGGGAAAGGGGTTGGGATAGCTTAGGGATCACTTACCCCTTATCTGTGTATCCCAGCCCTGACAACTGGCATATTTATTTAATTTGTTTGCTAACTCAATTCCACAACCTGTCCAGGAAGGGAACCACATGCAGGCTTTGTCTGCTGATGTGAATAGTTCTCGTTTATTTCTATTTATCTCAAGAAGGGTTTCAGGTGCACCAGTAAATGAAATGTTTGAACGTGGTCTGATGGCTGGAACAACTCTCCCTATGGTACAGTTCCCCCATGCTCCAATAGGAAGCCATGAGTAGGCTCTGTTACCACAAATGTAGTATAATCCTTGTTTTAAAACTTTGGGGATCATTCTACCATGACGTCCCAGCCATCCCTGAAACCATCTCATATTCCCATACAGGTTTGTCTCACAATTCCATTGGTCTTTGTTGGCTTTCTCTGGGCAGGCACACCTGGGAGCACAAGAAGCTTTCATAGTTGGACCGAAGCACAAGCTGTTAAAGTCATTATCCACTATATTACATGAAGCACCCTTAAATTCCATATTGAATATTAGAGTAGCATTTGTACAGTCTGTTTCCCCCACATATACCTGTGGCAAATTGACAAAACAACCTTTTATCTTGGCTACATGGTTTATGTACATAGGACCCAAACATATAGTAGGTGAAGAGATCATACCAGCAATTTCCAAGTATATCCCTTGATCCGAAAGGGCATTATGAGAGGTGTGATCTACATCTATTTGGACATCATAACTATAATCTATGAGATTCAAATTATTCATTGAGATTGGAACACCTATCAAAGGGATTTCTCTGTGGTTAGCAGGGATGTGAGAACATATCCAACAGTCAGTAGCATTCAGCTGCTTGCAGTCTGTTGATGTAGTTGCCAGATGGAATTTGTACGCTTTCCGCCGTTCACTTGTACACAGAAACATAGAATACAAAGAAACAGGCAAAGCAGCATACGCATTGTGGTAGTCTGCTAATCCAGGTTACGCTCACAACTGGCTGGATCAGTAACAGTAGGACTGCTTTCCTGTTCATGTCTGTCTGTCTTCAGAACCTTTTTACAGTGGCTTGCATGGACCCAGACTGGTCTCCCGCTCAGCTTGACAGCGTTGTGTGTGGTTAGTTGCACCTCATATGGACCATCAAACCTGGGCTCCAAGGTCTTTCTCACGTGTCTTTTCAGGACTACTCAATCTCCAGGAACCAGAGAGTGTGTACCTTCAAGAAAGTTAGGATCTGGTATGGAAGAGAAAACACGTGAATGCACCTTTGACAGATGTTCATGCAATTCCACAAGATATGAGGTCAGACTAGAGTAATCTGCTTGTAGCTGTCGGGGAAAGTATAACCCTGTCCTTGGCACAAAATTTCAAAAGGACTAAGCTTTTCTTGCCCAGTAGGAGTGGTGTGGATGGCATATAATACCACCGGCAAAGCTTCTACCCAGTTCATAGAACTGTGAGAGTCCAAATACTTCTGCAATTTCAACTTAATTGTCCCGTTAAGTCTTTCAACCTTTCCGCTGCTTTCTGGGTGATAGGGGGTGTGCATGGCTTGTGTGATTCCTAGGGTCTTCAGTATGTGACCCATTATCTCTCCAGTGAAATGAGTACCTCTGTCTGACTCTATCACCTCTGGAATCCCATATCTGCAGACCACTTCTGACAATATTTTCTTAGCAGTGTTTTTGGCCTTAGCCATGGTTATAGGCCAGGCCTTGGGTAGCTGTATGTAATCCACCTGCAATCTCTGAAATGGGTACAAAGGTTTGGGAGTATGTTTCTTGGGGGTCTTAACCTCCCAGGGTTATGTCTCGCACATGTAAGACAACCCTGAACAAACTTTCCAAAGAGGGTCTGAATTCCAGGGGCAAACCAATGTTCAAACACCAGTGCGCTCATAGCTCCTTTTGACAAATGAGTAGGGCCATGTGCAAAATTGGCCATCATGGGATACAAGCTCTGAGGCAAACATGTTCTGCCATTTACCTGCCAGAGTTCTCCTGCCTTTGTGGCCCCCGCCTCCATCCATACCTTTTTGTCCTGAGGCGTTATCTGAGCCTATAGTTCTTGCAAGAGCAATTGGTCTGGCATAGTTGGCAAGGACAATGTCAGGAGCGGCAGACCAGCTGCTTCTTTAGCTGCTTGGTCTGCTTGAGCATTACCCATGGCTTGTGGACTATCTTTCTTCACGTGGGCCGATACTTTGATAATGGCTACCTCTGTGGGCAGCTCTAGGGCCTTTAGAAGGCTCTGTACTGCTTCTGAATTTTTAATTGGTTTGCCCGATGAAGTCAGAAATCCCCTGGTTTTCCAGATAACACCAAAGTCATGTGTACCCCAAAGTCGTACCTGGAATCTGTGTAACAATTTATTCTCAGTCCCTTACCAAAAGTACATGCATCAGAGAGTGCCTTCAATTCCGCCTCCTGTTCAGATGCACAAGATGGGAGTGTTTTTTGTATAATTACCTTCTTGGATTACCGCATACCCGGTGGCAAAGTGTCCTTGTTGAACATCTCACCGTCGCGAGCCATCTACAAAATACTTAGCATCAGGGTTAGTTAATGGTGTTTCCAGTGGCGTAGCTACCGGGGGGCAGGGGGGGCGACGGCTCCGGGCCCAGTGACTCAGGGGGGCTCCAGCAAGGATGACCTTGCCTACTATCAGGCGAATACAAGTGAGCGCTTCCATTATGGAAGCGCTCACTTGTATTTAGGGACCCCCATCAGACCTCAGATCAGCCCACCCAGCCACATAGGATTAAAATAAAAAACTTTACTTACCTGTTCTGCGCTGCGGCTGCCCTCCGGTCCGCGCTCTGCTCTCTTCCCTGGCGGCGCGCACTATGACCTGACTCTGCACGCAGCGTCAGGTCATAGTGTGCGCGGGCCAGGGAAGAGAGCGGAGCGCGGACCGGAGGGCAGCCGCAGCGCAGAACAGGTAAGTAAAGTTTTTTATTTTAATCCTATGTGGCTGGGTGGGCTGATCTGAGGTCTGATGGGGGCACAGTCTGCTGATATGAGGTCTGATGGGGGCACAGTCTGCTGATATGAGGTCTGATGGGGGAACAGTCTGCTGATCTGAGGTCTGATGGGGGCACAATACGCTGATCTGAGGTCTGATGGGGGCACAGTCTGCTGATATGAGGTCTGATGGGGGGCACAGTCTTCTGATATGAAGTCTGATGGGGGCACAGTCTGCTGATCTGAGGTCTGATGGGGGCACAATACGCTGATCTGAGGTCTGATGGGGGCACAATACGCTGATCTGATGTCTGATGGGGGCACAGTCTGCTGATATGAGGTCTGATGGGGGCACAGTCTGCTGATATGAGGTCTGATGGGGGCACAGTCTGCTGATATGAGGTCTGATGGGGGCACAGTCTGCTGATCTGAGGTCTGATGGGGGCACAGTCTACTGATCTGAGGTCTGATGGGGGCACAATACGCTGATCTGAGGTCTGATGGGGGCACAATACGCTGATCTGAGGTCTGATAGGGGCACAGTAGGCTGATATGAGGTCTGATGGGGGCACAGTCTGCTGATATGAGGTCTGATGGGGGCACAGTCTGCTGATATGAGGTCTGATGGGGGCACAGTCTGCTGATATGAGGTCTGATGGGGGCACAGTCTGCTGATCTGAGGTCTGATGGGGGCACAATACGCTGATCTGAGGTCTGATAGGGGCACAGTAGGCTGATATGAGGTCTGATGGGGGCACAGTCTGCTGATATGAGGTCTGATGGGGGCACAGTCTGCTGATATGAGGTCTGATGGGGGCACAGTCTGCTGATCTGAGGTCTGATGGGGGCACAATACGCTGATCTGAGGTCTGATAGGGGCACAGTCTGCTGATATGAGGTCTGATGGGGGCACAGTCTGCTGATATGAGGTCTGATGGGGGCACAGTCTGCTGATATGAGGTCTGATGGCACAGTCTGCTGATCTGAGGTCTGATGGGGGCACAATACGCTGATCTGAGGTCTGATGGGGGCACAATACGCTGATCTGAGGTCTGATAGGGGCACAGTAGGCTGATATGAGGTCTGATGGGGGCACAGTCTGCTGATATGAGGTCTGATGGGGGCACAGTCTGCTGATCTGAGGTCTGATGGGGGCACAATACGCTGATCTGAGGTCTGATAGGGGCACAGTAGGCTGATATGAGGTCTGATGGGGGCACAGTCTGCTGATATGAGGTCTGATGGGGGCACATTCTGTTGATCGGAGGTCTGATGGGGGCACAATACGCTGATCTGAGGTCTGATGGGGGCACAGTAGGCTGATGTGAGGACTAATGGGGGCACATTCTGCTGATCTGAGGTCTGATGGGGTACAATACGCTGATCTGAGGTCTGATGGGGCACAATACGCTGATGTGAGGTCTGATGGGGGCACAATACGCTGATCTGAGGTCTGATGGGGGCATATTCTGCTGATCTGAGGTCTGATGGGGCACAATACGCTGATCTGAGGTCTGATGGGGCACAATACACTGATCTGAGGTTTGATGGGGGCACATTCTGATGATCTGAGGTCTGATGGGGGCAGGGGACTGTTAGTTTAGTGATGTAAAAACTGTGGACAGGTTTCCTTTAACATAGGAGTCCTCTTGTTTTTTACTCCTATTACTCCTATATTTCACTGCATTATGTGGTAGAGTATTTAGAGTAGGGTATGTGGAAATTCTATTGTACTGTACTTAACAGCATAGATGATCTAGCAGTTTATATAGTCATCTTTCTAATACAATATTATAACCACAACTAGTAGTATGTGCCTGTGAAGTTGGAAACGTGCGTTTGGGAAGCCAAGTGGGGGGCCCACTCAAGTATGTTTCGCCCCCCCTGTGCTGAACCTCTAGCTACGCCTCTGGGTGTTTCAGTAACATTTGGTAACTCTTTTGCAATGATTAATTCATGACAGTCATGCTCTGCAATTGGATCAGATATTTCTACTACTGCCCCCTCCTCTTCTAAATCCACAGGCAACAAAGTAGCTGGATTTAGAACTGTACAGCACTGCAAAGTGATGTGGGGACTGAGTAGTGTCATTTCATATTTTTTGATTCTGGCTTGAGACAAATGTTTCAGTTTGGTAGTGTGAAGGAGTTCAGCAACTGAATGTACTTTTAATGTAAGAGGGTGTTGTAGTACCAGGTCTTCTGTTTTGAGCACTAATTCAGAGGCTGCAGCAACAGTTCTGAAACAAGTAGGTAGTGCTCTAGCAATACTATCGAGACTGGTAGAATAGTATGCTATGGGCCACAAACGGTCCCTGTGTTTTTGTGTCAGTACCCCTAAGGCAAATCACCCTTGTTCATGACAATACAATGTGAAATCTTGTTTGTAATTTGGGATACCCAGGGCTGGTGCTATGGTGAGGGTTAGTTTTAATGCATGAAATGCACTCACAGCTTCTGATGTTAATTGAAAAATCTCTGTTTTGAGGCAGTCATACAATGGCTACATCATTTGGGAGTAGAGATGAGCGAAGCGATTCGTCGATTCGTATCGAATCTTGGAAATTTTCAGCTGCGAAGCGAATCCGAATATTAGGTGATTCGCTTCAGCTTTGTACGCATTCGCTACATAGTTGTCCTATAAACTATACAATATGGCTACGTATAAGTTACTCTATACACTGTTGCGTACAAATTCAATTCATTAGCAAACTTTTACTGTTAGTTCGTTTATCATGCGCAAAAGCCCGGGAAGAAAGTGGTCACATGACCTTGTGGGCAGGGCTTGCTCTGATTGGCTCAGGCTCGGTAAACCAGTGACGCATTACTTCTGCTACGACTGCTGAGATGAGCAGAAGCACTGTGTGTGAAGTTCTGAGACTCTGAGACCTGTTTTGTGAAAATTGGGGTGTAATTGCTCTGGGAATCCATATTACACATATCAGGTATACTGCAGGGCAAGTGCAGGGCCAGTTCAGGGCTAGTAATTAGAGATGAGCGAGCATGCTTTGCCGAGCATGCTCAAGTGCCATTTTCACGTATTTGCGTACGCATTTTAAAATTGGTACGCTAATACATACGCATATTTTAATCTGTACACAAATGCGTACGCATAACGTACAAATTGTTAAAATGCGTACGCATTAGTGTACAGATTAAAATATGCGTATGTATTAGCGTACCAATTTTAAAATGCAAACGCAAATTCGCGAAAATGGCACTCGAGCATGCTCGGCCAAGCATGCTCGCTCATCTCTACTAGTAATTAATCAGGCAGGGAGAGAGAGACAGGGAGAGATAGGGAGAGACAGGGAGATACAGGGACAAAGACCAGCTGTAGGGCCACAGAGTGAATTGAAAAATGTCTGGAATGGATAAGCAAAAGGGGTCCAGTTCCAGACAGACATCAAGCTCTAAAAAAAAAGGAGAAGGTGGCACAGGGCAGCAGTTCCAAAGGACCTGTAGCCGGAGCATCTATTAGTAGTAGTCGCAATGCTCACCCTGCCGTATCTCTGCGCCAATCTCATTAAGCCGCTCTGGGCACTTCAACTTCAGATCGGACCATTTCCGCTGGATCTAGCCTGGGGTCCACACGGTGTCGAAACAATGGCACAAGCCTCAGATCACCTGCTGGATCACCTCCTTTTTATGCTGGTTCGGGTAGCGGTGTGTGTCATCGTAATCCTGCCAGTCCATCAGCCGGATCATGTATTTCAGCTCTGCAGAGCTAAATGCTGATGATCGCCTGGATGCCATTTGTAAAACTTCGCTCTGCCTCTGAGGAGTGCACGCTGCGGCCTCTTAACTCGTGCGTGCGTGCCTGCATATTACGTAATCGCTAGACAATAGTACTCTGAGGATTCTTACGCAATTTGTACGCTCTTGTGTACGTGTTCAAAGAGGTTGTGCACCTTTTTTACCTGATCGTTTGTTATTAATGCGAGAATGTTCGCTAAAAGCCATATAATTGCATATATTTTGTACACATATTCAACAAATCTATTCGTTGAATATACTAATCTTAGGAAAAGTTCGGTGAATGTTCGGCGAATAAAATTTTGCATGATTCGCTCATCTCTATCTGGGAGCAATCCTTAATCCAGGGTGTTAAGGTGTTTAGTACCTGGAGAGATACAGTGACCTAGGAAAGTCACAGTAGCTTCACAGAGTTGCAGCTTCTCTTCGGAGGCTTTGCAACTATTTGTGGCGAGGAAAATAAGCAAAGATAGAGATTCCTCTTTACACATGTTCATGACTGTGACAAAAAAGTAACAGATATATATATATATATATATATATATATATATTGCAAAAGAACAGTATCCGGATAGGCTGGCTGCCTGGACTGCAACACAGAATGTAGAGCAGTAGAGAAAATATCTGGAGAATTGGCAGCCCCTTGTGGTAAAACAACCCAAGCATACTGCTTGTGGCGGAAAGTGAAAGCAAAATAAGGCCAGCATTCTTCATGTAGAGGGACAGAGAAGAAAGGTCACCGAAGGTCTTTTTGCAGGTTCTGCAAGGGGAAAGAAGAAAGAAGACACCGGCTGCGCGAACAAGTGGAAAAGGTGAGGTTTTTTTATTATTTTTAACCCCTAAAGGCTATTTTAACAGTTAAAATGATTTTGTTCGACTGCCTCAAACTGTTTGAGTCAAATATAATACATGTACAAAACAAAACACGAACAAAATCCCAGACGATTTTGAAATTCCCCCGACATTTTTTAGGTCTTAAAAGTAGGACATGTCCGGGAAAAAGAGGACGTCTGGTCACCCTATATTAAAGGGGCTTTTTTTTGGAATTATTAACCCCTTCCCCAACAAATCTTTCAGGTCATTTGCAATAGCATTTTCATGTGACAAATTTAGTGGGTACTGGCATACACATGGAGGCTTAGTGCCAGGTTTCAGTTGCCCGACTATTGGAGTTACTTGGAGTTACTGGCAGTCTGCCAACGTTTGTCTTAGAAGTCGCCCACAAATGTGATGGGACTTCGGACAGCCAGTCTGGGGATATGGATTTTGAGGTAGGGGAGGCACTAAGTGTCATTAAGGACATAAGTGCACACAGAGTCTCTTCAGGCACAGGGGCTGTAATCTGAGGCTGGCCTGAAGAGAAATCCACAGATGCTTTCATGGCACTAAGAACATCAGTCCCCAGTAAATTGTATGGACTATCTGGACTTACCAACACACGTGTAACAATAGATACAGCATCATGAATGTTAAGTTTAACAGGCTTTGTTAGTGGAAGTTTAACAGATGTTCCCTCAACCCCTTGCCAATTAATATAATCTGAGGAGATAAGCTCCTCAGGTACATATTTTTCTTGTATTAGGGTATGGACTGCTCCTGTGTCTACCAAAAAATCAATTGAATTCCCCGTGTCCTCACATGTGGAGGTAATAATCAGTTGTGGACCTGGGGATGTGTCAAGGGGGTAGTTAAGGTTGAGGGAACACACAGGATTGCCGTCACTTCATTGGGAGGTCTGGGCAGTAGCCTGACCTCTCTGGGGACATTTGACTGAATAATCTCCCTTTTTCCCACAATTCCAACAATTTACTTGGTAGCAGTCACGTGGGAACTGGTTTTTGACTGGTACCTTTTTCTGGAACTCACCCTTTGGTCTTAAGGGTTGATTAGGCCATTATAGGTTTCTTTTATTCTGCAAGTCTAACTCAGCTCCCTTTGCTATGGCCACTAGGTCAGGGAACTGTCAGGTCTGCCAATCGGGGCGAGCCTTTTTTACAGCATCCTGTATAGGTGCTTTTAACCCAGACATGAAAGTATGCTTTAGCAGTCTCATTTCTTTACTGTCTCCTGTCTCATACCCATAGTTAAGCCAGAGCTGTTCTATAGCTGTGGCATAGTCAGCTACGGTACAGTCTGCTTAGAGTCTTGTGTCTGTGTCATAAAGGTGTCAGTCTGATTGTCCTGTTGCTCTTTCACCCAGGGTTTGAGGGCAATGATAAATTCCTGGCCAGACTGCTCTGTGGCTTTGTCTGCAGGGACAGTGCCAGGGGCCTTTTCCAACATTTGAGATTTAAGTACTTCCCCACCTTTTGTCTCAAGAAGACTCTCCAGATCCGCCCAAGTGGCTTTATATGCGGTCTGGATACTTTCTAATTTACGGAGGAAAGTACTGGGGACCGTACGGGGTCTGGCAAAGTATTACACATTGCTAGCAACTCACTAGGGGTCCATGGCCGGTAAATATTATAATCATGAGTTTCCACTTGCCCAGCTCTGACTGTGGGGAGGGTCTTATTGACCAGTGGGTATAAACCCACACGGGGGTGTGGCTTGGGCCCCCCACAAGCTGAACATTTCCCTCTCCAATCTGGGTTTTGTTGTCCACACTTAGGACATGTCCACCCCTCCGGGCCATTATATGGAGGCGGTGCTGTTGGAGAGTGTGGATCATGGGGGGTGATATATCTTACTTCAAGAGGGATGGTTAATTCTTTTGTTGGCAATTTAATCACATCCCATACTTCATACACAGTCCCTTTGTCAGTGTCTTTGCCTTATGGGCAGTCATAGTCAGTCTCTGGGCTACCTCATACCACATTGTGGCCTGGTCATGTTTGTTATAGTCCTCTAACCACCCCTTAAAATTAGTAAGAAATGTAAGCCATATTTGTTCATCCAGTGTTCCATTTACACCTGCTCCCAATTTCTTTAACATTTTTCTACAGTCTTTGGTTGCTTCCGTGCCCTTTGCGCATTGCACAATGTCTATTGCAGAGACCCATTTCTCTGCTTCCTTTCCAGAGGAATGCTTACTCTGTGTAGCCCCCATCCTGTGGGTGGCTCCTTGTAATTCACTATCCAGGTGCTCACACCTGGTGAATTACAGCAGTGTTGGTGGGCACACCTCCGATTGCAACTCTACCAGTGATGCTGTGGGTACCTCTCCAATTTGTAGCACCACTTTCCTCAAAATCCCAGTGGAGCTGTGGACACAATTCAGAGCAGCTTTATCCACCGGTGGCAACACTACTGTATAGTCTTGCCTTCACACAGAGTAATTTACACGTCCTCTCTGGTGTTACGCGTGGGAAACCCCTTAAACCCCTCAACGTTCTTTCTATGGCACAGGAAGCACACAAAGACTGCTATCCAAATTACTACAAATGCAACCAGCTAATCCAAACTTATATCATAATACCAATGCATGTGTAAACAGGAGTTGGCAGTAATACAGTAACTCTTCCTCATACAACACCAGCAGGCATTCGGCATATGTGAAATTACACAGCATGACATAACATTGAACATCCCCTGACCTTTAGCGCCTTTTTCAGGTACTAGCAAGGAACTGCAGGGCCCCTATCCAGTCTTCTGACAGCTTTATACACTGCCACTTCTCACAGCCTCATCCAGGATGGTCCGTCAAACTTTTCCCCACCAGAACCAGAGGCTTCCAGAGACAGGGACCAGACAAGCTAGTCAGCGAGCTCTGAACTTTGTGCTTGGCTCAGGATGGGGGGCAGGGTCAGACCCTTCCTAGGTTCAGCTTATCTCAGCCACACACACAGTCGTGTAGTCATACGCCTAGAGACAATTTTTACACATATAGGGGAATTAAGCAATTCACCAGAAACAAGGCTTGCAGGCACCACATTTGCGCAATAAACCACAGAACAGCGATCAGAGCTCAGGAGACACGCAGTAACACAATGGGTTACTCACCGCCGCCTTCCTGGGTCCTGGTCTCCTTATCGCGATCTGCAGCTCAGGAGCGTCGCTGTGGTGCCCGCATTCTCCACCAGAAAATGTTGTGACAGACCAAGGGTCAGTCACGTGAGGATAGAGCCACGTGTCCCAGGTGAATGACGTTGATGGAGGAAAATGACAGAAGTCAGCAGACAGGTACAATTTTTATTTATTTATTTATTTATTATTATTATTAAAGCCCCATTCATTCCACAGCGCTGTACATGTTAAAAGGGGTTTACATACATAGTCTAGAATAATTTCTCTAGGACAAACAAGTTACAGACTGGTACAGAAGGAGAGAGGGCACTGCCCATGAAGGCTTACAATCTATGCGGTATTGGAGGACACAGTAGGTGAGGGTAAAGCTGGTCATGGCAGTGTAGCAGCAGCAGGGTCACAGGTTGTAGGCTTGTCTGAAGAGGTGGGTTTTCAGATTTCTTTTGAAGGATTCCACTGTAGGTGAGAGTCTGATATGTTGGGGTACAGAGTTCCAGAGTATTGGGGCTGCGCGGGAGAAATCCTGGAGGCGATTGTGTGAAGAGTTGAGTACAATTGAGTACAATTCTGCCAAGATCCCACCTGTAATGGGTCAAGGCCCCTTTATTTATACCCCTTCCAACAGGGTGTAACTTCTTAAGCGTTAACATAATTGGTTAGCAAATATTTCAACAATGGCCTCTGATTGGTTAGTATTCCGCGATAACAATAATGAGTTAATTACTGAACTATGGTTTTTAGCAAAAATGTATATTTGTTCCTTCGCACGTACACAATTTATCTTATCTTAGCAGAAGTTGTTTTCTATGAGTTCTTGCAATAAGCCAGCGCCATCTTGTAATGGCATCCTCAGGAATAGAAACACAAGTCTTTGTATAAAATGGTTGTCACAGGAAAGCTGGGTACTTCTTTATCAATATTAAAGTATTTGGTGTGTGTAAAAACAGGGAAAGAGGTGTCCCAACAAGCCACTTCTTTTTCCCATAACAATATGTGTTTAAACATCATCTGCCCCCAATAAGGGACAATTTTTAGAAGCTTGGGAATATGAAAAAGCATAACACATGTGCGGATGTGGTGTGTTTTTAAACACGCTTTATGTTAACACCATCAAATGTGTGTTTACCCATAGATATGTATGTCAGTGTGTAGCTTAACGTAAATTCAAAGGATTTGAGAATGAATAAGCTTCCCCAGGCTAAGTGAGTAAATATATTTACTAAGAACAGGGAGGCCCTGAATTTAGACCACTTAGTTGTCCCTACCTACTTGCAGTATCAGTCCTAAATAGCTAAACCGCAACTGGATGACAGTCTCAATGCTAAATAGGTGCAGAGACGAACACACAGACGGAATAAACACAAAAGCAGAGTCATCAGGAATGGGTCGAAACCAGATGGCTATGCAGTACCAAACAAAGAGTGGTCAAAAAACAAGCTGAGGTCAGAAACACAGATTACCAATAGCAGTACAGAAATAAGACAATACTAGTAAGCCAACAAAGGCTATCACTAGCAATGGCAAATGGATAGGAGAGGCTTTTAATAGTGCCCCTGGACCCTAGGTCAGAACCTGATAGGTCCATTGGCCTTGCCTCCCATAGGTCAGAACACAAACCCCACTTATGACGGAGCTACTAGGGATGTTGTTCGTGTCATTAGGTGTCGTGGTTCAGCAGTGCGTCTCTGCCTGAGCAGCCATGCCGAAGCTGAGGACCATACTGCTTGAGCCCAGACAGGTAAGTTTATAACAGCAAGTTTACCAGATGGTACCTAAGGCAAAAAAGTGTTAGTGGAAAGCATACATGTCTTCCAGAACAAAATTCAGACCCGAGGAATGCTTTTAATTGGTCTTGCCTCCACAGTACAGACACAAGTTCTCTGCTTTGCAGAATAGACGTTCCTGGTCAGACAATCGAAGGCACTCTATTTGCATGGGCTCTTCAGATGGGGTGGACACTAGAGGAAGAACTGGCCTCTGGAAGGATGGAGTCAAGTGAGATGGTCTTCTGGTGCATGTGACCTCCCTTAGAAAACTCCTTGAAACGCATATCTATTCTTGTGGCCACAGTGATCAGGTGATTCAGAGTGGACTGAAGGTCGCAACCAGCTAATTCATCCTTAATTCAGTCAGAAAGGCCCTACCAGAACACCTCCAGTTGATCCTCATTGTTCCATGCCAGTACGGTAGCCAAGGTACGAAATTGGATGGCGTACTGACCAACAGACAAGGAACAGTCGTAGACGCAGCAGAGCTGATGCAGCGGAGGACATGCGGCCAGACTCTTCAAAAAATCAGCTGGAAGGTAGCGAGGAAAGACTGCAGGTTAGTGGTCTCTGGACCTCTATTTGCCGAAGCAAGCACGTCATCAGACAGCAGGGACACAATAAAGGCGACCTTGGACCGCTTAGTAGGAAACCTCTGCCTATGCAACTCCAAGTGGATCAGGCACTTGTTCAAGAAGCCACAACAGGTCATTGGATATCCACCATAGCGTGGTAGCAGAGGGAGTCGCACATCAGTGGCACTCAAATCCAGACCCTCAGGTATGGGTATTGCAGAGGTAGCAGCGACTGGCAACCCTGCAGTAGCTGAAGGAGAGATGGTATCCAGATAAGCAGTGACATTAAGCATGAATTGCATCAGGACATGCTGTCGTTCACTCTGATATCTCATCTCAAAAAAACAATTCCTGAACAACTGGCTTGGAGTGACCAGCCGGGTCCATGGCCTGAGCATACTGTCTCAAATCAGCGGGTGTAAACCCACTGTGCCACTGTCCTCCTCCTCTAAGGGCGTTGTCTAAGTGAACCCCTCGTTCTTTACAGCCCCACGACCAAAGCTACTAACCAAACTCACTGCATAATCAAAAGTGGCATAGGGCACAGAAGGAAAAGTTTTTATCAATCTCATCATTAAAGGAAGTTCTAAGAGCAAAGGATAAATATTCATCAGACTAAATGAATTTGGCTCATTTTTTGGCACCACTCCCAACTATCAGAGATGAAAATTCTCAAACAGAATACTAGAAAAAAGGATCAGCATCCCTGCCCAACACAAATTCTTTGAGAATTTTTTCCCTCAACTACACCAGGAAACCATTAAAAACCATACAACAGCCAGTACCAGAGAATCCAGGAATCTCAAAACCATCATGAAACCAATTACTTAACAGAACCGACATTAGACGGTCTGGATACCGATTTAACCAGAGCTGAAGCTTCAACCACTTTACCGCCGTCAATGCTTTTACTTAACATTCTGTAGTGGAGAGCAGGCCAGGGATACTACACTTTTTGAAGCAGTCAGCAGCATTGTCTTTCACTGATAATAACACTGACCACAAACCACCCCTCAAATGCTGTGGTCAATTGTGACAATGGTATCTGAGTGGGGGAAATGTGGGCCTGAACAGCTCCCAGAGCCCGAACAGCTCCACTTTGCCGATATCGAGAATACTGTTTGTTTGTTATGGCAGCCTTGTGTGCTCTGAAGGTCTGCCATAGTGAAGTTCCTGCCTGTGGCAGGGCTCCATAGAAGCACATCTCCCATAGCCTCTCCCAAATCAAACAATCGTATGTTAAAGTCCCCTGGGGTACTTAAAATAAGCAGAAATAAAAAAAAGTAATAAATATAAAAATTTTATTCATCCTTTTCCACCATAAAAATAAAAAACATGAAATACCACCACCACATGCAAAAACTACAAAATTATTAAAATAAAAAAGTAACTTGTGATGAAAACGTCAAACACACCCAAAATGTTATCAATAAAAAGTACAGTTTGACCCACAAAAAAATGAGTCACCTCACAGCTCTGTAGACATAAATATAAAACAACTTATGGAGGTCAGAATATGGAGATGCAAAGAAAAATGTATCTTCCCAAAGTTTTTTTTTTTTTTAGTATTTAAGCATAACAAATCTAAAAAATTGGTATCACTGTAATCATACTGACCAGGCGAATGAAGGTCAGGTTAGCCACATAGATAACACTGTAATAATAAAACCCATACATTTGTGGCAGGATTGCATTTTCAACCTGTTTGAAATTATTTTACAACTTCCCACTACATCATATACTAATATTATAATAATTATAATATTAAATGGAGCTTTTAGAAAGTTCAATCCATCCTTCAAAAAATAAGCCCTCATTTGGCTATGTGAACTGAAAAATAAAACAGTTATGGTTCTAGGAAGGCAGGGAGTAAAAAACTCAAATGAAAAAAATAAATAAATTGCTTGGTCAAGGGGTCAAGGGGAAAGGGTAAATATAGCAGGGTTTTGGGATAAAAGGGCAAATGAAAATGGGTGCTTCAGTTCAGGATCCTTACAATGATATCCAGTCATCACAATCGTTGTAATCCAAAGCAGTTGTACAGGTCAGGCACACTCTGAAAAATACTTATCAATTGTAATCAGCAGAAGCAGCTGCTCCATCCTACCGGATCCGACACACTCCCTAAATACAATAGCAGAGGTTGGGAATAAAAGCCAAGTGAACATGAGCACTACTAATAAAGGGAAATAACATATGAAAACATATATAAAAATAACAAAAAAGTGTGACACATTTTTGGGGAGGTATTCCCCCTTCCCCAGGCAAACACCAAGTGAAGGTCTGTATGCTGGTATTATACCAGCAACCTGAAAGTAATTAACAGTGCTAATTCATGATGTATTTGAAAACTTTATTTGGCTGCTTCTCTGAATTTTGCAAAAAAATTATTTTGTCACAAAGTGCATTTCTTTGTAAGCAGTGGGTGCAATAGCAGGGATTGCGCTGCTCATCATCAGCTAATTGTGGCATCTGACAGTAATAACACAGAGTAGAACAAAAAAATAAATAAATAAAAAATCATACTTACCTCAACCATTTGATTGTGACAAGCCGACCGCCGCCATCTTGATTGAAGATTTAGTGTGAAATCTTGGGTGACTCATGATGACGTCATCATGTCGACAGGCATGGGGATGTCGTTTGGCCCCGCGGATGGGATTTTGTGCGAGATCTTCAATCAAGATGGCGCTGATCGGCTCATCACGAGCAAATGGATGAGGTAACTATGATTTTTTTATTTTTAGGGAATAAAGGAGGAAATTCGGCTTTGCAGCAAATCAAATTTGCCCTTAAATTCAGATCAAAGTCCACTTTGTGGACTTCAATTCAAGTGATCATAAGGTTAATCATTAAGAATAGGTCTTTAAAATTTCCCATTTAAATTGCTCTGTTCAAAAATAGAATTGGTGTAACTGTATTGAAGAAATGTGTATAAACCTACATCAGATAATTTTCTCAGTTACAAAGTCAAAAAACACTTTCTAAGTGGAAAATACAAGTTAATACATGTGTAAATGTGCAACATGGTGTGAGAAAATTAAGATTATACGAATAAATAAATATTGTGTTAAAAAGTGAAAAAAAATCTAAACGGGTCAGTGCTAAAATAACAATTGTGAGAAGAAAAGACAATTCCCCGGGGGCTGTCCTGGAATGAGAGGCCACTTATGAAAGACCACCTAGATGTGGTTTGTCACTTGAGGCTGAGTTGCTGTGATTCCTAAATTTTGTCACTATGCAAAACTGACTGGCATTCTATTAAAGTACCATGCTGGATTTCTGTAAGGCCACCCATAAGTCACCCATAAGTCACACGGTTGGATTTCTTGCGACTGCAGCGGCGATCCCATTCATCTCTATGGGATCCCCGCTACTCAGGCATCCTGGCTGCGACGGGTGACGTGCGACAACTGTCGCCGTGTAGCCCTAGCCTAAAGGCAGACTACGTGGCTAGGTACTGGATTTTATACACCTGTGACAGTGAAAGTGACTGAATGAGACACATGAATTCAATGATTAAGAGATGTGTCATAATACTTTTGTCCATATAGTATACAATTGCCTTCAAATATTTATTCAGACCATGCAGCTGACCCATCAATAGTCATAGATTTCAGATAAAAAAAACAATGTACGGTAGTTGCTTTGAGGTATTCAGATATTTATAGGTAGAAAATAGGATTCTGGGTTTATGATAGCTTGTGAAATAATTACAATATGTGGACCATATATCAAGCAGCCTGATACAGGGGTTTATTCTGCTTATGTTTTTAACCTGAAGCCATCTCCCAAGAGCTAAAATAAAACAATAAAAACAATATCAAATATCAAATATATTGAACTAGCTAACAACTCTTTTTACAGAGGTAAAACAAGAAATAAATAATTGGCTTAGATTAAATGTTCTCTTTTATTTTAGTAAACCATAATCTTTACAAAGAGCTCCATGCAGGAAAATAAATGCTTCAGTAATTTTATGATGCCAAATCTCTGTGTAGTAATATACCTAACATAGAAAAATGGAGCAATTATACTTACAGCTCTTTAAGAGAACACTGCTTCTAAAAGTGCTTGTAATTGTGCTATCTCATAGAAATTAAGTAGTTAATTTCATCCGCTGTATGAATGTTTGCAGAAATTTTAATGAAGTATTGATAAAACAGTCTCTCTCAGTAATTGCATCATATAAATAAATGCTTTATGGTTCAGAGATAAAAAAACACATTAGCATAAAAACGAGTCATAAACCATATAGAAAGAAGTACAATATCCATATGACATACACATTAAAAACATTGAGCTGCTTTTATTACTTTTCCAATGCTCTCCTATAAAATGTGAAATATGGTTACTCCCATTGTGGTATACATGCTCAGTTTAGTCGGATTCATACCATAAAACATGGATACTGCAATATTACAGGTGTATAGACCAAATATAGTGAAGTAGATAGATATAGATTAGATGGATTAGATGTGTGATACTTCAGGCTTTAATCTCCAGTGCTAATGGTTCAATTTATCCTTTATTTAAATATCCTAGTCAAGGCAATGTAACTTGTAAGCATCTCCTTTGGCACCTAGCAACCGGCTATCCATTATGCTTCACAATGCTAAAAAATTTTGCAGATGAAAACAGAAATATGTCTGAAGCCTCAATCATTTGTTTCCATGAATGCCATTTTCACACAGTTGGACTTAAATTTTTTTTTGAAGGGTGGGTGTTTAATTTCAATGTATTTAAACATAGGTTAGGGTAACAATTTACCTGTGAGTGTTAACACGATTTTAAGGGTAAAGCCTCATTAGTCCATTTTTGGATATTCAGTTTCCACACGGGTGGAATTATAATTTTTTTTTTACTTGCTCAATTTAATTAAACCAGCATGTATATATGATTACTGCAGGGATACACAGGGTAGGTCAGCAATCTACCTGTGAGTGTTTACCTGACATTGAGCGTGAGGCTTGGCTCTTCATCTGTTAACGTTCATTTATTCCTCCACCCAGTTGAAATTTTATTTTTTAAGACTTGCTCAATTCAATTAAACCAGCATAGAGGTGATCAATAGTACACCAAACTACTTTCCTTTGAATAATAACAAGAAATTGAGCGTCAGGTCTCAATCATCCGTTTATATGAATTCCACTTCCACAGGGTTGGAATTTAATTTTTTTTTGAGACTTGTTCAAATTAATTAAACCGCATAAAGGTAATCAATACAACAATACGCAGGTTAGGGCAGCAATTTACATATAAGTGTTAACATGAAATTGAGCATGAGGGTTGGCCCTTAATCATCCATTAACATTCATTTATTTCTCCACATGGTTGAAATTAAATTTTTTGGGACTTGTTCAATTTAATTAAACCAGTATATAGGGATCAGTACAACAATACACAGGTTAGGGCAATAATTTGTCTGTGACTGTTACTGTGAAATTGAGCATGAGGGCAGGCTCTTAATCAGCTGTTAATGTTCATTTATTTCTTTACATGGTTGAAATTAAAAGTTTTTGAAATTTGTTCTATTTAATTAAACCAGCATATATAGGTGATCAACACCAATACACAGGTCAGCACATAAAAGTATCTGTGAGGTATAATGAATTTAGGCCTAAATGCCTTTCCTTTCCCTTGTGTGTTCACAAACATGTTTCCAATCAAATTTTTTTTCCATTGGGGTTGTTGATTATTAGTGTTGAGCGAAGCGAGCTTCAGATCATACATCTGACGTCGCTTTGGTCAAAACTTCTTTTGAATGCTGTTCAGATATCTGTCTCCATATAACATTCAAATGTATGGACTCTGGCGAGGTGAAATTTTCTATTTCTGAAGTCTCGTGAGACTTCATTGAATAACTTCGGACTTTGATTTTTAAACTTGAAAACCATTTTAAAACTTGAATCCAAAATTGGCTTCTGTACTGAGGTACCAGATTTTCAAGTAATAAAATCGATGGCTGAAGTTATTCAACGAAGTCTCGAGCAACTTCAGAGATAACGAATTTCACCTCACAGGAGCCCATACGTATAATGGTGTACAGAGACGGATCTCCGTACAGCATTCAAATTAAGCTTTGTCCGAAGCAACTTTGGATCTATGATCCGAAGCTCGCTTTGCTCAACACTACTAATTGTAGTCAAACTAGCAGCATATATACGTGATTACTACACCGATAGACAGGGTAGTACACAAAAGTATCTGGAAGTGATAATGAATTTAGACCCAAATTAATTTCCCTTTATTCGCAGGATTTTTATTTTTTATTTTTTGGGGGAGTTGTTGATTATATTTAATCTAGCACCTTATATCTGTGATTACTGCACCAATACATACTGTATGGTAGTGCAAAACATTATCTGAGATTCCCAAAAAAGTCTGGGTTACAGAAGGGCTCCAAATGAAGGAACTAAAATGTGGGTAGTAGCAGCACCAACTATCCATCTATAAGTAGCAGTACGCCGCAGTTGTCCCTGCTTCGGAAAGGTGCAACATTATAGTTGAGGAGAAAGAGGAAGAGATTGTAGATCAGATGGTTTACTCCTCCTCTCAATAACAGTAGGATCATGTGAAGGTGATTTCACAGTCCGACACTGTGCTGTGGAGCCAGGGGTCAGAGTGTTCTTCCTGATCCTCTTCCATGCAGTCCCAAAGAGGGCTTTCAGTGGAGTCCTCACTGTCCATTCCTAGAGGGGCACCTTCCTTTTTCCTAAGAAGTGGCAAGAAAATCCCACCACTCCCTACATCAGATAGTCAAGATAGTCTCCCTGTTGACCACTTGTGTGAGAGCAGTCAGAGTTCATACTGCCTGGGCAGTGGCAGTTGGGGCAGAGCAGAGGAGGTGGGCCAAAGAACTCAACATGATATCCTATAGTCTGATAGAAATGTAAGAGAAAGTGCGGATTTTGATGACGATTGTGTATTGCACAGGACCTTGGGGCCAGATCGAGGTGCTGAGGAGGAGACAACATCAGAGGAAGAGGGTGATGATGGCAGAAATAAAGAGCAGGGGCCATGTACCTCCCAGTGCCACATCCGCTTCAGGATCTGGTGATGCTGCTGAAGTTGTGGGTTGGTTGGGTCCAAAGCTTGCCACAGCTAAGCCGAGCTCTACTTGTGCTGCGCAAGTATCTCCCATCTGGCAGTTTTCTCCACGCTGCTGGAAGACAAAAGCCTTTCCTTGTGCAAGCTATGCAAAAGGTGGCAGCCAGCCACCATACCAGGAGTTCCCCCCCTTCTCCTGGTCTTTTTTGCGGCAGCCAGGCTGCATCCACGGGCAATACAGTGTTTTTCACATCTTCATTATCCCTTTCTGCTTCTCCTGCTCAGACTCCTCCTCCTCCGTTCCATCGTCAGCCATCGATAAAAGAATGCAAGGCCAGGAAACAACTCTACTCGCCCAGCAATCCGATGGTGCACAAGCTTTATTTCTACCTGGCCAAGTTGCTGGCATTGCAGTTGCTACCATACCATTTAGTCGAGGATGCTGCCTTTTGGGAGCTAATGGCGTGCACTCTCTGGAAGATTCCTAGCCAGCATTATTTCTCTATCCCTAATAATCTATCCCTACTTTGTACTCTTGAGTGGCAGACAACATGGGCTTCTCCCTGCGATTGTGGCTGTGTGGCAAGGTTCATGCCACGGTGGACACCTAGACAGTACTTTCCTGGCCCACTGGGTCAATGTTTTTTATGGCAGTGGGGAGGCAGCACCTGTGAAAAATAACACATGCTCCCTGCATGGCACACATCATCAACCTAGTGGTGCAGTATTTTCTAAAAAGTACACTGGCTTGCGCAAGGTGCTGGCAAAGTCCTAGAGACTGTCCAAGCACTTCAGCCACCCTTACGTGGCGAGGAATGCTCTACTGGAGCTGCAGAGACAGAATGGGCTGCCACTACACTGCTTAATCCACAACAAGCCAACTCCCTGGAATTCGACACTGCGCAAGCTTGAGTGTCTGTACTAGCAGCAGAAAGCTGTGAATGATTTTGTCATGCACCAGACAACCTCAGCAGCAGGCAGCATGTGTTGCTTTGAGGTCGGGCAGTGGCAGCTCATTCGAGAGGTCTGTCGGGTGCTGAAGCCCTTCAAAGAGGCTACAAAGTCAGCAGGGACAGCTGTTGCATGAACAACGTCATCTCTTTACGATTTATCTTAGAACAGACGCTGACACTCATGCAGCAGGGGATTACAACGGAGGAAGAGCAGCTGACACATCTTGCTGTCTGCTTTATAGCTGACGGGGACACACAATGGGAATATGCCATGGAAGAGGAGGATGATAAAGATGAGAATGTTGAAAATGAGTAGCTGCCACTGCAAGACTAGGAGAAGGAGTCAGAAATGGAGGAGCAAAAGCACGACAATGATGATGATGGCACCGGTCAAGACATCCAATCGTCTCAGTGGGGAGTGGAGGTGGAAAGAATTAGCTCCACATGCATGCTGGCTAGAATGTTGACCTGTATGCCTGCTTGCGTATGCAGTGGCTGGCATATCGTTGACATCAAGCAGTCTGATGATTACTGAATAGCCATGCTTTTAGACCTTCGCTACCAAGGCAAAATGGGGGAATATTTTCCTCTGGCAATAAGAAAAGACAAATTACATTATTACCAGGAAACACTGGGTATGCAGTTTGTTGCAGTTTACGACATGCAGCCGCCTACCACCAGCATGTCTGAAAGGGAGGCCCCCCAACAGAGTCAACCCCCTCTCCCGCCACATTGAGCAGTAGAAGCCATTTCAGTCTCCTCAACTTGATGAAGTAGTTTTTCCATGTACTGCACCGGGCACCACAAGCCAATAGATTCCGCCTCAACGTCCATGTTCAGGCCTACCTAAACTCTGGGCAATTTCTGTCGCATACTTAGTTCCCTGATCCCATGGATTTCTGTGCAGGTACACTGGAACAGTGGCCCAAACTGGCACAGCATGCTCAATATCTTCTTTCTTGTCCTACCTCCAGTGTCATCTCAGTGCCCCACGGGGGCGTGTTGACACCCAAATGGACCAAGTTGTCCTCCACCAGTGTCCAAAACATCACTTATGTCAAAATGAGCCAAGCCTGGATTCAGGAAGATTTTCACACTCCTCTAGCTGATTCCGATGAATAGGTCTAGCCTTGCTGGCGGTGCACCATCTTGCCACTGTTGCTGTCTCCTTGCCGCCATAATGCCACTGATACGACCTGACAACCATCATGTTCTGTATGGATGCTGCTGCCACTTCCATCATGCCACTAATGCGAACTGTCAACCATCATATACAGCTGCAGCTGCTACCTCCATCATGCCACTAGTGTGACCTGTCTACCATTCCGTTTCTGTACAGTTACTGCTGCCACCTACATCATGCCATTGCTGCAACCATCAAGTTTTGTATGGCTGCTGTTGCCACCTCCATCATGCTACAGCTGCGACCTGCTGACCATAATCTTCTGTAAGGCTGCTGCTGCCGCCATCATGCTGCTGCCACCATCATGCTGCTTCCTGCCTGCCAACACGTACCATCTGGCTGCTGCTGTTTCTCACTGTTAAGCCATTAAGTCAAAACATCTGCCACCACTTTCACTACTACTACTATCATTGCTACTACTACCCATAGACAGCCTTGTATATTCCATGCGATGCTGCTCCTGCTGCCGCATGCCACTTTGGAATATGAAAAAGCATGAGGCATGCGCTGGAGAGGTGTGTTTTTGAAAACAACGTATGTTAACACCATCAAACATGCGTTTACTCATGGCTATTTATGTCAGAACTCTTCAGACTTCATTTACTATTGCTGTCATGGTGATCCAGAGCTTTGGAAGGGAGGAGGAGAAAAAAAACAAAAAACAAAATAATAAAAAATAAAGAGATAACATGTTTTCTTAAAAATAAAAAGTCCTTGGAGGCTACAGGGGTTATAACTTTCAGAGCAATTGGAACAACTGATTCAGGTCTGAACCACACTTTTTCAAATATTCAGCAAACTGGACTCAAAATTAATCTTGACTGGTTTTCTCATTTCTACCAGTCACCATTTCAATATTCATTTGAAGGAGCAAAAACTTAAAAGTACAACCCAACCTCAAGTGTCTGTAATTTTTATATATATAAACTATCATCACTATTCATCATCAACATTAACATAAACACTTGAAAAAGTTCACTCTGTTTGTGATGACTCTTTATAATATATGTGTTTCACTTTTTAAATTGAATTACTGAAAAGAAACAACTTTTTGATGATATTCTAATTTATTGAGATGCACTTGTATATATATATATATATATATATATATATATATATATACAGTACAGACCAAAAGTTTGGACACACCTTCTCATTCAAAGAGTTTTCTGCATTTTCATGACGATGAAAATTGTAGATTCACACTGAAGGCATCAAAACTATGAATTAACACATGTGGAATTATATACTTAACAAAAAAGTGTGAAACAACTGAAAATATGTCTTATATTCTAGGTTCTTCAAAGTAGCCACCTTTTGCTTTGATTACTGCTTTGCACACTCTTGGCATTCTCTTGATGAGCTTCAAGAGGTAGTCACCTGAAATGGTATTCCAACAGTCTTGAAGGAGTTCCCAGAGATGCTTAGCACTTGTTGGCCCTTTTGCCTTCACTCTTCGGTCAAGCTCACCCCAAACCATCTCGATTGGGTTCAGGTCAGGTGACTGTGGAGGCCAGGTCATCTGGCGTAGCACCCCATCACTCTCCTTCTTGGCCAAATAGCACTTACACAACGTGGAGGTGTGTTTAGGGTCATTGTCCTGTTGATAAATAAATGATGGTCCAACTAAACGCAAACCGGATGGAATAGCATGCCGCTGCAAGATGCTGTGGTAGCCATGCTGGTTCAGTATGCCTTCCATTTTGAATAAATCCCCAACAGTGTCACCAGCAAAGCACCCTCACACCATCACACCTCCTCCTCCATGCTTCACGGTGGGAACCAGGCATGTAGAGACCTTCTGTTCACCTTTTCTGCGTTGCACAAAGACACGGTGGTTGGAACCAACGATCTCAAATTTGGACTCATCAGACCAAAGCACAGATTTCCACTGGTCTAATGCTATTTTACCATGAAGGCCTGCTGCACACAGTCTCCTCTTAACAGTTGTAGAGATGTGTCTGCTGCTCGAACTCTGTGTGGCATTGACCTGGTCTCTAATCTGAGCTGCTGTTAACCTGCGATTTCTGAGGCTGGTGACTCGGATGAACTTATTCTCCGCAGCAGAGGTGACTCTTGGTCTTCCTTTCCTGGGGCGGTCCTCATGTGAGACAGTTTCTTTGTAGCGCTTGATGGTTTTTGCGACTGCACTCGGGGACACTTTCAAAGTTTTCCCAATTTTTCGGACTGACTGACCTTAATTTCTTAAAGTAATGATGGCCACTCGTTTTTCTTTACTTAGCTGTTTTTTTCTTGCCATAATACAAATTCTAACAGTCTATTCAGTAGGACTATCAGCTGTGTATCCACCTGACTTCTGCCCAACACAACTCATGGTCCCAACCCCATTTATAAGGCAAGAAATCCCACTTATTAAACCTGACAGGGCACACCTGTGAAGTGAAAACCATTTCAGGTGACTACCTCTTGAAGCTCATCAAGAGAATGCCAAGAGTGTGCAAAGCAGTAATCAAAGCAAAAGGTGGCTACTTTGAAGAACCTAGAATATAAGACATATTTACAGTTGTTTCACACTTTTTTGTTAAGTATATAATTCCACATGTGTTAATTCATAGTTTTGATGCCTTCAGTGTGAATCTAGAATTTTCATAGTCATGAAAATACAGAAAACTCTTTGAAAGAGAAGGTTCGCACAGCCCATGATATGACACAAGACATTTGGCTGTAAAATTATTGCCGGGATGACAGCAACATTGGGAAGACACTCAGACTATCCTGCCCTGCAAGGCCTGATCTAATCACCACCAGCATCAGCAAGAGGAGTATGAAATTCAGATGTAATCCAGCCATTATTCATTTTTATAAAGGTATTTTTTGAACACTGCCCGGTGACAGATTTTTCCTTTTGGGTGTCACCGCCCCCCAACCCCTCCCCCGTTGGAACTAAAAACCCTCTCTGACATGACACTTGAGGCTGGGCAGGAAAGAAGCTCTAGTGCATAGTGGGACAGTTCCGGCCACTGTTGGCCTCAGGGAGGCTGTCCTCTATAACCGCCGGATTATTCGGTGGCTTCTTTTTTTTAGAAATTGCAGAAGGGACACCACTAGGAGGGAACACTGAAGCCCGAGAGGTGGCAGAAAATGACGGGGTTTGCTTGAGTGGAATGGTGGAGCAGGACGAGTCTGACCCCTGGCTACATATGGATACTGTATCAGCAGATGACAGCAGATCACCCGGCTGAGACTGAGATGAGCGTGCCTCATCTACTTTCTCCTCCACTACAATTTTGCGCCTTGGTGGGTTAGCCTGGTGGAACAACGGCCAAGTATTACGAATGCTACTAGTAGATGCTCCGGCTACAGGTCTTTTGGCACTGCTGCCCTGTGCCACCTTCTTCTTTTTTTAAAAGCTCAAAGTCTGGCTGGAACTGGAACCCTTTTGCTTATCCATTCCAGACATTTTTCAATTCACTCTGTGGCCCTGCAGCTGGTCTTTGTCCCTATATCTCCCTGTCTCTACCTATCTCTCCCTGTCTCTCTCTCCCTGCTTGATTAAATACTAGCCCTGAACTGGCCCTGCAATTGCCCTGCAGTATCCCTGACATGTGTAATATGGATTCCCAGAGCTATTATATCAAATTTTCACAAAACAGGTCTCAGAACTTCACACACAGTGCTTCTGCTCGTCTCAGCAGTCGCAGAAGTGATGCGTCACTGGCTTACCGAGCCTGAGCCAATCAGAGCAAGCCCTGCCCACTAGGTCAGGTGACCGCTTTCTTCCCAGGCTTTTGCGCACGATAAACGAACTAACAGTAAAAGTTTGCTAATGAATTGAATTAGTGCGCAACAGCATATACAGTAACTGATATGCAGCAATAGCGTACAATTTATAGGACAAACTACGTAGCGAATGCGTACAAAGCCGAAGCGAATCACCTAATATTCGGATTCGCTTCGCACCTAAAAATTCCCAAGATTCGATACGAATCAATGAATCAACGAATCGATTCGCTCATCTCTAGTTGAGGGCCTGCTGGTGAGCTGACCGTCTAAAATATTATGGTTCTGGGCCTGCTGGTGAGCTGACCGTCTTAAACATTATAAGTGACCTGCTGCTTAGCTGACCGATTAAAAAATTATGGCTGACATGATGCTGAGCTGACAATCTAAAACATTATGGGTGACATGCCGCTTAGCTGACTGTCTAAAACATTATGGTTGAGGGCCAGCTGGTGAGCTGCCCATCTAAAACATCATGGTTGAGGGCCTGCTGGTGAACTGACCGTCTAAAAAAATTATGGTGCAGGGCCAGCTGGTGAGCTGACCGTCTAAAAAATTATGGTGCAGGCCAGCTGGTAAACTTCGAGGGCAGCCTAATAATCAGTTTCATATGATGGAGGATGAGGAGGAAGAGGACGAGAAGAGGGGTACATGGGAATACAGTGTATTCAATACACCCTAACAGCCACATTTAAGGTTCCTTTATGTTAAGCCACTTTCCTGTGGTGGAGTAGATAAGTCAGGGGCAATCCAGGCCTTGTTCATTTTGATAAGCGTCAACCTGTCATCATTTTCAGTTGACAGGCGGATGCGCTTATCAATAATTATGCCCCCAGTGGCACTAAATACTCGCTCAGACAAAATGCTGGCGGCAGGGCAGGCCAGCACCTCCAAGGCATAGAGCACCAGTTCATGCCACGTGTCTAGCTTAGACAACCAATAATTATACGGCACAGAGGGATCGCTGAGGACGTTGACACGGTTAGCTAGGTACTCCTTTACCATCTTCCAAAACTTTTCCCTCCTTGTGACACTTGCATCAGGGTGAAGGTGCTTGCGGGGTGTCATCAACCTGTCCCAGGCCTTGGAGAGTGTCGCCCTGCCTTTGTTGGAACTGCTGTGTGTTCCCCTCGTCTTCCCTCCTTGGGTGGCCAAGGAACTATGTACTTTGCCGCCAGCGTTGTCAGATGGAAATTTCTGAAGCAATTTTTCGACAAGGGCCTTCTGGTATTGCAACATTTTACTTGTTCTCTCCACTACAGGAATGAGAGATGAGAAGTTCTCTCTGTATCGGGGGTCGAGAAGGCTGAACAACCAGTAATCGGTGTTGGCTAATATGC
>ONZH01025637.1:0-47630 GCA_900303285.1 Rhinella marina | reverse complement strand
ACCTGCCGCAGGATGGGGATAAGTACACCCTTTTTATCTATATAGAGTTCCCTATGTATTATTTCTATATATCACCCCCTGAGGACCCTTTGTTTGGAGAAACGCGTCGGGGTCTGTATTTAATTATTTGTACTGTGATGGTGGGCGGGTTATAATTTGCCTAGCCTTCCTTCCATGACAACTTGCTCGGTAGGGCTTTATAGGAGACCGATTAGGCCTAGGTACGAGGACAGAGGATCCCTACCATCTGGGGACACCCCTGGGCTGAGTCTAGAACTAGGGCATTATAGGGATACTACATTAATCCCGGCCCCACATTATTGGTCTCCTTTTTGTATCTCTGTTTTTTATTCTTCACATTTGGTACCCGTCCACGGAACTTATTAAAGGTAACCTTTTAACAGGTGAACACGTACTATTATTATGGACTATAATGTATATATATTGCCCCCATTCCTCATATATATACCCCTAGTATCCTCCAGAAGTATATAGATGCATGTACATGATCCTCAGTTATGTACATGTATCTATATACATGTCATAGCCAGGGTGCCCCCCCATAGCCCCCAGCAGATGGACAATGGCCCATCTGCTGGGGATAGCTGGAGACATGGGACTGGACTAATTAGTCCAGTCCCAGGTACTTCAAAGGGACAGAAGATCGATATGATCTTCTGTCCCTTCTGTTAATTACCCTCAGCGCTGCTGGGGGCAATTAACAGGACAGGGAAACAATAGGTTTCCCTGTCTGTCCGGCGCGTACCTCCGGCGCTTGTAATTAGAAGCGCCGGAGATACAAAGCGCTCCCCAGGCGGAGGATCAAAGAGATCCTCCGCCCGGGAAACAGCGCTGGCCGGCGCGGTGACATCATAGCACCGCGCCGGCACTCGTGCACATGCTGCCGGCGCGCTCGCTCGCCAGCAGTGCGGGAGCACGGGAGCGAGCGCGACCGGGTTTAAATAACCCGATCGCGCTGCGCTCTTCAGTTGAGCTGTGCCTCCCCAGCTAAGAAGACCCCCTGGAACAAGGAGCATCAGAATCATCCCCTGGACGACGAGCAAGGACCCCTGGACTGGCTGAGTACCCCTAACCCTGAACCACCAATGCCATTTACCCCTCCCTGCCATTAACCCCAATTACCTGCATTAACCCCTGGTGAACCCCTGCTCCAGACCCCTGTTAACCCCTGCAATACCCAATTGCCCTGCATTCCTGCCACTACCCCTGTACCCCTGCTGCTGACCCCTGTACCAGACCCCTGCCAGTCCCTGATACACCATTTAACCCCTGCCTTGCTTAACCCCTGCCTTGCTGTACACTTTGCCCTACCATTTAACCCCTGCCTTGCTGTACACTTGCCCCACCATTTAACCCCTGCCTTGCTGTACACTTGCCCTACCATTTAACCCCTGCCTTGCTGTACCCTTGCCCTACCCTTCCCTTGAATTTACCCCTTCCCTGCCAAAACCCCTTGTTATCCCCTGTTGCATTGTACTGTAATTTAACCCCTTTGTTCCTAGGGACAGTAATTAGATTAGGTTGGGGAGGGCTGCTATAAGTGTGAGTGTGTATTGTTTAGTAAGTGACGTGGTTGGAGTTAAACGGGATTGTGTAGTGTAGTTAGGTTTTGTTGTACTGTATTGCTAATAAATATTGTTATTATTTATAATACAGTGTGCAGTGTTTATTGTTTTATAACGTGTACTTTGAGTCCCTTCTAGGTCGTGTGAAAGGCAATAGGTGATTTACCTAGGCATAAATAGGCGGAACTAGCGGAAACGGGTTTACGCCTATTTATGAATATTAATTATTGGTACACCCCATAATACCAATAATTAATATCCCCTTTTACAATCAGTATAATATCGGGGTGCTGTGCTGGCAATAAGCTGGCTGTAAGCCTACCTGAGGTTTTGAAAAAAAAAAAAAAAAGCTGTGTCTCTGTTCAAATTAAAAGGTGGTTGGTTCTACAGCGAAGAACTGATAGAATGAGGTGCTGCAGCAGCTATATTAAGCACTGTGTCCAGCCCCTCATCTCTTGACTCCCTCAAAGCTTTTCCTGATCAAAGTCCCTTAGTTATTTATTTCTATTCTTTCCCCTACACTGCCCGTTACACTAGAAATGATGCTTGCTTGTGACTTTGTATAAAGTTGTTTTCTGACCCATCTGCCCTCATCTACAGTTCGGCACAGAATGACATCTGCTTGGTCTGCCAGGCATATTTCTGCCTGCTGCCACCCCTGGTTCGCTGATGAAAGGGTCTTTCAGCCGCTAAGCCAATCAGGGCAATGCATAACTTTACAGTCAATGATGCTGTGTTAGTTCTCAGTGGTTACAGTATCTCCTCTGCGGCATATCTGCGGAACAGGAGACCCCATAAAAGACTTCACTTGCCGGCTCTCTCTCCATTCTTTTGCACCAAAGCTCTCAGCGAATCCCTTCTTTTCTTTACTCCTCAGTTGAACAAACAATTATCGGGTGAATGTTCGTTTCACAGACAGAACCATACACATTTTAGTCCACATTGTCCCTTACAGTTGTTCAAACTGCCCATACATCAGTGACGTACCGCCAATGGCGTCAGACCACGCCATGGCTATGGGGCCCGTGAGGTTGGGGGGGCCCGGCAGGCCTAGTCTTAGGTATCCCCACTTCTCCTGTAGGTCTCCTCACCCCTGCAGTCCAGGGATAGGTCTCACCCTTCTTCTGTAGGTCTCCTCACCCCTGCACTCCAGGAATAGATGGCACTGTGGACTAAAGGACCTTCCTGACATCATCCACCCATGTGACCATTGGGGGAGGAGTCAGAGAGCTGTGTTCCTGTACGGAGAGGAGCCAGGCTGGAGTTTGGGGAGGCCTAGCTGTGTGTGTGTGTCTGTCTATGTGTGTCCTTGTCCCTGTCTGTGTGTGTGTGTGTGTGTGTGCGCACGTCTGTCATATGTGTGTCTGTCTATGTATGTCTCTGTACCCGTGTGTCTGTCTGTCCTCCTGTGTCCCTGCCCCTGTGGATGTCTGTCCCCCTTTGTGTGTGTCTGTCTGTCCTCCTGTGTCCCTGCCCCTGTGTGTGTCTGTCCCTGTGTGTGTGTGTCTGTCTGTCCTCCTGTGTCCCTGCCCCTGTGTGTGTCTGTCCCCTTTTGTGTGGGTGTGTCTGTCCTTCTGTGTCCCTGCCCCTGTGTGTGTCTGCCCCTGTGTGTCTGTCCCCCTTTGTGTTTGTCTGTCTGTCCTCCTGTGTCCCTGTGTGTCTGTCCTCCTGTGTGTGTGTGTGTTTCTGTCCCTCTGTGTCTGTCCCTGTGTGTGTCTGTCCCCCTTTGTGTGTGTCTGTCTGTCCTCCTGTTTCTCTGCCTCTCTGTGTCCCTGCCCCTGTGTGTGTCTCTCCACCTTTGTGTGTGTCTGTCTGTCCTCCTGTGTCCCTGTGTGTCTGTCCCCCTGTGTGTGTGTCTGTCCCCCTGTGTGTGACACTGTCACCATGCCTACAGTGTTCCTATGTCTTGACCCAGCTGCATAAGGATGTTCTGTGGCGGCTAAATGGATCGCTCATTAAATTTATGCTGACGAACATTAATTTTGGTTGAAGTCACCCATTTTGATCAACTTTGGACTAATGTGTATTAAAAAGGCATCTGTCAGTAGATTTGTAGCTATGAACCAGGCAGACCTGTTGCATCTTCTTTTGGCAGGTGAAGGAAACTGTGTTGGTCCCATGTTCTTGTGTGCCAACATTGCTGAGAAAAATGAAGTTTATATATATATATATATATATATATATATATATATATAAATGAGCTTCTAGAAGCAACAGGGGCACTGCCATTGCACTTTAATTGACAGGGACAGGTAGTGAAAACATCATAACGCCTGGCTCTGTCAAAGTGCAGAGGACACGGCAGTTGCAAAGAGATCAGAGTCTCTAGGTGTAATGGCAACATCCCCTTTGTCCCTAAAGACTCATTTGCATATATTAACATTTTTTTTCAGCAATACGAGCACATATGAACATGGATGTTTTCAGCTGCCAAGTGCACATGCAACAAGGCAGCCAGTCTCATAGGCACAAAACTGCTGACAGATGCCCTTTAAGACTCTGGTCAAAGGATTAACTACAGATACATGTGAATGGGACTTCCCACTTTACCAAGAGAAAAAAGCATTTTGGTTAGCTTGGAGAGACGCTCTAAAGTTGTTGTCTAACCTGCACATACCTAGGTAGGCCTACATACCTCTTGTAGAGCTTAAGTCTAGGAAGCTGTGTGTATTTTGTCATGCTTCAGTAAAAGCAATTGCGACAATTGCTTACCTTCAAAAAATAGACATTGAAGACCAAATCCATGTTGGCTTTGTGATTGGTATGGTAATGCTGGCACCACTGTGATGAAATGAACCTTGCAGCCCTGTCTGTCACACTGCTTTAGGATCACGCGGTACGGTCTCTTCACTATCACCAAAATGTGATGTTCTGCACTCCTGGGAGAAAGTAATGTCAGCTTGGCACAGTTACACAAACACCCCCTGTCGCACACGGGCACAGTGAGGCAAGGGGAGTGACAGGGAGAGAGGGTGACCCATGCAACTTCCAGCATGGCACAACACTCACAACCCTGACAGGCTGAGAGAGCACTTTCACTGCCCCAGTGAAATAGAGCCCTGCCAGCCCAGTAGACCGCCACCAGTTCCTCATTAGATAAAAGCTCGGTCTGTTAACGGGATTATATCTGGCTAGAAACCAGAAAATGTACATGAGTATGTTATCAGCCAAAGTGTATTTTTTTGACTACATAAACCTTCTAATACATCTTGTCCCAAATATTATATAGGTGTTTTGGATTACTATTTTTAAAGGTTTTTGTGTAATGGAAATTTTGTAAATAACTTGATGATAATCTGCCCTTGTCTTCACTTAGGTTTGACTTCACTTGAAGACGCTGTCCAAGGTTCCTGGATTGGATGTTTACAGAGTCATGAAGAGGTCAACTATATATACTTTGGATATAATTTGGACACTGATTTTGCCCTACATACACCACACCATGCAAATAATGTCTTATAATAAAATACTACAACCTATGCGTTTTAATTTTGACATGTCATCATTGATGCCACACATAAAATTGCATGTGATATATAAAGAGGTTTATAATATGTAATGAGGAGGTCAACATAATATTTGCAGTTCTAATGCATATTTATGAAATGCAAAACATAATTTTAGCTTAAAATTCAGCCATAACAAATGAAAAACAAATAAAAATGACATAATCACATCTCAAAAAGTTCACAGGTGAAAGGCCCAGATGCTTGAATATAGAGGCTGGGAATAGTGCTTTGAATATAGAGGCTGTGAATATGAGCTGGGGCGGGTATGCATTGTGGGCATATTGAACCCCGGTTGTGGCTCCAAAGACCTGGCTACAGCCCACTGCTTCATGTTGTCCACCACACAAAGCAGTTCCAGAGTATCTGTGGTGGACTCCATAATAGTGGAATTACATTAACATACACCCAGAGTTTTTCTGGTGGCCAGTTTTGGATCAGGGAAGCTGGGCCAAGGAGCATCCTTTCCTCCTTCCCTTCCTTCTCTCCCTCAAATACTCGAGCACCTGACCATCAAGTAGAACTCAAGTATATGAGCGAGATAAAGGATTGGCCCTAGCCCCCCTTCTCCGCTGTGCCTACCTGCGCTGTGGTTAAGGGCTAGAATGCTGGACACCTTCTGCTTCCACAGCGTTGTCCCGCATGACAGGGCAGCTCTTGGGTGCTGAATTCGTCATCACTGTGCACTGGATGTGGTCATCTGGAAGAACAGCAGGTTGCTCCACCTCAGTGGAAAAGTTATGGTGTTGTCCCAGTGGGGAATAAATAGTATCCATTAATAGTTGAATATATAATAACTTACAAATTCATGAAGTAGATACTTACCACCTTAGAACCAGGATGGGGTGCAGAAACTGTAATTGCCTGGAGTACATACAGTACAGACCAAAAGTTTGGACACACTTTCTCATTCAAAGAGTTTTCTGTATTTTCATGATTATGAAAATTGTAGATTCACACTGAATGCATCAAAACTATGAATTAACACATGTGGAATTATATACTTAACAAAAAAGTGTGAAACAACTGAAAATATGTCTTATATTCTAGGTTCTTCAAAGTAGTCACCTTTTGCTTTGATTACTGCTTTGCACACTCTTGATGAGCTTCAAGAGGTAGTCACCTGAAATAGTATTCCAACAGTCTTGGAGCTGGAGTTCCCTTTTGCCTTCACTCTGTGTTCCAGCTCACCCCAAACCATCTCGATTGGGTTCAGGTCTGGTGACTGTGGAGGCCAGGTCATCTGGCGTAGCACCCCATCACTCTCTTTCTTGGTCAAATAGCCCTTACACAGCCTGGAGGTGTGTTTGGGAGTCATTGTCCTGTTGATAAATAAATGATGGTCCAACTAAACGCAAACCGGATGGAATAGCATGCCGCTGCAAGATGCTGTGGTAGCCATGCTGGTTCAGTATGCCTTCAATTTTGAATAAATCCCCAACAGTGTCACCAGCAAAGCACCCCCACACCATGGCACCTCCTCCTCCATGCTTCACGGTGGGAACCAGGCATGTAGAGTCCATCCGTTCACCTTTTCTACGTCGCACAAAGACACGGTGGTTGGAACCAAAGATCTTAAATTTGGACTCATCAGACCAAAGCACAGATTTTCACTGGTCTAATGTCCATTCCTTGTGTTCTTTAGCCCAAACAAGTCTCTTCTGCTTGTTGCCTGTCCTTAGCAGTGGTTTCCTAGCAGCTATTTTACCATGAAGACCTGCTGCACACAGTCTCTTCTTAACAGTTGTAGAGATGTGTCTGCTGCTAGAACTCTGTGTGGCATTGACCTGGTCTCTAATCTGAGCTGCTGTTAACCTGCCATTTCTGAGGCTGGTGACTTGGATGAACGTATCCTCCACAGTAGAGGTGACTCTTGGTCTTCCTTTCCTGGGGCGGTCCTCATGTGAGCCAGTTTCTTTGTAGCGCTTGATGGTTTTTGCGACTCCACTTGGGGACACTTTCAAAGTTTTCCCAATTTTTCGGACTGACTGATCTTCATTTCTTAAAGTAATGATGGCCACTGGTTTTTCTTTACTTAGCTGCTTTTTTCTTGCCATAATACAAATTCTAACAGTCTATTCAGTGGGACTATGAGCTGTGTATCCACCTGACTTCTGCCCAACACAACTCATGGTCCCAACCCCATTTATAAGGCAAGAAATCCCACTTATTAAACCTGACAGGGCACACCTGTGAAGTGAAAACCATTTCAGGTGACTACCTCTTGAAGCTCATCAAGAGAATGCCAAGAGTGTGCAAAGCAGTAATCAAAGCGAAAGGTGGCTACTTTGAAGAACCTAGAATATAAGACATATTTTCAGTTGTTTCACACTTTTTTGTTAAGTATATAATTCCACATGTGTTATTTCATAGTTTTGATGCCTTCAGTGTGAATCTACAATTTTCATAGTCATGAAAATACAGAAAACTCTTTGAATGAGAAGGTGTGTCCAAACTTTTGGTCTGTACTGTATATGGTTTCTTTTTAAGCACCCCATCATCACTATGTCCCTGTGAGAGGACTAACTTACACCGATATTGATCTTGGCAAGATTGCCAACGTGTCTTTATTTGTTCACTGTTAAAACACAACATTAACAACACTAAGGGGGTTATTTATTAAACTACTGTAAATTAGAACAGGATTAGTTTCCCATAGCCACCAGATTCCTCCTTTCATTTTCCAAAGGTGCTGTCCAAAATGAAAGGTGGAATCTGATTGGTTGCTATGGACAAGTAAGCCTGTTCTACTTTACACCAGTTTGATACATGATCCCCTAAATGTCTAGTTGTGGAAATATTTCCAAAAAACATGTGTATAAATGGTGACATCAGCACATCCAAGTATGCCACAGTAGTTGTTGCTAACTCATACAATACTACGGGCTGTCCTTCATTAAGTTTTTTAAGCATAAACATGGGGTTTTAACAATCTTCAATTAATATTATGTGACTGGTGATAGAAAAAATATGTTTGCAAAATGGCCAAATATTTAAAAACACAGGCAGAAACAACATAGACTTCAGAAAGATGATACATTTTATAGTAAATTTATGAACAAGTACTGTTGAAGAGGTACATCTTTGCCAATACTTTAATTCCTCCTGGGTGTCCACCTTCATAGTTGTGTCACAAAACACGAACAACCCTTGCTACCCATATAGCTACGCAGCTGCTTAAAATGTAGACAAAACTAAAATGTCATAAACATAAACTTCGGCATGGGTGGCCTTACCTAGGTCACAGCACTTATTTTGCCTTCTCCCACTGTCTGGCAGCATGGATCTCGCCACCTCCTCTCATGTGCACTCCTTGGATACCCAGTCGTCATAGGCATCACTGGGCGTGTCCCATATTTGAGGCCTTTCGTGAATGAGACAAATGAGTCTCTCAACATCCATTCTGTCTGCTTTTGACAAAAACTTCACTATTAGGGATGAGCAAACGTGTGTTTTACAAGTTCAGGTTCAGGTTTTATTACAATTCCAATATGGATTCCATTACCACATCGGATCTTTCTGGTTTCCATTATGCCGGAGTGCTCTCTTAAATTATTATTTTGAGACTAATTTTTGAAGTTGTATTTGTTTCACGCAGGGGCAGACTGGGAACTTAAAGTGGCCCTGGAAAAAATACTAAAAGTGGCCTTGTGTTGTAGATGGGTCTAAATTGATGGAAGACCGGGTCTGCAATACCATATTGTGGCACATTATACCATCCCAACAGAGCCAAATACCACAGTCCATCACAAAATATTGCCTGCTGCACAAAATGCATCCACAAAACCTTCCACTGGCTGGCTGTGAGAAGGCCCAACCGGGTAATTTCCCTGTAAGGTCTATGGCCAATCTGCCCCTGGTTTTACGCCTTATTTCCGATGTATTTATGTTGGTGCATTTAGGCACATAAACAGTCTTATTTCTACTCCACTCCTGACCAGGCTTATTTTTCCCCCATCTGTTTTGAGGGGGGACATGTGCAACTTTTTTTCCGGTGATTTGCGTTTTTTTTTAATGCACAAACCAATGAGACAAGTTATAGTGAATACAAACCTGTCTTAGGGCCCATTCAGAAGCCGTATTATTGCGGGTCCGCAATAATGCAGACCCGCAATACTACGGCCGCCACCCGGCGTGTGTTCCGCAGCGCTGCAGAACACACGGCCGGGCGCCCCATTCAAAATGCCTATACTTGTCCCCATGCGGACAAGTATAGGACATGTTTTATCTTTGTATGTGGAGCCGTGGCACAGAGCTGGCTCCGTGATGCGGCTCTGCGCTCCCATAGAGATGAATGGGGCCGCATCTATTCTGCAATATTGCGGAATAGATACGGCCCCATTCATGCGGTCGTGTGAATGGGGCCTTACAATAAAACAACCTCTAGAGGTCAGACTTAAACCAAATTCAATTAAGCTGATTTATTAAGGGATCATGCATTTAAGCCAATTTAAAGACAGACCTTTCAAATACACTACTCCACTACTACACCAAAAAAAAAAAAAACCTAAATAAATGTGCCCCATTTACTATAGTGTTTGCATCTGTTTTTAGTTGAAAAAAATGCTGTTTTAGACAGTTTTTATTACTCGCATTTACTACTGAAAGTGTGCCTGTTTTGGAAGCTTTTGCACCTCATTTGACTATTTTGACGTTTTAGATTAATTCTGGAATTGTCTATTTTTTCAGTCTATTATGTAGGTGTTTTTGTTTTGTTTTTTTAACGCATGAATTAGACACACAAATAGTCTAATTTTTATTCCACAGGTGGCATATTTTTATCCAACAGTTTTCAGTGGTAAAATGCTACTTTTTGGCATTAAAAGTCACATTTTCAGGGAGACATGCAACTTTTCTCTGCACAGATGTGACTATTGTTCATGCACAAATAAATTAGACCAGTCTAAATGAATATGAACCTGTCTAACTGAAAACCAACCACCAAGGTCAGATTAACCACTTCACGTCCGCCCATAGTATATAAACGTCCGTGAAGTGGTTGTCTATTTCTGAATGGACGTTTCTGAACGTCCATTCAGAAATAGCAGCTGCACGCTAATCGTGCAGCTGCACAGTGGGGTACCTGCTGTCAGTAACAGCAGGGTACCCCAAAGAGAAGGCAGGGACCGTTCCCAGGGGACCCTGCCTTGTAGATCACTGTATACACAGCGCTCACCGAGCGCTGTGTATACAGAGCAGGAAGCGCTATTGCGCTTCCTGTTCCGGCCCGGCGGTCACGTGATCGCCGGGGCCGGGAGCGTGCAGGAGCTGCCGGGTCTCTCATAGACCTAATCAGCCCTGCACTGAGGCTGTACAGCATAGTATTATGCTGTACAGCCTCTCTGGGGATGTATTTCCCCTGTAACTGGGGCTACTATGTCAGCCCCAGTTACAGGAGAAATCAAGTGTAAAAAAAAAATAAATAAATAAGTGAAGTTAAATGTCCCCCTGAGGTCTTGTATGACCTTATGGGGGACACAAAGTGTAAAATAAAAAATTAATAAAAAAAATAGATTATATAAAAAAAAATCACATATAAAAAAAATATTTTCCGCCCAAATATGTCATTAAAAAAATGTTACAAATAAAAATAAATAAATAAAATAGACATATTTGGTATCACCGCGTCCGAAACGACCGTCTCTATAAAAATATCACATGATCTACCCCATCAAGTGAACTGCGTAAAAAAAATCTAATAAAAATTATGCCAAAACAGCTTTTTTTTGTCGCCTCACCTACCAAAAAACATAATATCAAACAATCAAAAAGTCGTATGCATCCCAAAATGATATCAATAAAAACGTCACCTCATCTCGCAAAAAATGAGCCCCCACACAAGATCATAGCCAGAAAAATGAAAAAAAAAATGGCTCTTAAGAAATTGCAACACAAAAACATGATTTTTTTCTAAAAATGCTCTTATTGTGTAAAACGCCCCCCCAAAAAAATAGACATATTTGGTATTGTTGCGTCCGTAACAACTGGCTCTACAAAAATATCACATGATCTACCCCATCAATTGAACAGTGTAAAAAATATATATATATAAAAAAATGCCCCTAAACTGCTTTTTTTTTTTAGTTAACCTCCCAAAAATTAGATTAAAAAGTGATCAGAAAGCCAGATGTACCCCAAAATGGTGCCAATAAAAAGCACAGCTTGTCCCACAAAAAAATAAGACCTCACGCAGCTCAGTCCACAAAAAAATTAAAAAGTTATAGCTCCTAAAACCATGACAAAAAATTCCATGTTAGAAAATGCAGATGCTGCTCCTCCCCTTCTGAGCCCTGGCGTATCCCCAAATAACAGTGTACGACCACATGTGGGGTGTTTCTGCAAACTGCAGAATCGGGGTAATAAATATTGAGTTTTGTTTTGTTGTTAACCCTTGATGTGTTACAGGTAAAAAAAAAATGATTAAAATGGAAAATCTGCCAAAAAAAGTGAAAATTTGAAATTTCGCATCTATTTTGCTTTAATTCCTGTGGAATATTTAAAGGGTTAACAACATTTCTAAAAACAGTTTTGAATAGTTTGAGGGGTGTAGTTTCTAAAATGGGGTCATTTATGGGTGGTTTCTATTATGTAAGCCTCACAAACTGACTTCAGAACTGAACTGGTCCTCAAAAAAGTTGATTTTGCAAATTTGCGTCTAAAATTCTAAACCTTCTACTGTCCTAAAAAAATAAAATGACACTACCAAAATGATGCCAACATAAAGTAGACATATGGGGAATGTAAATTAAAAAGGATTTTATGGGGTATCACTATCTGTCTTAAAAACAGAGAGATTCAAATTTAGAAAACAGTGAATTTTTTCAAATTTTCGTTAACTTTTGGATTTTTATAAAAAACCAAATTATAACTTATCGACTCAAATTTACCATTAACTTGAAGAACAATGTGTCACGAGAAAACAATCTCAGAATCGCTTGGATAAGTAAAAGCGTTCCAAAGTTATTACCACATGAAGTCACACATGTCACATTTGCAAAGTTAGGCCTGGTCAGGAAGGGGGTAAATGGCCTGGATGGGAAGTGGTTAATAACAATATGCCTCGTCTAATTCATCAACACTTTTAATAAATACTGGACAAAAGACTGACAGCCGAATCAAGTACGCCTTTCTAATTTTATGCCTAAAAACAGGCAAGCTTAATAAATGTGCCCCACTGTTTCCACACAGAGCATGTTTCCCTGACTGGCTAACTAACTAAGGGCTGTTTCACACGAGCGTATGCAGTCCGGAAATCTCTGGTCCATGTGTGAGCATGATTCCCCATTCTGGGCACTGCTCATCTTAGGCCTCTTTCAGACAAGCGAGTGTCATGCTCCGGACTCTCAGCGCAGCTCCTGTCCTGAACTTCCAGCACTGACAGGTTCACATAGCATTATATTAATTTATGATGCTATGTAACCCTTAGAGGTCTGGATGCATTAGATAACACTGGCAGCATTAAGTTAGTGTTATCCAATACATTCCAAAACTGTAAGGAAATCAATATAATGCTATGCGACCCAGAAAGGATTACAGGTAGGAATGAGCAAACTTGTGTTTCCAAGTTCGGCGTACAAGGTTCAGGTTATCTAAGAATTATGTTATGTGTTCTGCTACCACGGATAGCAGAATCCATAACAGAATTCTTAGATAACCCAAACCTTGTACGCCGAACTTGAAAAATCAAGTTCCCTCATGCCTAATTACAGGATCAGCCCAATAAATATGGACTGCTCAGGTATAGTAAAAAGAAAAAAAAAAGACATGTATTCACTCACCCTTTTGCAGCAGTACTGCACCTGTTGGACCTGCCATGTTTTCTGGATTTCCTTAGTATTGAGCAGCTGATATAATTAGTTTCCATCCATCAGGATTTACCAGTTTCTTGGATATCCTGACTGGCAGGCCTGAGGTGAGTTGTGGAACCCTGCTCTAGAGGAACCCAGGCTTGGCAGTGTCATTTCAGTCCACCCTTTATGTTATGAATCCTGGACAAATCTTCTGGCACCTGTGGTTTGCATGGTGTTTTTATGAGCTTGAAATAAAGACTTGGAGTTTTTAACCACAAGTGCCAAAAGATTTGTGTAGGATTCAGTGCATAAACTGATCAGATATACAGTCTACGCATGCAGTTTATTTGTATGCTACTTTCCAAAGTCCAAACTACCATAAACCAAAGGCATGAGAATGTGAGATGTATTTGTATTGTCATATCTGAAATACTCGGAAATAACTGAAAATAGCAGCCAAGTACCTCTTGCCTGAAACTAGGTGCGTTGAAGGTGGTGCTTGTGTCACTTGTATTGGTAATCTAAGCAGCTCCAACCTCCTCCTGAGCAGCACTTGCCAGACCAGTCCCACCTGTTCTCCTGAAACTACTTCTCTCTCTGCTCTCAGAGATCAAGGTGACAACAACCTGCTCTGAGTTGGACAAGGAGCTGTAGTGAGTAAGGTAAGCTATCAGATAGAAATACTCTACTTAGAGGTTTGTTAAACACTGAGGGATGTAATGAACCGTGTAAAAGTGTGGAGATAAATCTAATAAAATGTAATTTCTTCTTAATTAATGAGAACTTGTGGACAGTCTTGTGATGGTTCCGCATAGCGATTTTACTGCTGAACGTCATGGAAATGCCAATAAAGGGAGCAACTCCCAAGACATAAACTAGAAAGTGATCATCCAAATGATTTCAGTACAGTTCTCTAGTTTAAAGAGACCATGGTTTCTTCCAAATGCTTACTAGTTAAAAATAAAAATCACCTCTACAGTTCAGCTGCACACGGTATGTAGACTACCATAATGCTTTTTCTGTTGTGTTTTTGTGCCGATTTTACTAATACGGTCGCGTGCAGGAGGCCTTATGCTAATTTTACATGAGCGATACGGATTGTGTCAGGATCTATTCAAGAAAAACTGATGGTTTTGCACACAAGTTGAATCAGTTTTGAGTGTGACTGCATTCAGTGTGTGCATTTGTCCGTCCGGACTGCAGGCGTTTTTCACACGCGTGAAGAAAACTGAAAAATAACAATCTACATCTCGTGACAACCATCAGTGAAAAATGCTTTGCATCTGGATGCCTTCCGTTTTTCACATAAGCTCCTTTCACTTCTATGAAACCAGGCCTGTGTAAAAAAACGCACAATATAGAATATGCTGTGATTTTTCCTGAACGCAGAGATGATGCGTAAAAATTTGCACAGATCTATTGAAATAATTTAATCCGGACGCTATGCATTCACTACATTAATCGTATCCGGGCAGAAAACTCACCTGTGTGAAAGAGCCCTTAGAAAGAAGAGGAGTGGCATGAGGAGCGAGAAAAGAGTGTAGTTAACTATGTGTAGCCACTCTGTGGCCATTTCTGGGATCTCCATATATTGGCAGAATGGGGGCCTCCTAAACTCTATCTGGTACTACAGAAAAAAGTAGTTGAGGTAGGGAGGTGGGCGATTATATTTATTGTAGTTTTCACCAAGCCACAAACTACAATGAAGAGAGCTACATGTATGTTTTCCTCCTTTCTCCAGTGCAAAGACAGAAATCCTAATTCGTGTGAGTCCTGACATGGAAACACAACCTAGCAGATATTTATGCGATATACCAGGGATGCCCAACCTGCGGCCTTCCAGCTGTTGCAAAACTACAACTCCTAGCATGCCGGACAGCCTACAGCAGGGCATGGTGGGAGTTGCCATATACATTCGATGTGCCATAAATGTCTGACATCATGATACCCCTTCAAGTTTTATTGTAGCCTTTGGGACTGGTTCAAAATGAGTGTGGCCCTCAGACCACAAAAGGTTGTGCATCACTGGTGCATCACTTCTGGTCAAATATGACAGAAGTTATGCTGTTGTGAATGGGGGTTATGAAATCCCATTCACACAGTGAACTTAAAAGGGTTGTCCACTAGCTGATCAATGAGGGAGCAGCATCCTGCAACTCCAACAATTAGCTGTTCTGTGTAGCTTGGTTGGCAGAAGATGGCACCAGAACTACACATCACAGTCAACATTATAGTGGACAGCGTTCGTTACTACAGTGCTGCTCCCATTCACTTCAGTAAGAGCAGTGCTGCAATAATGAGCCACGTCCTCTACAATGTAAATAGTGCAGAGTAGTTCTGGAGTGTTTCCCCTGTAACCGCAGATACAGGGAAATACAGCCCCCAGAGAGGTTGTACACATCTGTAAAGCCCCACTGCTGAGCTGATCTGGGTCTGTGAAGACCCAGCAGATCTTGCAGTTACTCGATCCCAATCACATGTATGCTAGGACTGAGGCAGGAAGTTCCTGTATTGCTGCTTCCTGATAAGTATATATAGTGCTTATTGAGGAATGGGGAATTTTTGTACAGAAGTTTATGTAGTATGTTAAGAGGTTGTCCAGCCTTTTTTCTTAGTGATGGCCTTTCCTCAGGATAGATCATCACTAGTGTTGAGCGAACTTCTGTTTTCAAGTTCGGCGTACAGGGTTCATGGTTCAGGTTATCTAAGAATTCCATTATGGATTCCGCTACCACGGACCATGACTGGCCACACGGTTCTTCATCGTAGCATGGCCACAACCCGTCCACAGCAGGGCCACTCCGTGTGGCCGTACCTTAATGGCTTATGTACACGACTGTGGTTTGGGTACGCATCCAAGCTGCATTTGTTTCAGGTCAGATGCAGACTCACATGTCCGTTCCGCGGAACATGTCTTATTCTTGTCCGTATCACAGACAAGGATAGGACTGAACAGTCAATTCCACAAAATGCGGAATGCATGTTTTGTGGAATTGCGGAATGCGCAAATCCATGTTTTCTGGGCCACAAAACGGACACGGTCGTGTGCATGAAGCCTAAAGCAGAGTGGCCTGGGTGTACAAGATTTATAGCGATTTGTGATGAATTAATTCAGAACTAATCAAATTTCTTGGCTAATTTCAGTGATGTTGCCAAATTGAATTTTTAAAAATTTCGCTCAAAAAATCATTTCCATTAATTTACTTTGGTGGGAAGCACATGGGGGACATTTACTAAGGTCGGCAATTTAGATGCCGCTCTAAGTCCATGTCCACTGACTCTTGATGCACCTAAGTAATGTAGAGGCGCCGGCCTCTATATAACTTAGGTGCTTTACCGGCAGCCGTGTAAAGGCACCCTAATAGTTAAAATCAAACTTTTAGCACTATGAAAAGCCTAGGTTTGGCTTAAAAGGGTTTTCTGCTTTTCCTATATTAATGTACTATCCTCAGGTTAGGTCCTAACTATCAGATGGCCCAATAGTCAGCATCCCCACCGATCAGCTGTATGAAGAGTACAAGTGCTGTGTTCTCTTCTGTTTATCTGCTCACTGTCAACATTGCAGGGGTGAGCAGTATAATTGCAGCTCCTTCATCCCATTCACTTCATTGTGACAGAAGTGATCCATACAGGAAAAGTGGAGAACCCCTTTAAAACTTGATGTGACATTTACCTCCAAAAATTTGTTAAATTTGCCATATTTTATGCCACATTTTAGGCCTATGCTTCTCCATGGTTACAAACTACAGTTAAACCTTGTATTTAATTGCAGGAGCTTTATGCACAAAATAAAATAATGTTTTTAATCAGGACTATTTCCAAAAGTTGTTTGTTTCATTTTAGATGCACCGGAGCACATAGCTACTAAGCAAATTCTGTGAAATTTATTGAAATAACAAAGCATATGTACATATTAACTCCATTAAAGTTAGAAATGTTATATATTTACTCTTCTTTATTATAACTATGTGGATGGAACTATTAAAGAAGAAAAATAGTGTATATCACAAGTACCACGTGTTGTAAACTGAATCCTTACATCTGGTATTAATATGTTGTATTTTTGCTAATTGTTCTTCAGCAGATGCATCTCATAAGACATGTCATTCGCAACTCAGCACTCGGCAGTGAAGGATTATAACTGCTGCTTTGTGTGCTAGTCCTGTGCTTTCCCATGAACTACAATGTCTCGCTCTCAAAGAAGTGTGACTAGTGAACGAAACCCACCGTCCCAAAGATCATACCATGACAGACCAAGAAGAGAGCGGTATGGCCCCAATGGACATCCTAATGGAGAAAGGAGAGATCAAAGATCACATAACAGGTACAGATATCAAAGACATTGTACTAATGGAATTTGATGAGGTCTCTATATTTTGCTATTCGACATCAGATGTATTCTTAAAGGGAACTTGTCAAATTGAAAATTCAGTCCAATCTGCAGGCAGTATGGTACAAAGCAGCAGCTTATCAGATTGATAGTTTTGTAGAAAACAATTCAGTATAACTTTATTTTATTCATTGAAATGCTTGCTTAGTAATCCAGTGGGTGGTCTTATTCAGCAACTGAAAGCTTGTAAAGAAACATATAGATAACTGTCAATCCCAAGACTGCCTACTGGACTCCTAAACCCAGAATTTACAAGGATTTAAATGAATAAAGTTAGGACTCATTCACACATCTGTGATGACATCAGTGATGAGTCATTGGTTCATGTGTGAAGGGTCCATGTTTAGTCCATGTGTCCATTTTTTGCTTTCCATGTGTCATCCATTCCACGGTCCTGAGGGTGTAAAACATTTTAGACTGGTTTCATCCTGCTTTTTAGACCTTCACTGGACTTTCCATCCAACTGAGCAGGGCTAAAAAGCAAAGTGAAGACACAGCTGAACTACAGAAGGCAGAAATGAACCCAACAGGGCCACAGGCCAAGGAATCTGGACTGGAGATTGGAGGCAGTAGAAATGATCAGGGCAGGCAGCAGACTAAGGTAATGTGGAGTGACACGCACAAAGCCCACTGAAGGTTTCTGAAGGTGGTGTTTGACACCAGGTGGCGTGGAAACCGAGGTGGAGCAAAACCTATTATATGGCTTTGCTCCACACTGGCTGTTGGGCACGTCCTCCTTCTGACACTCCCAGCGTGATCATATGATGTCACCACGCTGGGAAATTCAGATCCTGACTACTTCTGCTACTTGCTGCTCCTCAAAGGTCCTGCGTCGAGGGGGCGCCATGCTCTCCCTCTTGTCACAGACTGTGTTGATGTAATAGATTCTCAGGCAGCATAGTCAGAAAGTGCTGCACCTCAATAAAGTAGTGGCACACTATTGGTCTGACTGCGCTGGTGCAAGATCATTCAAAACTGACTGTTCTCTCGGAAGCAGCAACCTGTGTGTCTTGGCCAAATTCTTCAAATAGCAATTCTACTGCTACGGCTGGGTTCGCACTTGCGTTAGGGTATTCCATTATAGGTTCTGTTAATAATGGAATATAACGGAATTTGTAGACTGAATGCAAAACAGAAGCCTTTAAGAGGCTTCCGTTTTGATCCGTCATAATAGAAGTCTATGGGCAGGAGTAATGGATCTGTCTGGTTTCCATTATGCAGGACGGAAAACAAAGTTCTGTCAACAGGACTTTGTTTTCCGTCCTGCATAGCGGAAACCAGACGGATCGGTTATTCTTATCCGTAGACTTCTATTATGATGGATCAAAATGGAATGTCTCTTAAAGGCTTCCGTTTGGCATTCTGTCTACAAATTCCATTATATTCCGTTATAAACGGAACCTATAATGGAATACCCTAACGCAAGTGTAAACCTGGCCTATGCAGTTCTAACTGAGAGGTGCACAAACATCTCAGATTTCTCCAGGTGCTATGGCAAGGTGCAGATCTCTAAATTACAAGCAGCAATGATTTCTGCAAAAGATGCTAAGCCAACCCAGAAGAATTACTACATGCTGCGAGGCCCATAACCTAAATATTCTCCTCAAAGTCTATCCATTGCACCCTATTCAGGCTGAGCACACTGGTCAGGTCAGCTGCATAAATGGTGAAGCCTAAGACCTAGGACTGGGCCATGAGGCCAGTGACCTATGTCTTTCGCACAGATGCATCTCTAGATTCACTACACTGGAAAAAAAATCAGAAGCTCAAAGCTAGTTTAGTTCCACTCTCCTTCTAGAAAGGTCTATATACAAAAGATAGACACTTGTTCCAGCCACATCAATACACACCCAAGACATATTTAGAGACACAGCTTTTCAGGTAAACCAAATGAAAACAGAGCAAATACTGTATGAACAAAGCAGCTTATGCTCAGATTTTTCAAGTAGTATATAACATTAAACATTTATCTACTAGTAGTGCCCCAGTGGAACAATAAATACATATGGGGTCATTTATTAAGACCGATGTTTTAGACTCCGGTCTTAATAACTCTGCGTTGGTGCTCAATAAGCCTAAATTACGTAGAGACGCCGGCCCGTACATAACTTAGGCGCATCCATCACCAGCCTAAATCTATGCCAGCTCCCTTGCTGGCATAGATTTAGATAATTTTCTACACCTAAAACAGGCATAGAAAAGGATAAATAAGATGAGCCGGCCAACACAACCAATTTCTCACCCACAACACGCTCCGTTATTTTTAGAACTGGTGTACGTGACACAGATGGGGAAGAAGTCCCAGATTCAGCCGCAAATCCCCTTTGCGACCGAATCTTCGACAGATATACACCACAAAGTGGCGTATAGCTAATCATAAATAAACCTCATAGTTACAAATATTGTACTTTCTGCATGCAGTTTTGGAAGTTAAAATCAGGAGTGAATCATAAAAGTAGAGACCATATAAGGGACAGATACAACTTCTCTTTTTTGAATTCACTCCTGACTTCCAAAATTACAGAAACCTGATCGTGTGGCCATACCCTTAGTGTAGTCAACATATCCTTTACAGATGTAGATTTCCATTAACAGTCTGAAGATAAAAAGGGAAGTTACCAGGCAGTAAAAATATTCTACTATGGAGCCAGCAATTCATTCATCTGAAGAATGAAGTTAAAGGAAATCTGTCACCAGGATAATCGCTATTGAAATAAAGCCATGGCCTCATAGCACTTAGTACCTTATTTCCAGATGTGCCTTTGTTTCAGCAATAGAGGTTTTCTATCTTCTGAAAATCCAGTTTATTTGGTATGCAAATGAGCCAGTAAGGTGCCCAGAGGGGCGTCACTCTTGCAGGAAGGAGCCCAGGCACGCATCCTACATCACATTCAAGCCATAACTCTGCCCCCTTTTCCCTGCTCCCAGCATGAGGGTGGCTTGGGCACTAGCAGGAGGCGTGTCTGGGCTCCTTCCTGCAAGAGTGACGCCCCTCCGGGCACCTTACTGGCTCATTTGCATACCAAATAAACGATTTTCAGAAGATAGAAAACATCTATTGCTGAAACAAAGGCAAATCTGGAAATAAGGTACTAAGTGCTATTAGGCCATGGCTTTACTTCAATAGCGATTATCCTGGTGACAGATTCCCTTTAACTCTAATTTCTCATGCTCTCCAGCTGTACATACATATTCTATAATGCTTTGTTTTCTGCAGATTGCCTTCACAGGCACCAGTAAGAGGCCAACATTCAAGACCACCCACTGTCATATCTGAACGCTATTCAAGACACAGTAAAGCATCATCTTTACAGCATAGTCCTCCTGCTCACAGGTCCAACCCAGAAAAGCAGACTTTCTCAGAAAAGTGCTCAAATCTATGTTCAAGACGAGGTATGTCATTCTTTCAAGCAGACACAATATGATGTATGATGAGCAGGACTTGAAATACTTGGCAATGATTGAGTGACCAGACTAGGGCAGGTTGCAAACTTCAAATAAGGGGATCTAAAAGTGTATGGAGTTTGCAGACTGAAACACATGAGTAGGTCACAAGAATCTGATCAGTAAGGATTCGACTCCTGGGTCTTCTGCTGATCAGATGTTTTGAGAAGGTAGCACCGCTGCCTTCTTTGTGCTTACCAAGCACAGCAGTGTACATTGTATAGCAGCTTTGCTTGGTATTGCAGCTCAGCCCCATTCAGCTGCTCCTATGAACATGAAAAGTAGAGAGATGGCTGCTGTGCTCAAAGGAGTACTGCTGCCTTCTCAAACAGATGACCGTGGGGGTCCCAGGTGTCAGACACTCACTGATCAGATACTGATGACCTATAAATGATAAAAGAATTACCTACTATATGGATCCCCCATCACTCCCATTCTAATGTTTCCCAGGTCCCCTCCTGGTTTTCGTACTTCCGGTTCCCCGTTGGACATGTGAACACTCAACCAATCACTGGCTTCAACAGTGACCCACTACAGACAGTGAATGGCTCAGCGGTCACATTTCTATGCTTACGACCAGTAAGTACATAGAATGGTGACCCATAAGTACATAGAATGGTGCAGGATCTTGGAGGCACCAGAACAGGAGCATAAGGAGTTGGTTATTATTTTAAAGCTAAAGTGGACAGAGGGGTTGTCAAAGAAATGGTATAAAGGTACAATTCGATAGTGCAGCTGGCCACATGTGGCCAAGCCACGTCCGCTCATGGTGTCCAATGGCTGCTAAATTTTAAAGCTACATTGCGCTGTCATAGGTTGTCGCGACTGGGTGTCGTTTGACCACATGTGGTCAGCTGCTCAATCAGGCCATACCCTAAAAAATTCTTTAATGTCCATTAGCATTAGCAAATGCCCTTTCCCCCCTAAAGTGGGGAAAACTGGCTTCTACCTTAACTTGCAGGATAACAGGCCGAACTGGATGGACAGATTTCTTTTTTTGGCCTTATAAACTATGTTACTATGATAGCACTCATAAGCTCCTACATAAAATAAGTTATTTATTCATTATTATTTACTTCCCCTTTAAGTGAAAGTCAATGCCTTAGGACACCCACCTATGGACAAGTCTGTTTTGGTCTTTTGGACCCCTCATCAGCACAAATCAGTCTTTTATCTGAAATGTTAGTTTTTGCTGCAATAGAAAATCACTGGTTGCTTCCCCTTATTGACTAATACAAGACATAATAAGTAAATGACCTGAGGTCACAAACATTGTAAGTGGATGAAGCACTGGTGTGAGCATCACCGAATTGCTGCAATGAATTTAGACAACCAGGGCCTGAACACAGTTCTTGTGATGGTAAACCGCTACTGGATACTGACAAATATGGATAATCTGAATCAGGGGTTAAGATTGCCTTAACACCAACTTCTGTTTTACTGATTAAACAAAATGCATGTGAACATGCATGGGGATCAGGGATTATAACTGCTGTATTAGTGGCATAGACAGGAGTCCCACTGTGACTCATCTATGGAACCACATATACTTAGAGCTGTGTGTTTTTCCAAGGCTGGTTTCACACTGCCTGCACAGCCTTCCCTCCAGCCGATCACTTCTGGACCCATTACAGTTAATGGGGCCGGAAGACATTCCTGCAATGTCCGGCAGTAATGGATCTGGCAGGCTGTTTCCAACCAGAACAGCCTATCGAATCTGTAAATGCTAGTGTGAAACTAACCTAACGATTTACCTTCATATTCTGTGCAACAAGTACCAACTACAAGCCTTCAGCTCGGATGTTAGAAGGAATTTTGAATCTTAAAAGGGGTTTTCAGCCTAAAGCATTTATCCACTGGATGGATGATGTATGCTAGATCATTGGGATCAACAGCTGGGGTCCCTAACGGATCACCACCCATACCCTACGGCCACAAAACCATGGCTAGAAGAAGTTTATTCTCATCTGCCATTTCAATCAAAGTCTGTGGCACTGACTGAAACATACTGGGTTCCAATATTATAATGGTGAGAACAATGCTACATGCTTTCAAAAGTGACATAAATCTATAAAGAACCCTCAAGAGAAGCATGTAATGCAAGTGTGAACAGAGCCTAAAATGGAGAAAAACTTAATTTGAAATTATACCCACATTTTAAGTATAAAGCCATTTTATAATGAAAGAGCATAAGCACTCAACTGAGGACTTTGCCCCTTTGGTTCTGATCAGCTCTGCACCCTTTATATGTGAACTGCTCAGAGCTGATCAAAAGCAAAGGTGGACATTGCTTCGTTGATGCCTTCTGTTCCTTCACTATAGATATCAATGGTGACCTCAGCACCCAGACCCTCACCAATGAAAAGCTCTGATGACATGGCAGAAGTTTGCTGAAATAATTAACCATTAAGTTGTGTTTTTATAGAAGAATCCTATATATATATACTGTACATTCTGAAGGCAAACTGGACCTCTTCAGTGTATCCAGTTGTAACTGTAACCATGTTAGAATGGTAGAGCTTTGCTTTTAAAAGTATATTACAATTTTCTTATCCATGGTGACATATAAGTGTGTGTGTGTATATGTGTATGTATGTGTATATATATATATATATATAAGCCATTAGCTGCACTTCACTGGATCCATGCAAGACCATAATTTCGCTTTAGTAAAGTAGTCCTGGGTCCATTTATTCAAGAATTCCTCAACTGTTTTCTCATAATTTAATAAATGTACAGTTGCAATTTAAAAACTGTTTGGAATTGAGCTGGTGTTACAGACATACCACAGAGAATCCGCAGGACAAAACTGAATCCAGACCATTGTGCAAACAATGCAAAGCACATTTAGCTTATTACTTCAATATGGGACCTCACATTTTTCAAGTTATTAACCATTATTCAAAAAGAATGAGGCTAAATGTAGGTTTATTCTTTTTCTCTCTAATTGCGGTAAATATTGAAAACTATAGAAACAGAATGATATAGCAGTGGTGATAAAATGATGAATGTTTTATCACTGTTAATAAAACACATACACAACCTTCTCTTCAATCGTGAGTTTTCAGCTTCTTTGTTCTTTGTGTCCTAACCATTAACTAGGTTTCCAATTGTTATGGTAAAATTAATTGATTTTCTTTTATAGGAAGCCTTTCTGAAACAAAAGAACATTAAGGAGAACTTTAAATCTTTCTACTGGGATAACTATGTACTTATGGAACAATGGGTTCTGGATATGGCATTTATAAAATAGTTTTAAAATCGCTATAAAGAATAAGTTGAAAAGCCATCTTCATCCAGTGTTTTAAAGGGGTTTTCTGGGATTCTGATACTGATGAGGTATCCTCAGGATAGTTCATCAATATCAGATCGCTGGAGGGCTGACACTCTGGACCCCTGCTGATTACCCGTTTGAGGAGGCTTCCTCACAGGTTACCAAGTACAGCTCTGTCTATTGAATAGTGGTCAGGTTTGGAATTGCAGCTCAGTCTCATTCACTTGAGTGGAACTGAGCTGCACCTAGGCCATGTGACCAATGAACATGACATCACTGACCTAGGAAGAGGCTGCACACTCATTGGAGTGCTGTGTCCTCTTTAAACAGCTGATTGTGGGGGTCCCAGGTTTTGGACCTCTACTCATCTCATATTGAAGACCTATCCTGAAGGTGGTTCATTAATATCAAAAATCTCGGAAAACCCCTTTAATGGGGAGGTAACTAATATCAGCCTTTGACGCACCTTAATTTTCATCATCTTTGGTCACACTTCTTTTCCTCTCAAAGTTCGCTTAGAAGAGATTAAATTGATCTACAATATGTATGTCAGTATTATATATTTGGGTACAGAGAAGGACAATGGGGACTTCAAAGCGCAGCGCTATCTCCAGATGGAGATGTTTTTATTAGCTAACTTGCAATGCATTTTGGGTCCGGATCAAAGCATTCGTCTGGTATTAACATACATAACAACCGGTACATGGATAAAATTTAAAGGGAAAATTGGGGGTCTGTGGCCGACCTCCCCTTTTCTTGATTGACAATATGTAGCGATTCTGAGAGCAAAGCTCATAAGCGGAAACAAAGGCAATAGGTGAAATCGTAATTCTAAAAATCCTAAATATTAGGTAACGGTGTATTAGCTTGAAAATTGCAACACAGAAATACCCATAATAGGGGGAATATAAGGAATTATTAAAATCAGCAATTTAGAACTACAAGGAAACATCAGAAATTACGTAAAATCAATATGTATCAATAAAAGTAAGAGATCAGTAGTGATGATAATAATAAAAGAACCAAAAAAATGCAATCATAAAAATTAACACCATGGTAATTATCATACTTATACATTATAATGCATTATTTAAAGGGGTATTTCAGTTAGTAAAAGTTATCCCCTATCCTATGGAAAGGGGTTAACTATTAGATTGGTGCAGGTAATACCGCTGGGACCCCCGCCAATCCGGAGAACGGGTGCCCCGTACACCCCGAAAGCTCCCCTGAAATGACCTGGGAATAGGGGATAACTTTTACCAACCAGAATACCCCTTTAATTTCTATCTATGATGATTGACTATACTCATACATTATTGTTCATTTCTATAAATGGCCACAAGGGGTCAGGGTGAGCTCTGTAATCCTGAATAGATACTTTTTAGTAATATTTATAGTAATATTGTATCCACTTAGTATCACTCTATGGGGCACATTTATTAAAACTGGCATTTTAGACGCCTGTCTTATAAGCTCTGTGCTGGATCGCTTAAAGGGGTTGTCCGAGTTATGAAAAAAAAAATATAGCACTTCAAATCTGATGGGCAGCAATATATAACTAAGTTAAGCAAGTTTTAGGCAAAAAAAATCCATATTTCCTCATTTCCCTGGTTCTCTTCTGGTCTTTGTTTACATGCAATAACAACAATCTCAGCCCCTCCCCCTTCTCCCCCCTCTCTGCAAAGGGAATGAATATGAGTGCTGAGTGACATGTCTGCCTGCTGGAATACTCAGCAGCATGTTGTTTGTGTAGGACTACAAGTCCCAGCTGTACAATGACACTGCTGATACACACAGGAAATTCTCCCTACCTGTTCTTGTACAATACAATTCCTCTATAGCTCCTTGCCCAGCATTTGTCTCCTCTCACTGCTGCAGCTACTGTTTGTTCTAAAGCCTTGAGCCCTCAGTGTGTTCTGGCTGAAGGGGTTAATGTTTTATCTGAAGGAAACCAGGGAGAGCAGATAGCAGGAGCCCGGCAAAGAAAGGGGGCGTGGCCAGTGACGTCTTGTGTACAGACTCTTATCTGAACTGAGGCTTGTGAACGAAACATCACAGAGCAGAGAGATAAGGTGACATCACAGGTCATGTGACCCTGAGTCAACTCTGAGAAACCAGCAGCTTTGGAAACACACAGTATATGGGAAAGTTGTTATACCTGACAAGTTAGAAACATATAAAGAACAAAAAAATAACTTGGACAACCCCTTTAAGTTACGCAAAGGAGCTGAATTCCACATAGCTTTGGCGTATCCACAGCTGATTCTAAATGTAAGACAGCTTCCTTGCTTAGACCTGGCGTTAGCAGAGAAGAACTGGCAGATTCTGCCGCAACATGGTGTGTGACAGAATCTGCACCAGAAATATGCCACAAAATCTGTTTGAATATGACCCCCCCCCCCCCCCCCCCACATGTATCTATATATCTTCCAAACACAGGGGCATATTTGTATAGAAAATATGCACTCATAACAATCTATTATAGGTTTAAAACTATTAAAAGATTTTAATTTATTAATATTCATTATTTTTGCTTTATTTTAGAGGCTTATAGTATACTCCTTCATATGACCACTTCAGAGATTTCATTGAGACCATATGGCTGGATGGTTACCAGCCGGAGCTTCGTAGAGTATTAGAATGCATCGGCTCCGATGAGCCGAAGTTATTACTTCCCGAACTCGGGTTCAGTTCCAAGTGGTACCTTGGAACCGAATCTGAGTTCGGGAAATGGTTTTTAACAGTAAAAATGAATTTATGAAGTTATTACGCAAAGTCTCATGAGACTTCGCAAAGTAATGACTTCGGCTCACCAGAGCCAATACATTCTAATACTGTATGAAGCTCCGGCTCTGTACAGTATTACAACAAAGTTTTATGCCAATCGACTTCGTATGTTTCATCCAAAGCCGATTCGCTCATCTCTAGTGGGGATGCTGGGGCTTGGACCCCTGCTGATGTAATAATGGTCACCTATCCTGACCCAAATTTGTTCAAATGGCATAGCAGATCCCCATCTGCATCCATAGCACATATAGTTAATACTGTTGAGGTAGCTTACCGTTGTAGTTTGTATACTTTTAATGCAAAAAAGTTAGCATAAAGTTAAAAGAAAAAAAATAAATGTTCATAAACCATAATGTAATGATTCGCAAAACAACAAAGCTTAAGAAACGGATGTTATCTAGTTATAAAAATAGATAATAAAGTCTAAATTAGTCTATTCAAAGGCAATTTCCTACAAAATCATGCTTTACAGTATATTTTGTCACATTGGTTTTCCTTTGATTTATTCTGCTAGTTTTCGTTCATTAAAAACAAAGAACAAAGGGACTATCAGAGGCCAACATGATAGAATGGAACACAGTAATCCTTTAAAATTTTCCTTTTTTTTATTTTTTTTTTCATTTTTGTGTTTTACTTCCAGCTCTCCCAAAGCCATAACTTTTTTTTGAGAGGCCTAAGTCGGGATTTGGGGGGTACTATCTCTCCTTGGTGAAAGAATGCCCAAATCCTGACTTAGACCTATCACCCAGTTAAGCCAGTACTCTCTGCTCTGCACTGATGAGGGTCAATCACCCTGAAACAGCTGTCTGCATATGAGGCACTGGTTTATTTAATATCCGAGTCATGTCTCAAGGCCTATTTAAAGGGTTGAACATGACTACCTTACATCTGGTGGCATTTAGAGGCAGAGCTTGTTAAGAGCTTAATTGCATCATTTTCTTCCCAGAATTCCAGAGGAGCATGTATGGCCTATAAGCCTTCTCATGTCGATTAAGGCGCTCTCTCCACCAAGGAGAGATTGTACCCCCCAAAATTTTATTCTCCAGGTCAGTGTGATTACGGCGATACCACATATGTATAGTTTTTCTTGCGTATTACTATTTAAAAAAATAAAAACGTTGAATTTTTTTTCATTGCCATATTCTAACCCCTCTAACTTTTTTGTATTAATGTGTAGAGAGCTGTGTGAGAACTCATTTTTTTGCGGGGTGATCTTTCTCTTTTTGGGGTGTGCATGACTTTTTGAAAAAATTTTATTTAATTTTTTGTGGGAGGTGAAGCAACCAAAAAAAAACTACAAATCATCCATTTTGGATTCCCGTTTCGTCATTTTACACCAGTGGGCGCTATTTTTAAATGTCCAACCTCCGATGTAAATTTATGCCAAATTTAATTTATCATATACACAAAGGTAATGCAAGACACTAACTACCATATTTTTCACTTTATAAGACTCTTAAACAACAGAAAATAAATAAAATAAAATATATATTTTCTAGGTCCTCTTTGAAGGGAATGTGGTTTACTGAGGTTTTACTGAAGTGGAAGGGTCAAGGTCAGTAACTTTAGGGTGTAGTGTAGGGAGAGGGAATAGTTTTGGTCAGCTCCTGTTACCCTTAGACTACATGCACACGACAGTGAAAAAAAAACGTCCGTTAAAAACGGACACACTGTCAGTTTTTCATGGCCATTTTGCATCAGTGTGTGCATCCATTTTCTAGCCATGTGTCCATTTTTAATGTCCGTTTTGCATCCGTTTTGCATCAGTTTTTCATGTCCGTTAAAAACGGACATGAAAAATTGATGAATTGGATTGGCAGTTATTTCTTGCCCCCAACTATAATCATGACCCCCATGATGCCCATAATGTCCTCCATAGTGCCCCTAACTAAAAATGTCCCCACGGGTAATTCATTTTATAGGCCCTAATGTAATTTTTATAGGCCCCAAAAATGTCCCCATGTAGCCCCTGGTAAAATAATGTCCCCCATAGTGTAGGAATTTTTTTTAATGTTCCCAACTTTAATAATGTCCCCCATGTAGGCCCCCATCTTAAATAATTTCCTCCATGGTTTAAATAAATGCCCCCACAGCTGCTTTTTGATGATTTAAAAAAAAAAAAAAAAACCCTCACCTTATCCAATTGCTCGTGCTGCAGCAGTCTCTTCTCTCTTCCACGCATAGGACCTGCCAAAGGACCTGCGATGTGCGTGATGACGTCACTGCGCGCGCCAACGTGGTGACGTCACCGCGCATAACGCAGGTCCATCGGCAGGGCCTGCTCAATGAAAAAAAACAGAGACTGCGCAGCACGAGCAAGTGGGTAGGGTGAGTGGCCATAATGTACCTGTTTTTAACGGCCATTAGATGGGAGCACTCCTGTCAATCGGCCGCTAAAAATGGCCCCATTCGTTTCAAAGGGGCAGTCGGCCTGTTGAAACGGCCCAGAAATAGGACATGTCCTATTTCTGGACGGACACTATTCACTGGCCCTTAAAAAAACGGCCATGTGAATAGCCCCATAGGCTTTCATTGGTGCTAAAAATGGCCATGTGACGGCCGCTACTTAGACGGCCGTCACATGGCCATTTTTCACTGTCGTGTGCATGAGCCCTTAGTGTGTCATCTGCTGACCATGGTAACAACCAGCAATGGTGCATGTGGTCACCTCATTAAAAGTACCTATCTAAATAACTGTGTCTCCATTGCTCTGTTGTGTCCAATCATGCTTCTTGTTCTGCTACATTATTTTTAAGTATTTCTCTGCGACACACACACAGCTCTACTATACACAGATAAAGCTTTACACATAAAGCCCTGCTACACACACTGCTCTTCTATACACATACACAGCACTGCTACACGCACAGTTGTGTTACATATACACATACAGGTTTGCTACACACATACAGTTTTGCTACATACAGATACAGCTCTGCTATACAAATACAGCCCTGCTACACACACTGCTCTTCTAAACACATATACAGCTCTGCTACACGCTCAGTTGAGTTACATATACACATACAGCTTTGCTATACACATACAGCTTAGCTACATACAGATACAGCTCTGCTATACACATACAGCCCTACTACACACACTGCTCTTCTATACACATATACAGCTCTGCTACACAAGTCATGGGATACTAATCAAGATGGATCTGGCATGAAATGCAAGTCAATGGTGCTGGATCCGTTTTCTTGGACTAAAATCATTGTAAGTCATTGGGTGCCGGATCCTTCTTGGTAATTTTAGAGATAATACAACCGGATCTGTTCAGAATGGATGCAGCGGGTAGAATTATCATAGTAACATAGTTTATAAGGCCGAAAAAAGACATCTGTCCATCCAGTTCGGCCTGTTTTCCTACAAGTTGATCCAGAGGAAGGCAAAAAAACCCTGTGCGGTAGAAGCCAATTTTCCTCACTTTAGGGGAATAAATTCCTTCCCGACTCCAATCAGGCAATCAGAATTACTCCCTGGATCAACAACAACCCATATCTAGTAACTATAACCTGTAATATTAGTACCCTCCAGAAATACATCCAGGCCCCTCTTGAACTCTTTTAGTGAACTTAGCATCACCACCTCATCAGGCAGAGAGTTCCATAGTCTCACTGCTCTTACCATAAAGAATCCTCTTCTATTTTTGTGAACAAACCTTCTTTCCTCCAGGCGCAGAGGATGTCCCCTCGTCATGGTCACTGTCCTTGGGATAAAGAGATCATGGGAGAGATCTCAGTACTGACCCCTGATATATTTATACATTGTGATTATATCTCCCCTCAGTCGCCTTTTTTCTAAAGTGAATAACCCTAATTTTGATAATCTTTCTGGGTACTGTAGTCCACCCATTCCAGCTATGACTTTAGTTGCCCTCCTCTGAACCCTCTCCAGCTCTGCTATGTCTGCCTTGTTCACAGGAGCCCAGAACTGTACACAGTACTCCATGTGCGGTCTAACTAGTGATTTGTAAAGTGGCAGGACTATGTTCTCATCACGGGCATCTATGCCCCTTTTGATTCAACCCATTATCTTATTGGCCTTGGCAGCAGCTGTCTGACACTGGTTTCTGCAGCTTAGTTTGCTGTTCACTAAAATTCCTAGGTCCTTTTCCATGTCAGAGTTACCCAATGTTTTACCATTTAGTATGTACTGGTGACTTGCATTATTCCTTCCCATATGCATAACCTTACATTTGTCAGTGTTAAACCTTATCTGCCACTTCTCTGCCCAAGCCTCCAGTCTATCCAGATCCATCTGTAGCAGTGTACTGTCCTCTTCTGTGTTAATTACTTTACACAGTTTAGTGTCATCTGCAAAAATTGATATTTTACTGTGCAAGCTTCTAACAAGATCATTAATAAATATATTGAAGAGAATAGGGCCCAATACTGACCCCTGTGGTATCCCACTAGTGACAGTGACCCAATCTGAGTATGTACCATTAATAACCACCCTCTGTTTTCTATCACTGAGTCAGTTACTTACCCACATACAGACATTTTCTCCCAGGCCAAGCATTCTCATTTTATATACTAACCTTTTATGTGATAGTGTCAAATGCAGTGGCGTAACTACAACTAACTGGGCCCCACAGCAAATTTTTGAATGGGGCCCCCCCAGAAACTTCCTCGCAACCCCGAACTCACATGCAACCCTCACTCTTGTGGCTAGTCAAGATTGAGCTCTCCCAGATAAGGCCTGACAGCCGCTCCATCCGTTTCCTATAGTGTCACTGTATATAATGTCATTGTATAATACTGTTGAGGGGGCCCTGACAATAAAATCTTTTAGTCTCCCTCCTGAGGGGGCCCCTTGTGGGTCTGGGCCCCAAAGCAGCTGCTTCCCCTGCTTCCCCTATTGCTACGCCCCTGGTCAAATGCTTTGGAGAAGTCCAGATATACGACATCCATTGATTCCCCGCGGTCAAGTCTAGAACTTACCTCCTCATAGAAACTGATTAAATTGGTTTGACATGACCGATCCCTCATGAAGCCATGCTGATATGGAGTAATTTGCTTATTTTCATTGAGGTATTCCAAGATAGCATCTCTTAGAAAACCCTCAAACAGTTTACCCACGACAGATGTTAAACTTACCGGCCTATAGTTCCCGGGCTCTGTTTTTGGACCCTTTTTGAATATTGGCACCACATTTGCTATGTGCCAATCCTGTGGAACACTCCCTGTCAGTATAGAGTCCTTAAATATCAAGTATAAGGGTCTGGCAATGACATTACTTAATTCTCTTATTAGGATACGGGGGTGTATGCCATCCGGTCCTGGCAATTTGTCTATTTTAATCTTTTTAAGATGCCCCAGTACTTCTTCCTGGGTGAGACAGGACACTTTTAAAGGGGAATTCACTTTTATATTCTGCATTTCATCTGACAGTTTATTTTCCTCAGTAAATACAGTGGAGAAAAAAATATTTAAGAGTTTTGCTTTCTCCTCATCGCTCTCTGCAACTCCCCCCTCATTACTCTGTAAGGGGCCGACACCTTCAGATTTATACTTTTTAGTATTTATATAATTGAAGAACATTTTAGGGTTAGTTTTACTCTCTTTAGCAATTAGTCTTTCAGTCTCTAGTTTAGCTGCTTTTATTTGTCTTTTACAAATTCTATTTTTTCCTTATAGTTTTTCAATGCTTACTTGCTCCCCTCCTGTTTGTGATTTAAATGCTTTCTTTTTGTCATTTATTGCTTTCTTTACAGTTCTATTTATCCACATTGTTTTTTTTCTTGTTTCTTATCATTTTATTCCTATACGGTATGTACCTCTCACAATTAGATATTAGGATGCTTTTAAAAATATCCCATAACGGAAAAGTTTTTAATACAGTAATATATTGTGATTGTCCATACTGCCTCCTTTGCTCGCTTGATTCATCTTTTCATTTCCTACATTGCATTATACACTGCTTGCTTCCAACAGATTACTACCATCCTGGAATCCAGTAGTGGTGGTCGTACTTGCACACTATAGGAAAAAGCACTGGCCCCCCTGTTGGCTGGGACCGTGGGAACGTGCATAAGCACGCATGATCAGCAGCTACAGTTACAACCACTTTGTATCTGTGCTGCAGCAGTGGTGGTAACCCTGAGAAGTGTAGAGTGCAATGGAAAAATGAATCCAGCCAGCAATGGAGGCAATATGGACAATCACAATACATTAGTAAGTGCCTTGTATTCACTTAGTCTACATGATAAATGCCACCTTCTAAAGTGAGACGACCCCTTTAGATGCTTGGCTTCAAATTTTTCTGTCGTACTAACATATGGGAATGCTGGATTTTTGCTGGAATGCTTTTTTTTTAATTATTATTACTATAATGGTATGTGTGACTTCAATAATTAGCAACAGAAATGCAAGATAAATTAGAAAGATACAATATTTCCTATTTATTAACATTATTCTAGCAAAAATTAATGTAGCAAAAAGCTTTGCATCTATAATTCCACTTAAAGAACATCTGTCAGCACAATTAACCCTATTAAACCAGACCTATTTCTTGGTAGGGTTGATCATACTGATTAAAACAATACTTTTGTTATCTCTGTAAGTAGAACAGGTTCTGAGATATCTATTTTTTTAGTAAAATGTAAATGAGCTGGTTCAAGCACCAGGAAGCAGGCTTGAGCCCTTGGAGCTCCACTTTTGTAACACCTCTCTGCTTGATTGCACAGGCACAAGAATACAGGGCTAAATGAGATGTCTAGCCCTGTCAATCAAGAAGGATGGAGAGTGCCCAGAACAGTATCTATTGGAATATGTTTGGCTTCAGTTAGACTCGTGTTTCATTTGTATTTGCAAATACACAGTAGTCACATTATTATGACCACCAGCTAATAACCAGAGTAACTGCTAAAGTGCCTTGCGAAAGTATTCTGAATGTGATCTGCAAGGATGGATTCATGCCCAAATCGGTTACAAGTGCCTTCCACATGGATGTGTGGGCCCATAGAAAGCCACAAAAACATTCCATCAGTGGAGGTCCAATTCTGATACTGCCATGACAATTGAAGCCTTTTCTGCAGATGCAACTTCGTTAGCAGAGCTGCAGTGACCTGTCTGCTTTGGAGCCCAATACGCAGTATAGTTCAATAGGGCATGATTGATAATACTGTGTGACCTTTCTGTAGCAGAATCATACTGACATAAAGCTGTAAGTATGATTCCATTACAGAAAGGTCACACAGAGGCATACAGCATTATCAAGTACAGACCGCACTATCCCTCTCAAACGGAACGTGATTCCCGCAAGGGACACGCTCATGTGAAAGAGCCCTACTGTTGTTTTAACATGTCTGGTAGCCCCCTTGTTCATTATAATAGTGAGCTGCTCCACTGTAGTGTGTCGGTCCACCCTCACACACTTTCATAGCCAACGTTCACCTCTAACATCAAGGGCACATGGTGCTCCACAGTTTGCATGACACTTATTCACAATGATGCCATTTGTCAACTGGCGATAATCTTTCATCACAGCAGCTCGTGAACAGTTCACAAACCGCAAACTGCGCAAACACCCTTGGCCCAATAATCATCCCTTTTTACAACTATGATAAATTACCCCTTTTACCCATGACAGCAGTGAGGGATGTGTGTAGACACTATTGCACACCTTACATACCCATCAAGCCAGTTCGCGACAAGTGACTTCCTTCATGAGCTATGCACTGCCAATATCAAAAGTATGAAGTGGTCATAATAATGTGCATAGCCGACCTGTAGGTTAACTTTTGAGCCAATAAAGAGGTCACAATGTCCTCATATATGACATACAACCTGCCTGTATCATATTCAAGACCAAATAAGGGTAGATAAGGAAAAACTGTGTGGCCTACATAAGCAAGGGAATTAGTTTAGTAAAGAAACAGGTAAAATGAAAAAAAAATCCAATAGCATTTTTATTACTATGGCTATGTTCACATCTGTGGCGGAGGTTCTGTTAGGTACCTCAGTCACAGCTTCTGTGGAAAATTCAAGACAAAAGTGAGAATGATGAAAACCTTAATGGAAACCTCAGAGACCCCTTTATGGTCAACAGGATCTGTTGGGCACTGTTGGTGTCTATCACATAACGGATTCCATGATCCTGCCATAGTGTTGAACCTAGCCATGGACCCCAGGATTAGATTTCATTTTTCAATATTATTACAAATATTTGCTTTAGTATTATTTTACCACATTTACCACATACACTCGTACTTATTAACAGTTCCATTGATTGTTACAATATATTGCCTTAGAATTCTAGCTTTTTAATTGGCTCCAATGCTTCGGTTTTTCACAGGTCTATTGCAGCTGGTGGAGATTCTCATAAACCTGCTGGTCTTGATATGTGCCGCTGCCACTGAAAGTGCATCAGCCGGCTTTTCGAGCCTTGGGGCATTTAGCAGTGCTTATTATTACGGAATGGGTTACAGCATGAGTGGATTTCAGGGTGATGAAGTGGATCGGGTGGCGCAGTTAGATATGCAGTACCACCGGATGAAGCTTCCCACTATTTATGTTGCTGTTGCCATCAGTCTTCTGCTGTTGACTCTAACACTGTCATGCGTGGCAGCCAGTTGCATGTCTGGCGCTGCTCAAAACAGGAAGCTATTGCTGGCTGAGGGAGTGTTCAATGTGTTGTCTGCTGTCACATATATCATATTTATTGCTCTCTATATGCACTTTATCAAACAGATCAATGCTACAGAGGTGTGTAAGCAACGAGAGTCCCTTTACAATCGTCATGGCTATAACTCTGTGACCTGTGATGTCATGGGTACAGAGATGGCAGTGTGTGTGTTTGCTGTGATACTGGTTGTGCTGTACATTTCCAGTGCAGTGGTTGTTGGCCTTATGTTGAGAGCAATTAAAATGAATGCCAATACCCGAAATCCAAAGTCAATAAACACAGAAGAACAAAAAGAATCAGAGATGCAAAATCTCACAAGTGAGAGCAGTAATAAAATGCAAGAGAACATCACTAGTGGACTTTTCATTTAGCCTTATTTTTAACTTTTGTCTACGCTACCTACAGCGAATATCTCTTTATTTACAAAACTGTGATAATCAACTTTTTAGAGCTTGTAAAAATCAGGATCAACTCCATACAACTAGGAATACTGCCTGATAGGGTTGATTCTGCTGATTAAACCGATAAGCACAGGGTAAAAATCTGTAGTGCTGTTCCAGAGAAAAAAAGGTTGTATTCAATATGCAAATTAAAACTTCAGTGGGCCCTAGATCGTTGGTTCACCTCTTCTCCTCCACTTTCCAGCATTTGTCACGCCTGCTTCCTCTACAATAAGCAATATTTCAGTTGTTAAAGGGGTTGTCCGAGTTCTGAAAAAAAATATAGCACTGTAAATCTGATGGTCAGCAATATATAACTAAGCTAAGCAAGTTTTAGGCAAAAAAAAAAAAAATCTATATTTCCTCTTTTGTTCTGGCCTTTGTTTACATGCAATAACAACAATCTCTGCCCCTCCCCCCCTCTACCCCTGCTCTGCAAAGGGAGTGAATACATGTGCTGAGTGACATGTCTGCCTACTGGGATACTCAGCAGCATGTTGTATGTATAGGACTACAAGTCCCAGCTGTACAATGACACTGCTGATACAGTATACACAGGAACTTCCCCCTACCTTTCTTGTTCAATACTCTGCAGAACTCCTCTGTCAGATCCCCATCTCCTCACTGCCTGCAGCTACAGTAGTAAACCCTTCAGCCTTCAGTCTGTGCTGGCTGAAGGGGTTAAGGTTTTATCTGAAAAAATCCAGGGCAAGAGCAGACAGCAGCTCAGGCAGTGCAGGGGGCGTGGCCAGCACAGTGACCTCTCGTGTACAGACTCTTATCTGCTTGTGCATGAACTTTAGCAGAGCAGGGAGAAAAGCTGACATTACAGACCATGTGACCCTGAGTGAAATCTGAGAAACCAGCTGCTTTGGAAGCACAAAGTGTATGGAAAAGCTGTTATATTTGGTTAGTTAGAAACATACAAAGAACAAAAAAATAACTTTGACAACCCCTTTAATATCCCTTTAAAAAAAATTTGTCCCTCGTCATTGGTTCAGTCTGGTAATGTGGCGCCCAACCAGAAAATGTTGTGCACCCCTGCTCTAGACTGACATGTCCAGGCACTATCATTGTCCATATAGATGCTATGCCATCATCAGCTGCCATAGTATGTAATGATACAGGATATCACATCATCAGATACAGTATACCACAATGAGATATTGTTAGTACCAGCTAGAAGAAACCGAAGTGTTAAAGGGTTTCTGTCACCAGAAATCACCCTATTAAACCAAGTGTCATTTGCAATGAGCAAATGACACTTGATGCCAGTAATGTTAGTATTATACCTCTCAGTCCAGCCGTTTTGCCAAAAATTACGATTTTATAATCTGCAAATGACCTCCCCTAGGTGCAGTAGGCGTGAACCTGCACCTAGGAGAGGCCGTAATAACGCCTCTTACCACGCCCCCGATCGCGCTGATTGACAGGGCCGGGCAGCCAGCTCTTTCGGCTCCCGGCCCTGTACGAGCCCGAAATCCCGCGCCTGCGCATTAATGAAGCCGGGACCCGGGCGGGCGCCGGCTCTCAACGCGCGCTGATCGCAATGCGCAGGCGCGGGATTTCGGGCTCGTACAGGGCCGGGAGCCGAAAGAGCTGGCTGCCCGGCCCTGTCAATCAGCGCGACCGGGGGCGTGGTAAGAGGCGTTATTACGGTCTCTCCTAGGTGCAGGTTCACGGCCTACTGCACCTAGGGGAGGTCATTTGCATATTATAAAATCGCTATTTTTGGCAAAACGGCTGGACTGAGAGGTATAATACTAACATTACTGGCATCAAGTGTCATTTGCTCATTGCAAATGACACTTGGTTTAATAGGGTGATTTCTGGTGACAGAAACCCTTTAAAGGATTTAGTTTAATTTGAATTCACATTTTGCATTAATGGAATATATGATTTCTGTGATCCAAGTAAAAAGTCACCCAGATGAACCATGTAGACATGGGTGGCTACTGATCAGCTCTTTTAGGTAGTTTTGTATTCGCTATACCTCGGCTCTAATGCACAATCTCTAGTGTTTATCTGAACCCAGTATGTTCACTTAGTATTTTCTAATGCAATTGTTACCTCTTGAATATGTAAGCTCTATGTTTATATTCCTAAGTTGTATTGCAGCCGTTCTTTTGATTTGTTTTGTTTCTAAATATATGTCCATTGTATTTCTCTGAGAATTTTTTTTTCTTTTTGCAATTTGTAACTTATTTTATTAAAATATTGTAAGGCTGTTCCCAGTTGTCCTTATTTCCATGAATATAGCAATGAAAGTGCAGACCTGTATAAATCACTACACATATAAATATTGTAGTAGCAGTAGTGATGACCTAGCAATCAATGACCTAATCCCTGGATAGGTCATTAATATCTTATCGGTGGGTGTCCAACACCCAGGCCCCCGCTGATTCACTGTTTGAAAAGGCACCCGCGCTCACAGCTTTGCTTAGGCCATGTGATGTCATGTTCATCAGTCACATGACATAGGTGCAGCTCAGCCCCATTGAAGTGAATGGGGCTGAGCTTCAATTCCAAGCACAGGCGCTGTACACTTTTCTTGGTAAGCCGAGAGAAGGCCGCAATGCTACAGCAAGTGCCGGTGTCGGACCCCCACGATCAGATACTGATGACCTATCCAGGGCTCTTTCACATCAGAGTTTATTTCTGATATTCTGCTTCGTTATAGGAGCAGAATAATGAAAATAACGGAAATGCCATATCTGACACATAACTAAAGCAAACAGAGCCGAACAGACCCCGTTGACTGTAAAAGGATCTGTTTCCATTCAGAAGAACTATTTTAGTGTACTGCATACAGGACTTTTTTCTGCTATTTTTAACTAATTCTGTCCTGCCCTGAGCAACGTGAACGTAGCATAAGAGGGCTATTTTAAAGCTGTTGAGCTGTTGTCACCAGGGAAAGCTACAGCTGACCAGACCATATCCTTGAGGTTGTCACTGCAGGGAAAATGGAGCATTACAAGGTGCAGACTTAAATGAAGGGCCGACCCTGAACCACATGGATGAGCCATGGTTTGTGCACATTCAGGGGGCTCTGAAAGGGAATTCATCCACCTCATAATATTTATATGCCCATATGGAAACAAATTGTCGTCCAGAGGCAGCTGCTTTAGAAACACTTCTATCTAGACTAAATTTAAACAGATTTAACATATTGAATACTCACCACTGATCTCAATTATACAGTATATATTATAAAGATATATATTTTACATAAGAAGATAAAGAATTGCAAATACATTACTTTACTTATTTTGTACTGGTTTGGAGATACTGCCTGAATTATCATCCAGAGCTGCAGATGCAGTTCTGGTGGCAGTTACTGGACAGTGATATCCATTAATGATTGTTGGCCAAAACCAGTTGTGGGTCAAAACGTTCATTATATCTTTTGTCGTAATAGGTTCCACTTTTGGTTTTGGCTGACATTCATTGATAAAAGAAACCCTGACCACACACTGACCATGTGAATAAGGCCTAATATAGACTCCTGGAGTGAACTTGGTGTGGGGGGAGAAATGGAGATCCACTTCAAACATCCCATTAAAATTACCCTTTTATTTGAAAGGGTTATTTTTTAACTACATATTCAGAAAAGTATATATATTTTTTTAGAATTGTTGCCTACTTTCAACAATACTATACCTTTGAACATTAAATATAAAATACTGTCCTTCAGTTGCAGTCAACTCAGAGATAAAACTCCTATATAGTTAGTTAGCCAATATACTGCTGCTATGAGGAGAAAATGTTATCTTTCAGTACAATAGTAGATATAGAATTTGGATAACAGTATTGTTAGTTCTATAGTTCTATTGATAGGATTAGATAAAGATTCCCACAGAAGAGCACTGCACTTATCACTGTATCATTTATCAACCTGTGATAATCTGATTGGGTCACTCATTTCTTTCTCTCTCTCTTGTTGGGGTGAATGTTCTGAAGGGGAAAGTCAAGCGAAGCTAAGGAAGGAAGCTAAAGTAGCATTCTGGTTGGTAGAAATCATCCTGTGGATAGGGGATAACTGTTAGATTAGTGGGGGTCCTACCACTGAGACCACCGACTACGAGAACGGGGGCGCCGTACGCCCTGCTGTTCCCCTGAAATGAATGGAGAGGCCGGCTGCACATGTGTGCTGCCACTCCATTCATTTCTATGGGATTTCTGGAGATAGCTGAGTGCTGTACTCGCCTATCTCCAGAACTCCCATAGGAATTAATGGAGCAGCCACGTACATATGGGGTCCCAGCAGTAGGACCCCCAACGATCTAACCTATGGACCTATCCTGTGGATAAGGTATAACTTCAACCAACTGGAATACCCCTTTAACTAGTCAAGACAGTACACATGAGGTGACTTCAAAAAATCATATCCACAAAACAATCCACCCATTAAAAAAAAAAAAAAAAAAAAAAGTTACATAGAATATTCACATAAGGGCTGATAATATATGTAATAAAAATGTTGATGGCTGTATTCTTTTAAATACTAAGATTTTTCTCTATCCCCTAGGAGTAGTTCACAGCATATTCATTTATTTTTGAATACAATGTGAACTAAGTCCCTATGCAGTGAGCACCCTCTAGTGGCAGCTGCAGGAAAACAAGATGTCATCATGTTACTCAATATCTGAATGAATGAATGAATGAATGAATGAATTAGTAATAACTACATACTGTAATTAGGGGAATCTTGTTGTATCTGTTGTAAGAATCAACATACAAAGGTGCCCCCTTTATGAATCCTGCTCCAGGGTTATCACTTGTGATCAGTATAAGATAAGCAATGTGATATACATGGATCAGCCAACATGTTAAACCACTGACAGGTGAAGTGAGTAACAATGATTATCGCATGACCATAGCACCTTTTAAGGGGTGGGTTATATAAGGCAACCAGTGAACAGTCTGTTCTTGAAATTGATGTGTTGGAAGCAGAGAATATTGGCAATTATAAGGAACTGAGCAAATTTGGCAAGGGCTGTATTATGATGGCTAGATGACTAAGCAGATCTCCAAAATAGCAGGTATTGTAAGATGTTACCAGTATGCAGTGGTTAGTACCTACCAAAATTATTCCAAGAAGGGGCAAACAGGGTTCCAGTCTTACAGGAGATCTACTGTTGTACAAATTGCTAAAAAAAAAAAAAAAAGTCTATGCTGGCTATGATAGAAAGATGCCAGAAAACAAAGTGAATTGTGGTTTGTTATATATAGGATTTTAATTCCCATTCAGTGGCATCTAACGCTGAAAGTGCCTACAATGGTCATATGAGCATCAGAACTCTATCATGGAAAAATGGAAGAAGATGGCATTCCATGGATGACCAGGAACATGTGCATCACTCACCTGGGGACCCCAAGATGCACCATGGGAAGAAGGAAAGTGTGATACTCTGGACACCCAAACATGGTTGCACACCAAGTAAACTCCTTCTTAGTAGTGATATTCCCTAATGACAGAGCCCTACTTTCACAGAACAATGCATTCTGTTATACCATATACATTGGTCAGAAATGGTTTTAAGAAGATGACAGGTGTTGACTTGGCCTCCAGATTCCTCACCTTTTCAATCTAATCTAGCATTCGTGATGATGTGCTGGAAAAAAAAAAAAAATAAAAAAAAAATATATATATATATATATATATATATATATATATATACTGTAAAATTGTTTTCAAAGGTGGACATACTGTATAAACCTGGATTGAGATTTCCTTCTGTAGGCCTCACAGTATCAGCTTTCTCTTGCTTCTTCTGGAGGCTTTGTGTTGTTGATACTATTTCTGTGATGCCTTAAAGGGAATCTGTCACCAGTTTTATGGTATCCTAAGGGCAACATAAACAAGTGACAGATGCCCTTAGCAAAATGATGGGTCACTTTCTTTAATATTTCAGCAATGAACCTGACTGATATGAGGTACAAGTCACATAAATCTTTTACTTATAGCCAAAAGGCCAACAATACCGATTTTCACATAGTCTATCAACAAGTGCTCCTTAAAACTGCACTTTTATTTTTATTTCAAACATAACGGGAACATAGTAACGTAGTTTATACCGTGCTTTAAAAACCTCTTGTCTACAAAGATATGAGTTGGTAGACTAATTCTAGCCTCATTCTGTACTATTTTAAAGATCTCATTCAATAATGTACGTGAACTTCTATCAGAAAATGTTCATTTGAGATGGAACCATGACAGTTACACTAAATGGAAAAGGTGTGACCTGTATCTATCCGTCACTGGTGGCATATCCTAGCGATATGCCACCAATGTGTGAGATGGGCCAACCCCTCTAAGAAACTCCTTTAGACTTCTGTATAAGAGGCCTTACCTACTATTTTGGATAAGTGGATAGCCACTAGTCGAATGTCTGTTGTCAGCACTCGTGTCATATTTGACACAAGAATTGTGCTGTATATGTTGCATAAAGCAACTGGTTTCTACTTTGTCCTTGACAATTTGGTTTCATTGTAACTGGTAGTACTGGCATCAAGAACTGGTGTTAAGCCAAGCATTAGAAGCGGAATTCAGTCCTAAGTTTAGGAAAACTTTGATTTGCAACGAATCCAAATTTTCTAATGCTTTGTGGTAACAGGTATCAGGTTTTCCTAATATGGCAGCTGCTGTGCAGCCAACCAATTTGCAGATAGCCATCCCCTGTGACATTACAGCCCTATAAAATCCTCATCCCGTGAAGTCTCCTCCACTGTCCTGTGACCTAAGTGTAGGGAGAGACGTGGCTGTCTCTCATGCACTAGGGACAGTGCTACTGAAAACAATAGGTGAATATTGGAGACTTATTCTGAATCAGTTTTATTCACTTATTCACTCATTTATTATTCCACTGCCAGCGAGACAACCAATACCATCCAGTCTGCACCCCTTACAGGGACCAGGTCTTAATGATGACCATCCTCATCTTTTGCTGGCTTTGCTTCTTCCAAATCATCTTTCAAAGTGTCCATGTCCTAGAAAAGTCAGAAAGATGCAGAGAGTGGAAGAGCTGGATGTTCCTGATGACATATTCTCATTGATATTAGATCATGTAGAAAAGAAGGAAAAGCAGATGGCAGAAGAAGGGCTCCTACCTGTAGAGCAGGACAGCACTAGGGTTGGAGAAGTGGGTTTAGCCCCTGTTTAAAGGTGCATTAAATGTGTGGTGAGGCCATTAACAATGAAGACCAACTATACAGTGCAGTCTTCATTATTAAATGAAAGGCAGCTGCAGGCTAATTGGTTGCACGGTTCTTCACTGCAGCACAGCCACTCCATGTTAGTGTACCCTATGGCAGAGTGGCTTGGGTATAGGTGATTTATAGCAATTCACGATGAACTAATTCATAACTAATCGAATATCTTGTGGAACTTCAGCGGAGCTGCCGAATTGAATTTTTCCCAGCATTGTTAATCTCTAATAGGAGCCAATGAATAATATTCCACCTCCTTAATCAACTCAAAATGGATTAACCCTAAATTCTGCTAGCCACATCCAGCTACAGACATTACCTTTGGTGGCTGTATTGACTAGCTGTTAGTGTACCAAGATTTGTACATCCAAAAATTTCTGGAGAGTCCATAAAAATAAGCAACTTTTTTTTCCTGTGTCTGTGGAAAAAAAAAATGTCTGTAAATTTTTTTGAGGCTATTGGTATTTGACTAGATTATTTTTGTGCTAATTATCATCATTTCACATCTCAAAATAAATGCTGGTAATTTAGTTTTTATCAGTATATTGAACTATAGACATTTATTACGTATAATATTTATCATTCATAATGATAAACATTGGCTGTCTGTGATTTGGGGACAAATTGTCAAGAAAAATAAAAAATTCTGGTTGGCAACCCTGGATTTGTAGTCTCAAAATCTATGGCATGTCCCAAAAGCATTGTTTTTACATGGTGATCCAATTACTTCATCCAAAAACTCAATTATCTGAATGCATCCAAATGAAGTGCTTGACTAAGCCTATATTGTTCCTGATTTTGGCATTTCTATCAAGCATGAGACTCTGTTTGAAGGTTATGAAATATAAGGATCTAAAAATTCATTACGATTTTCCAGTCAAAGCCCATAAAGCTATTTATGATGCTTCACTTTGTTCTGTATTCAACACTAATTTGTGCCTGTGTTTTCTTTTGAAAGGAGTCCTGCAATTTGTGGAAATAACTTTGGGTATCTTGGTACTGATCTGCGTGGTTGCCTCATATGCTGTTCTGAGTGGCTACACTTCTGCTGCTGGTTTTGGCTCCTTCAGCATTGATTCAGCATACAGTCCCTTCGAAGGCACAGAAATGCAGCAAGTAAGAGATGTGGACCTGCAGTACAGCCAACTGAGAGCCCCAGGAGTGTATGGAGGAGTTGCCTTCAGCTTGTCATTTTGTGCCTTAACAACAGTCTTCTTGATTCTGGGAGCTAAACCCATCCACAGGGTATCTACTAAATTACTTTTTGTAGAGTTTATATTTGATGTTTTAGGTTGCTTGGGTTACATTATTGCAGTTGGTTTATACCTGCACTTCATCAAAACCGTAAACGCTACTGACACTTGTAAGACAAGGGAACGCCTGTATGCAGGCCGTGGGTATACCTGGATGAACTGTGAAGTACAAGGAGGGGACGCTGCTGTGGCTATTTTTGGCCTTATCGCTGCATGTGTGTATCTTCCAAGTGCCATCTTGTGTGCACTGTATATCAGAACTGTACGTGAATTCAGGAAGAACTATCTGTCTCATGAACCTGCATCGTACAATGACAACCAACAGGGCTTACACAAGTCCAGAGAGGAGCATCTTAACTTTCTTCCTAGTACCTTAGTATAGATACAGAAGAGGACTATGATAAAAGTAGAACTCTTAGGGGAAACTGGCTTAGTTGCCTAAAGCAACCAATCAGTTTCCACGTTTCATTTTCCAAAGGAGCTGTGAAAAATGAAAGATGGAATCTGATTGGTTGCTATGAGCAACTAAGCCAGTTCTATTTTACACCAGTTTGATAAATCTCCCCCTTAGAGTACATACACTCGTTGCGGATAATTTATGGAAAGCAGCAGCGTAATACAGCACCATCAAAGTGAATGAGATTAGATAAATCTCATGTACACTTGGCTTTTTCTTTCCATGCAGAAATGGACCTGCCGTGAGGATTTAGAAATCCGCATCATGTCAATTGTTTGTGTGGATTTCACCCTTTGCAATGCAAAGGATGAGATCTGCTGTAGAACCACATCAAATCCACACCAAAATCCGCATGATACATATGAAAATCTTGCTGCGGATTTGGAGCAGAAACGTAGAGATATCTACACGGAAATCCATGGAGAATTTATTTTTGTAAATATGCATCCGTATGCAGGTACCCTTATTATCCTCTACACATTGACATAGCTCATGCTATTATATTTGCCTACTTCTTGCAAGATTGTTTGCTCATTTGGCAGCTCCAACCTTTTGTCTTTTAATGGGATATTTTTTTTTTAACAGTAAGCGATATACTAAACCTATAGCAAAAATAAATCACTGAAACAATAGCTATAATCAGACGAAGAAACGTGAATTACAAGTACTTTATATATGGCAACTGATCTGATATTACTTTCTAATAAAATATATTCAAAATGGCCCTGAGTGTGGAAAATGATATATATGCAGCTGTGTCATCCTATAAATCCTGGATTTTGGATCTGCTGTACTATCAAATGAGATGGTTGATCTCTCCTGTTCCATGTTTGACTGGAGCGCCTAAAGCCCACCAGTAAAATTTATTTTGGGGGCCCACCGTATGGATATATTCAAATATTACCTGCTCACACAGCAGCAAGATGCTACCAGATGATTGAATATGGGGATCCCTGCAGAAACTTTGAGACGGTAGGTCCTGGAGAGAAGAGGATACTGGCTAGCTTTCCTCCATACCTAGAAGTCATCTCAGCTCTGATTGTGTCAATAATAATGGGGACTGGGGAGTTTCTTTAATAATCTATCAAGTTTTTTTATATGAACATAGGCTGGTTGAGGTGCTGTACATTGACTATACAGTGCCTTGCGAAAGTATTCGGCCCCCTGGAACTTTTCAACCTTTTGCCACATTTCAGGCTTCAAACAAAAAGATATAACATTTTAAATTTTTGGTGAAGAATCAGCAAGTGGGTCACAATTGTGAAGTGGAACAAAATTTATTGGATCATTTAAACTTTTTTTGTAATAATAAAACTGAAAAGTTGGGCGTGCAAAATTATTCCGCCCATTTACTTTCAGTTCAGAAAACTCACTCCAGAAGTTCATTGAGGATCTCTGAATGATCCAATGTTGTCCTAAATGACTGATGAAGATAAATAGAATCCACCTGTGTGTAATCAAGTCTCCGTATAAATGCACCTGCTCTGTGATAGTCTCAGGGTTCTGTTTAAAGCACAGAGAGCATCATGAAGACCAAGGAGCACACCAGGCAGGTCCATGATACTATTGTGGAGAAGTTTAAAGCTGGATTTGGATACCAAAAGATTTCCCAAGCTTTAAACATCCCAAGGAGCACTGTGCAAGCGATCATATTGAAATGGAAGGAGTATCAGACCACTGCAAATCTACCAAGACCCGGCCATCCCTCTAAACTTTCATCTCAAACAAGGAGAAGACTGATCAGAGATGCAGCCAAGAGGCCAGGGCTGGATTAAGGTTGGTGGAGGCCCTGGGCGGCAAGACGTTTCGGGCCCAAAGCCCCGCACACCACCATATTTATTCCCCTTTTAAATCTCCCTTTGCTCACAAACCTTAGCACAAGGAGATGTTATACTGTATGGGGGCCACAAGGAGACGTTATTCTGTATGGGGGCAGCCACAAGGAGATGTTGTGGCTGCCTGGGGCAGCCACAAGGAGATGTTATACTGTATGGGGGCCACAAGGAGCTGTCATATACTGTACGGTGCAAGTTCTCTACATAAATACAGCACCAGAACCACGTTCTCTACATAAATACAGCACCAGAACCACTTTCTCTACATAAATACAGCACCAGAACCACGTTCTCTACATAAATACAGCACCAGAACCACGTTCTCTACATAAATACAGCACCAGAACCACGATCTCTACATAAATACATCATCAGAACCAAGTTCTCTACATAAATACAGCACCAGAACCAAGTTTCTACATAAATACAGCACCAGACCACGTTCTCTAGATAAATACAGCACCAGAACCAAGTTCTCTACATAATACAAGCACCAGAACCAAGTTCTCTACATAAATACAGCACCAGAACCAAATTCTCTACATAATACAGCACCAGAACCAAGTTCTTCTACATAAATACAGCACCAGAACCACGTTCTCTACATAAATACAGCACCAGAAACCACGTTCTCTACATAAATGCAGCACCAGAACCACGTTCTCTAACATAAATACAGCACCAGAACCATGTTCTCTACATAAATACAGCACCCAGAACCAAGTCCTCTACATAAATACAGCACCAGAACCAAAGTCCTCTACATAAATACAGCACCAGAACCAAGTCCTCTACATAAATACCAGAACATCATACATAAATACATCTCTACATAAATATATAAAATACATAAATATATATAAATATATAAAATACATAAATACATCTCTACATAAATACAGCACCAGAACCACGTTCTCTACATAAATACATCACCCGAACCAAGTTCTCTACATAAATACAGCACCAGATTTTAAAAGTTTCAGTACAGATACCATTCTAAGTAGTTAGGTCAGCCCTCA
>ONZH01025636.1:0-39397 GCA_900303285.1 Rhinella marina | reverse complement strand
GCCAGGGAAGGTGGGAGGGGAAACGAATTCTAAGTGCGCCATCGCCGTTATACTCGAACGAAATCGAGTACGCCGAATAGCGTAGTATTCGATCGAATACCAGCTCGATCGAACACTACTCGCTCATCTCTAATCACTATCAAAACGCAAGAAAAACTATACATATTAGATATCGCTGGATTCGTACTGACCAGTAGAATTAAAGTAACTGGTCAGTTTTAATGAACATCGAACACCGTAAATAAAAAAAAACATAAAACTGTGGCAGAATTGCGTTTTTTTTGCTATTTCTCCCAATTTGGAATTTTTTTCCCACTTGCCACTACATCATATGCAATGTTAAATGGTGGCGTTGGAAAGTACAACTTGTCCCGCAAAAAAACAAGCCCCTGTGAACAGAAAAATAAAAAAAGTTATGACTGTGTGAAGACAGGGAGCGCAAAATGAAAACGAAATTTTTTTTTAAAAAACCTCCGGGGTAGAAAGGGTTAAATAACAGCATACAATGCCAATCAGCTGCTTCTAAGGCCACTTGGATATTGTCATGCATTAAACGAGGCATGGACTTACGGGGCAGGGATGTAATATTACTACTTTACAAAGCATATGTGTGGCCTTATCTGGAATATGCAGTTCAGTTCTGGGCGCCAGTACATAGAAAGGACACACTGCAGCTGGAAAAAGTACAGAGAAGAACGACTAAACTGATAAAGGGCCTGGAGGGTCTTAGTTATGAAGAAAGATTAAAAGAATGTAATTTATTTAGTCTTGAGAAGAGACTTCTAAAGGAGGACATGATTAACCTATACAAATATATAAATGGGCATATAAATGGGCCATACAAAAGATAGGGTGAAAAACTGTTCCATGTCAAATGCCCTCAAAGGACAAGGGGGCACTGCCTCTGACTGGAGAAGAAAAAGTTCAGTCTCCTGAAGCGTCAAAACTTCTTTACTGTAAGAACTGTGAATCTGTGGAATAGACTTCCTCAGGACGTGGTCACAGCAGGAACAGTGGACAGTTTTAAAAAGGGTTTAGATGAATTCTTAAAAGTAAACAACATTAATGCTTTAACCCCTTCCCGACCAGCGCCGTACATGTACGGCGCTGCGGGAAGTGACTTCCCGACCAGCGCCGTAGTGTTACGGCGCGCTGATCGGGCGGGTGCAGGAGCTGCGCCCGCCCGATTAGCGGCGGGGGTCCGGCTGTGCCCAGTAGCCGGACCCCTGATGTATGCACCAGCATCGGTGAAAACACCGATGCCGGTGCATTAACCCTTCATGTGCCGCGGTCAGCGCTGACCGCGGCACATGCGGTGGGAAGGGGTTGCCATCGGGTCCCCGCGCTGCTGTGACGGGGACCCGATGGCTGAGATAGCAGCCGAATGCCTTCCTTAGGCATCCGGCTGCTATCTACGGAAGCCTGTGAGATCCAGCCCCCTGGATCTCACAGGCAGTGTGCTGGAAGTGTATTACATTGAGTAATACACTTCCAGCCAATGCATTACAATACAGAAGTATTGTAATGCATTGTAAGGGGATCAGACCCCCAAAAGTGAAAAAAAAGTGTAAAATAAGAAAAAAAAAAAAATAAAGTTTTACAAAAAAAAAGTTTCAAGTTCCCCCCCCCCAAAAAAACATCATTTTTACAAAATAATATAAAAAAATTGTAAAAAATAGTGAAAAAAAAAAAAATAGACATATTAGGTATCGCCGCGTCCGTATCGACCGGCTCTATAAAAATAGCACATGATCCACCCCGTCAGGTGCACGCAGTAAAAAAAAAAAAAAAAAAACTGTGCCAAAACAGACATTTTTGGGTCACCTTGCCTTACAAAAAGTGTAATAGCAGGTGATCAAAAAAGCGTATGTACCCCAAAATGGTACCAATCAAACCGTCATCTTGTCCCGCAAAAAATGAGACCCTACCTAAGACAATCGCCTGAAAAATAAAAAAAATATGGCTCTCAGAAAATGGCAACACAAAAAGTATTTTATTTTGTTAAAAAAATAAATCTAATGTGTAAAACTATCCAAAAATAAAAAAGTTAGACATATTGGGTATCGCCACGTCCGTAACAACCTGCTCTATAAAAATATTGCATGAGATGGCCCCCCAGGCGAATGCTGTAAAAAATTTTTAAAAAAAACTAAGCCAAAACAGACATTTTTTTCCTTTTTGTCTCACAAAAAGTGTAATAGCAGGCGATCAAAAAGGCGTATTTACCCCAAAATGGTACCAATCAAACCGTCATCTTGTCCTGCAAAAACGATACCCTACCTGAGACAATCGCCTGAAAACTGAAAAAAATATGGCTCTTTGAAAAGGGCAACACAAAATAAAGATTTTATTCTGTTCAAAAAATAAATCTAATGTGTAAAACTATCCAAAAATAAAAAAGTTAGACATATTGGGTATCATCGTGTCCATAACAACCTGCTCTATAAAAATATTACATGAGATGGCCCCCCGGGTGAATGCTGCAAAAAAAAAAAAAAAAAAACTATGCCAAAACAACCATTTTTTTTCCCTCTTGCCTCACAAAAAGTGTAATAGCAGGCGATCAAAAAGGTGTATTTACCCCAAAATGGTACCAATCAAACCGTCATCTTGTCCTGCAAAAACGGTACCCTACCTGAGACAATCGCCTGAAAACTGAAAAAAATATGGCTCTTTGAAAATGGCAACACAAAAAAAAGATTTTATTCTGTTCTAAAATGCATCTAATGTGTAAAACTTTCCAAAAATAAAAAAGTTAGACATATTGGGTATTGTCGCGTCCGTAACAACCTGCTCTATAAAAATATTTCATGAGATAGCCCCCCAGGTGAATGTTGTAAAAAATTTTTAAAAAAAAACCATGCCAAAACTGCTATTTTTTTCACCTTGACTCACAAAAACTGTAATACAAAGCGATCCAAAAAGTCTTATGTACCCCAAAATGGTACCAATCAAACCGTCATCTCGTCCCGCAAAAAATGAGCCCCCACATAAGACAATAACTCAAAAAGTTAAAAATCAACGGCACCCGCAAACCAATCCATCAAAATCTGTTCTGCAAAATCCATATGGCGCTCCTTCTGTTTTGAGTCCTGCCATGTGCCCCCACAGCAGTTTGCCACCACATATGGGGTGTTGCCGTATTCAGGAGAAAATGGGTAACAAATTATGGGGTGCTTTTCTCCTGTTACCCCTTGTGAAAATGAAAAATTTGGGGCTAAAGCAACATTTTATTGGAAGAAATTAAACTTTTCATTTTCACAGCCAAGTGTTTCCAAATTCCGTAAAACGCTTAGGGGGTCAAAGTGGCCAGAACCCCCCTGAATATATTCTTTGAAGGGTGTAGTTTCCAAAATGGGGTCACTTTTTCAGGGTTTCCACTGAAGGGGTACGTCAGGGTCTCTCAATTACAAAATGGTGCCTAAAAACTATTCTAGCAAAATCTGCCTCCAAAATCCGTATGGCGCTGCTTTCCTTCTGACCACTGCCACAAACCCATAGAGACGTTTACCACCACATATGGGATATTTCTGTAAACTGCAGAATCAGAGTAATGAGTATTGAGGTTTAGTTTGCTGTTAACCCTTGCTGTATTGCAAGAAAAAAATATTAACATGAATAATCTACCAAAAAAGTGAAATTTTGAAATTTCACCTCCATTTTCCTTTAATTCTTGTGGAACACCTGAAGGGTTAACAAAGTTTGTAACAGCAGTTTTTTATAACTTGAGGGGTGTAGTTTCTAAAATGGGGTCATTTATGGGGGTTTCATTATGTAAGCCCCTCAAAATCACTTTATATCTGAATTGGTGTTTAAAAAAATGGTTTTGGAAAATTTGGTGAAAATTTGAAAAATGGCTTCTAAACTTCTAAGCCCTCTAACGTCCTAAAAAAGTAAAATTACATTTACAAAATGATGCCAACATAAAGTAGACATAAGGGGAATGTAAAATAATAACTATTTTTGGAGGTATTACTGTGTATTTTGAAAGTAGAGAAATTGAAATTTGGAAATTTGGAAATTTTTCCAAATTTTTGGTAAATTTGGGATTTTTTCATAAATAAGGGTGAAATATATTGACTCAAATTTATGACTGTCATGAAGTACGATGTGTCACAAGAAAACAATCTCAGAATGGCCTAGATAAGTAAAAGCGTTCCAAAGTTATTACCACATAAAGTGACACATGTCAGATTTGCAAAAAATGGCCCGGTCAGGAAGGTGAAAACAGGCCCGGGGTTGAAGGGGTTAATGCTGAAAATGTGTAGAAATCTGAGTCTCATTCCTACTGGGATTCGTGTCCCCACCTATACCTTGGTTGAACTTCATGGACTTATGTCTTTTTCAACCGTATTAACTATGTAACTATGTAAAACACTTATTTGATTAACCACTTCAGGACCCTGCCATTTTTCACCTTAAGGACCAGACCATTTTTTTTTTAACTCTGATGTATCACTTTATGTGGTAAAAGCTTTAGAGCACTTTTACTTATCCAAGCCATTCTGAGAATGTTTTCTCATGACAAGATGTAAATTTGAGTTGACTTGTTTCAACTTTTTTAAAAAATCCAAAATTTACAGAAATTATTTTTTTTTTCATTTCTCTGCTTTTAAGACCGATAGCGATACCTCATAAAATTATAAATTAACTTTCCCCATATGTCTGCTTTATGTTGACATCATTTTGTAAATTTTATTTAATTTTTTTAGAACATTAGAAGGGTTGGAATTTTAGAATCAATTTTTCAAAACCCACTTTTTAAAGGACCAATTCAGTTATGATGTCACATTGAGGGGCTTACATAATAGAAACCACCCATAAATGACCACATTTGGGAAACAGGAAGGGAACAGGGATCACCCTTCAAAGTATTCAAAGCTGATTTTAAAAACTTTGCTAATTCTTTAGATGTTCCACAAGAATTAGAGGAAAATGGAGGTGACATTTCAAAATTTCAAATTATTTTGCAGATTTCTCATTTCAATCATTTTTTCAGTAATGGAGAAATGGTTGACAGCCATAAAACCTCAATATTTATTACCCTGATTTTGTAGTTTACAGAAACAACCCATATGTGGTCATAAACCGTTGTATGTGCACATGGCAAGGTTCAGAAGGAAAGATGCACTATAAGGTTTTTGGAGGGCAGATTTTGCTGGGATGGTTTTCAAGAGCCATATGTTTGAAAAGACCATGAGGTACCCCTACATGTAAGGTTTTGTGGGGTGTAGTGAGTGCTTTGATCCCACAGGTGTTTCATAGAATTTAGAAACACATGACTGTGAAAATGAAAAATTACTTTTTTTAACTAAAAATGTTTAGCTCCAGATTTTTTTAAAGGGGTTCTGCAGTTGTTTTAAACTGATGATCTATCCTCTGGATAGATCATCAGCATCTGATTGGCAGGAGTACGACACATGGAGCTGTGAGTCGCTGTCCCTGTGTGTGTCGCTGTCCCTGTGTGTGTCGCTCTCCCTGTGTGTGTAGCTCTCCCTGTGTGTGTCCCTAACTCTGTGTGTGTCACTGGCCCTGTGTGTGTCGCTGTCCCTGTGTGTCACTATCCCTGTCCCTGTGTGTTTTTCGCTGTCCCTGTGTGTCTCACCATCACCATGCCCACAGTGTTAATATGTTTTGACGCAGCTGCATCAGGACGTTCTGCGGGGGCAAGAAGAAGAAAATGAAAGAGGAGACAGCGCCGCCAGCATGGAGTCCCATGGGAGAGGCACACTAAGGACGCAGGTAACACTACCACATGATCTACAGTAGTGTTATTTGTAGTTTTAAATAGGACTGCAGGTAACACTACCACATGATATACACTAGTGTTATCTGTGGTTTTACATAAGGCTGCAGGTAACACTACCACATTATTTACACCTAGTGTTATATGTGGTTTTACATAGGGCTGCAGGTAACGCTACCACATTATCTACACCTAGTGTTATCTGTGGTTTTAGATAGGACTGCAGGTAACACTACCACATGATCTACACTAGTGTTATCTGTGGTTTTACATAGGACTGCAGGTAACACTACTACATTATCAGTACTAGTGTTATCTGTGGTGTTACATAGGACTGCAGTTAACACTACTACAGTATCATTACTAGTGTTATCTGTAATTTTACATAGGACTGCAGTCAACACTCCAAATTGGAAAAAAATGCAATTCCTCCACCGTATTACAGGTTTTGTTCCTACAGCGTTCCCTTTGCTGCACATGGGGGTGTGGCAGGGGAGGAGCCAGTGCAGGAGGTGGGATGGGCCAGGGGTGGGTACTGGACGGAGTTAGGGGGTCCAATTCAGATTCTTGCTATGGGGCCCAATGATTTCTATGTTTGCCCCTGTATGTGGCATTAGTGTAAAGTGGTTTACACCTTTAGGTATAAAAGTAGACCAGGGGGTTGCCTGGCATTGGTTGCAACTTTGTAACTACTTTTGCAAAAGTTGCACATAGTAAATGAAACATAATACAAGTCTAATCTCACTTTTAGCTCTTAAATATATACCACTGTGAAAAGTGGCAAAGATCACAGAATGTTGTAAAAATGTCACGGTTGCCATGGAAATGTCGCAGTGGCAATGACTTGCAACTTTTTTGGACCACAAAACTGACGTATCTGATTTGATAAATGACCCCCTTAATTCTCACATGTTCAATATTCCAACCTGGAGCTCACTGTTTCAAATATTATGATCCACAAATCTAAAATGTGAAGACATTTCTAACTATTGTTTAAATAATGACTATTATACAGTATACCATTTTTCCTTTTTTATCCTCACTTTAGGCATAATTTCCATTTACTCTTCTTATTACCTTTTACATTTGATAGACTATGCCTATAAAATTTGTTGGTAATTGTTTCATTTCCTACTGTGGCACGTGTAGTTAACCTTACAAGATTGATTGGAAATTGACTGCAGTGAACCCAACCTTTGCCAGTATAACAAAGGTCACAGAACTACTCTCAATTAATACATGTACTCAAATGAAAAAAGCTTTGTCTGTATTGAGTAAAGCATAACTTACATATTTAGCACAATTTATTATTAGTGCAGTAGTAGTAACTATTTGTTTTATATTACCTTTTCATGTAATTTTGCTGTAGTTTGATAACACAAGGGATGGTAGGAGTAATGCAAAAGTTGGATATGTGAATTTAACTTCATACACGGATTTTAAGTGCTTCAGAATGCTTGCAAAATACATCACTATTTATTAGTATTATTATTACTACTGTTATTATTATTATTATATTTTTTTTTAATTATTTACCATGCAGTAAAACAGGGGTAAAATGCAATACAAATGAAGTTAAAGTCACAAATAAGATTACATTGCTAATGCTGATACTAAATGTGTGTTACAAGTTACAGTAGGAGAGAACACTGCCTACTGTATATGAGTTTTCAATAGGTATATGTTTACAAGGTTCAAGGTGACTTAGCTATGCTTGTAAAATTTGCAATCAGATCACAAATATTCCAGCCCTGGTCAGGATTTACTCTTGTAGGTCAGCTTTTATTACAAATGTATTACATGCCAATCTAACATTTGGCACACACTATCATCTGACATGCATCACATTGCTGCATTCCCTCACAGCAGGTGACTCTGTCTAGCCAACTCTCATGGTAACTGTTCAATGGCATTTATGATAATCTGTACATCATAGCAGCACTACAAAAGCTTCACAGAGCATTGAGAAAGCTGCCTGATTGAATATAATCACATCCCAAATACAATATAAAATGTTACAAGCAACATCAAAAGAGGAAGAAAAACTATATAATCAGTCATACAAAATTCGTAACACATAACTCCATCATCTAGGTACAGTGAAGCAACCTCCCAAAATGACATTAAAATGTGGTCTTCTGGGGGCTGCTCTTTCTCAAAGAAGATGAACAGTATGTATAGTATAAAGTGGAACTAAAAATCAGTCACAGGAATTGGGGGTGGATAAGGGGTGGGCTTCTCAAATAGGTCGAGAGGTTTCACTGTACTGTACTATAATTCAACTTTTTATTTAATTACATACGGTACACTAATATTCAATATCTACAATAAATATAAAGTTCTATATTCTGTGGCAAAAAATGTTTGCCATAACATATATTTAATGGATTTTATAAATATCGAAGGTGACATAATTTCCCACAAACGATGCCATTTGTATGGAATGCAAATGAGGTATACGTAAATGAAGGGAGCGACAATCCTGATGTGTCAATTGCAAGGTTATAATACACTTTTAAATGGCAATGATACAATTTTAAATGTAGTTGGCTAGAACAACGAAAATAACATTTATATTGTTCCTGATGACCTATATCCTGCCTAATGAGTTGCATATACAGTAATGTTGCTTGTTCCAAGGATCATTGTATACTTTTTCTCATTTATAAATTGAAATATATATATATATATATATATATATATATATATATATATATATATATATATATATATTCTTTTTATAGGGAGTGTTAATCAGGGCGATTATCTGTGAATCAATGTAGAAACGCTCGTTCTTGATAATTGGACTGTGTAAAAGGTACTGGAAATTACCCGAAGAATGAGAAAATGCTGTCTTTTGTCTGGCACTGAAAATTGTTTCTGTGCAGCAGATTGGCCTGTAGAAACAGTTATCTACTGCCCAGAAACAATTATTTTCTATGGGAGAATACATAATTTATGTTAAAAGTCACAGTTTTCTATAACTTGCAATGGCATTACTTCATTTAAAAAAAGGATATATTTACACACAGCAGATCCATTGCAGACTTTTCTGCAACTTTCTAATTCATCTGGATAGGACTTACAGAAATATGTGTGTTTCCACCAAAACAACCCCATTCAGATAAATGCAATTTATTTTCACTCAATTATCAACAGCAGCTGTTATGTATACAGAAGGAGATTTCAAGCAAACTGCCATCTTGCTTAGAGCATCAAAACAAGTTTAGTCTGAAAGCAAAACCAGGATTCTGAGAGAAGTCTCTAAGAACCCCAGAGTTTCATCACATGGCCTACGGATGGCTCTACTATTGATTCAAAAAGTGATATCATTCTACCATCAGAAAATAACTATACATATTAGAACTACTGTACATATGAGATGAACCAAGTGGAAACATTTGTGGTCCAGAAGGAACTTTTGGGCAAAAAGAAAGGTAACCAAGGCTGCCTGGGTAAGCACAAATAGTGTGCTCTGAACAGACAAAGCAAATATAAAATTATTTGGGCAAAGTTCCAGAAGTCATGTTTGGTGAAAACCTTAAAGGAGTTCTCCGGTAATTAAAAAAATTAAAATATGTAAATATTATTTATATTTCCAAATACCTTTCATTAGTTATAATTGCTCCTTAGACAAGACGAGCCATCATTAGGAGAAATAAAATGGCCACCATCCTATTAGTACACACAAAACCTAATCAGACAGCAAGACAAGTTACTTCCAAGCACTGGGCTAAAGAGCTTCCTCATTCTCCTCTCCGTCTTGTCAGGGATTATGATCCTGAATACAGATGATGATATCTTCAGCTGAATCTCTGTAGGAATGGAGTCCATGAGGAGACATGAAGTACAAAAAGGAAGGACAGAACAGACTGTGGTAATGGAGACTGTATACAAGAGCTGCTGCTCGTTATCCACATCCTCACCTCCTCTCTGTACTACAGAGATTCAGCTGAACATCGTATCAGCTGTATTCAGGATCATAATCTGGCAAGATGGAGAGGAGGATGAGGCAGCTGTTTAGTTCAGCATTGTGAAGTAACTTGTCCTGTGTGATGAGGACAGGTTTTATGTGTACTAAAAGGACGGCGGCCATTTTATTTCGTCTGATGATTGCTCCCAAGACAAAACAAACCATTATAACTAATGAAAGGTATTTTGAAATATATTTATAATAAAGTAAATATATTTAGTAAATATATTTATAATAAAGTAATATTTAATAATAAGTATTTTCATTTTCTTACTTCCTGGAGAACCCCTTTAAACAGCATTTCAACTGAAGAAACTCATACAAATTGTAAATCATGGTTGGGAAATATTATGGTTTAAGGTTGCTTTGCTGCATCAGGGCCTGGGAAGCTCACCCATCATAAAAACCACTATGAATTCTTCATCATACCAGAGAATGCTTAAAGGGGTTGTGCACATTTGGGGGAGAGGGGGTGTCGGCAAAACCCCACCTCTTGGGAAGACCTGCGACAGGAAGCCTACTAATCTGCTTCAAGGCACTGACTCCTCACTCCTTTTCTCCTTGTCCTCGTCTGCTTCACTGCTCTCCCAGGATGTCAACTTATGATTTAATGTTGCTGTAGCCAATCTCTGGCCACATCAGTGACTTTCTCCACTTGTGTCACATAACCATTTGCACCAATGGCATCCAAATAGAAGTTGACATCTTGGGAGCGCAGCAGAGGCTGGGGAGAGAAGAATCAGGTAGCCAGTGCCTTGAACCATATAAGCAGGCTTCCCGTCGCAGCTTTGACCAAGTCGGGGGGGGGTTACTAAGCCCAAAGTACACAACCCTTTTAAAGATAAGGTGAGTCAATATGTCATTAGTTTGAAAAATCACGCAAAATTAATTTTTAGAAGACGACAATGATATTAAATACAGCAGGAAACTTACACAGTAAAAACGGAGCAAAAACAGAAGTTAAGAAGTGGACGAAACTGAATGTACATCCTATTGATATTTAAAATTTTGTGTATGAATTAACCCCTCAAACATTCCACATCTGAAAACTTCTCCATGGAATATTTTTCTTACAGTTAGAGAGTGTTAGTCAATTATATGAATAATGATCAGTAAGGAATTTCTGCCATAGGGATCTACAATAGGCATTAGTGTGTTATTTTACTTACAGTGCCTTGCGAAAGTATTCGGCCCCCTGGAACTTTTCAACCTTTTGCCACATTTCAGGCTTCAAACAAAAAGATATTACATTTTAAATTTTTGGTGAAGAATCAACAACAAGTGGGTCACAATTGAAAAGTGGACCGAAATTTATTTGATCATTTAAACTTTTTTTTGTAATAATAAAGCTGAAAAGTGGGGAGAGCAAAATTATTCGGCCCATTTACTTTCAATTCAGAAAACTCACTTCAGAAGTTCATTGAGGATCTCTGAATAATCCAATGTTGTCCTAAATGACTGATAAAGAGAAATAGAATCAGCCTGTGTGTAATCAAGTCGCCGTATAAATGCACCTGCTCTGTGATAGTCTCAGGGTTCTGCATCATGAAGACCAAGGAACACACCAGGCAGGTCCGTGATACTGTTGTGGAGAAGTTTAAAGCTGGATTTGGATACCAAAAGATTTCCCAAGCTTTAAACATCCCAAGGAGCACTGTGCAAGCGATAATATTGAAATGGAAGGAGTATCAGACCACTGCAAATCTACCAAGACCTTGCCGTACCTCTAAACTTTCATCTCAAACAAGGAGAAGACTGATCATAGATGCAGCCAAGAGGCCCATGATCACTCTGGATGAACTGCAGAGATCTACAGCTGAGGTGGGAGAGTCTGTCCATAGGACAACAATCAGTCAAACACTTCACAAATCTGGCCTTTATGGAAGAGTGGCAAGAAGAAAGCCATTTCTCAAAGATATCCATAAAAAGTCTTGTTTACAGTTTGCCACAAGCCACCTGGGAGACACACCAAACATGTGGAAGAAGGTGCTCTGGTCACCTGTCTGATAGAGACATACCCCAAGCGACTTGCAGCTGTAATCGCAGCAAAAGGTGGCGCAATAAAGTTTTAATGCAAGGGGGCCAAATTTTGCACGCCCCACTTTTCAGTTTTATTATTACAAAAAGTTTAAATGATCCAATAAATTTCGTTCCACTTCACAATTGTGACCCACTTGTTGTTGATTCTTCACCAAAAAATTAAAATGTTATATCTTTTTGTTTGAAGCCTAAAACTGTGGCAAAAGGTTGAAAATTTGCAGGGGGCCTAATACTTTCGCAAGGCACTGTAGCATTCCACAAAAGGAACTTGATATGTAGAATTTATGTGTTTCATAAACTATTGAAAAATCTATGTATTATTTTGTATCTTTATACAATGCTTCACATTTTGCTACTTTTTTGTATGAATACTGTATCCAATCAGAATATATAGTATGAATACTTATTCAAAATGCTAAGAATACTCTTTTAGAAGAGCATTTCATTTATTTACCATGCACATTTAGCTGTAAACATATTGGTATGCATTAGATACAAGTTATACTATGTATTTTAGTGTACAGACAGAGATGCTCTCTATAAATATTATAAATTAGACTTCCTAAGTAAAACAGAAGTGTACCACCCTGCAGCACTGTAACAATTGTCAGCATTCAGCAATTCCCAAGTTAACTTTCTTAAGTATGAGATGTCATTATTATTTGCCAAGGGGAGAAATGTTGCAGAAATAAACATAATGCATAAAGTGTGTAGAGCAGTTAATATTCTAGTTATAAAAATGCCATAACTCCCTAATTATTAATTTACAAGTGTTAAAATGTTTTGCACTTCAAAATAATAAAATATCATTTAAAAGTGACAGCTTTTCGAAGTTTAACCCCTTCTACCCCTGGCCTGTTTTCACCTTCCTGCCCAGGCCATTTTTTGCTAATCTGACATGTGTCACTTTATTTGGTAATAACTTTGGAACGCTTTTACTTATCCAGGCCATTCTGAGATTGTTTTCTCGTCACATATTGTGCTTCACGACAGTAGTAAATTTGTGGCAAAATATTTCATTTTTATTTTTTTTAAAATACCAAATTTACAAAAAATTTGGAAAAATTGGCAAATTTCCAAATTTCAAAATTTCCAAAATTTCCAAATTTTACTTTTTTAGGACATGAGAAAGCTTAGAAGTTTAGAAGCCATTTTTCAACAAAATTTCCAAAACCATTTTTTTAAGCACCAATTCAGATAAAGTGATTTTGAGGGGCTACATAATGGAAACCACCCATGAATGAGCCCATTTTAGAAACTACATCCCTCAAATTATTTAAAACTGATGTTACAAACTTTGTTAACCCTTTATGTGTGCTGCAAGAATTAAAGGAAAATGGAGGCGAAATTTCAAAATTTCATTTTTATACAGATTTTTCATGTTAATCAATTTTTTCTTGCAACGCAGCAAGGGTTAACAGCAAACTAAACCTCAATATACATTACTATGATTCTGTAGTTTACGGAAATACCCCATATGTGGTGGTAAAATGCTCTATGGGCATGTGGCAGTGGTCAGAAAGAAAGGAGCGCCATACAGATTTTTGAAGCAGATTTTGCTAGAATGGTTTTTAGGCATCATTTTGTAATTGAGAGACCCTGAAGTACGCCTAGAGCGGAAACCCTCAAAAAGTGACCCCATTTTGGAAACTACACCCTTTAAAGAATATATTAAGGGGGTACTGACCATTTTGACCCCTTAAGCGTTTTACGGAATTTGGAAACACTTGGCTATGAAAATGAAAAGTTTCATTTCTTCCAATAAAATGTTGCTTTAGCCCCAAATTTTTCATTTTCACAAGGGGTAACAGGAGAAAAAGCACCCCATAATTTGTTCCCCATTTTCTCCTGAATACAGCAACACCCCATATGTGGTGGTAAACTTCTGTGGGAACGCATGGCAGGACTCAGAACGGAAGGAGCGCCATATGGATTTTGCAGCACAGATTTTGATGGATTGGTTTGCGGGTGCCATTGGTTTTTATTTTTTAAGTTATTGTCTTATGTGGGGGCTCATTTTTTGCGGGATGAGGTGAGATGGTACCATTTTGGGGTACACAAGACCTTTTGATTGCTTGGTGTTACACTTTTTGTGAGGCAAGGTGACAAAAAATGGCTGTTTTGTCATAGTTTTTTTTTTTAATTTTTTTTACAGTGTTCACCTGAGGGGGAATATAATGTTATATATTTTTATAGAGCAGATTATTACGGACGCGGCGATACACAATATGTCTAACATTTTTATTTTTTTAAGTTTTACTCATTAGGTCCATTTTTGAACAGAATTAAATCTTGTTTTTGCACAGTCATTTACTGAGAGCCATATTTTTTTTTATTTTTTGGGCGATTGTCTTAGGTAGGGTATCAATTTCTACGGGATGAGATGGCGGTTTTATTAGTACCATTTTTGGGTAAATATGCCTTTTTTGATCGCTTGCTATTACACTTTTTGTGAGGATAGGTGACCAATAAATGGCTGTTTTGTCATTTTTTTTAAAAAAAATTTTTTTTACAGCATTCAACTGAGGGGGAATATAATATGATATTTTTATAGAGCAGATTGTTTCGGACGCGGCAATACCCAATATGTCTAACATTTTTATTTTTGTGAAGTTTTACACATTAGGTGCATTTTTGAACAGAATTAAATCTTGTTTTTGTACTGTCATTTTCTGAGACCCATATTTTTTATTTTTTGGGCGATTGTCTTAGGTTGGGTCTCATTTTTTGCAGGACGAGATGACGATTTGATTGGTACCCACTTTTTGTGAGGGAAGGTGACCGAAAATGGCTGTTTCGGCACTGTTTTTTTTTTTTTTACTGTGTTCACCTGCCGGGGTGGATCATGTTATATTTTTATAGAGGCGGTCGATACGGATGCGGCGTTGCCTAATATGACTACTTACCTTTTTATCCCTTTTTTAAAATAATTTTTTAAAACTTTATTTTGGGAAAAGGACGTTGTGAAGTTTTATGTTTGTTTTTTTTACATGAAACTTTTATTTTTTTAATCTTTATTTTTTTTACTTTTTTTCACTTTTTTTCACACTTTTTTTTTACTTTTGGGGGTTTGACCCCCTTTACAATGCATTACAATACTTACACAGTGTAATACACTTACAGCTTCCTGCCTGTGAGATCCAGGGGGCTGGATATCACAGGCTTCCGTAGAAGGCAGCCACGATGCACTGATGCAGGTGCATACAGCAGGGGTCCGGCTACTGGGCACAGCCAGTCCCCCGCAGCTGATTGGGCGGGCGCAGCTACTGCACCCGCTCGATCAGCGCGCCGTAGCACTACTGCGCTGGTCGGGAAGTCACTTACCGCAGCGCCGTACATGAACGGCGCTGGTCGGGAAGGGGTTAACATTTGCTGTAAAAGTCTTTTTATAGGGGAAAACAATGACAGGTGCATGGTTTTCAGTGATGTGTAAGTCTGTTGTACAGTAATTGTGCAGTTATTTGTGCAAAATGAGTAACAGTGTAAAGTAACAGCATACTGAAATGATTCCCAACCAATAGCTTGGGTTTCACAAATGGCTCTCCGGACCACTACATGATGCTTCTCAGCTGTTGACGATAGGGATCTAATGGCATTTGAAATGTCAACAGGGACAGGGGTCAAAATTAAATCATTGGCAGTCAATGCTAAGGTAAAAAGCATATCACCTGGCCGTATCACCTCTAACCACTTCAAGACCATAAGGACCAAGCTTCATGTTAGTGGTAAATTTGAGTCAATATGTTTTACCTTTATTTATAAAAGAAATCCCAAATTTAAGGAAAATTTGGAAAAATTCACTATTTTCTAAATTAAAATTTCTCTGCTTTTAAGACAGATAGTGATACTTCACAAAAAAAATTATTTAACATTCCCCATATGTCTGTAAATCCTGCATGTGCCTTGGTCAGCACTGACCGCGGCATATGAAGGGTTAATCCGTTAACATCAGCAGATACAGCAATGCCGGCGGATACAGCAGGCCCGTGCTGCTGATTGGGCAGGCGTAGCTTCTGCACCCACCCAGTCAGAACATGTACATGTATGTGGGTATGCGGCAAAAGACCGCACGTACATGTATGCGAAAATGCGGGAAGGGGGTTAATAGGTTTTCCTTTTTGAATCCTTCCAACTGTGGCGGTGCAATCACCAGTGGAAGCTGGACATAAATGATAGACAACATGCCTCCACAGTGACTGGAATCAGTGATAATCCTGTAGATGTGGTGAATGTTGGCAAATATAGCAACTAAGATTAAAAACAAAGGGATAAGGCTTCAATGTCAACCCATCAGTACCCCTAAAAGATATCCTCAAGTTGCCATAGCAGTTAGGAGCCAAATAAATGCTGAAAGTGCAACCACTATTTAGTCTTGATTATACCAAAATAGAATTATTCCTGTTTATAAAACTAGGAATAATACAAATCAGTTCTTTGATACCAATACTAAAAGTTTAGAAGAAGATTACACATCATGTCAATTATTGAATATAATTTCTTGCAGCATTTATGGTGAGCCTATAATGATATTTCATGTATCATAGACACGTTTTATATAAATTACTAATAAAATAGTAGATCCAACAGTGGTGTGCATAGAAGAAACATGGCTCAATAGCAAAAGTTAAAGAGGATGGGGCCAATCAGACCTGTCACATGATGTGATTTTATGGTATGCCTTTGGGTCCAGGCAATGAAAGTGCTAAATTGAACCTTTCACCAAAATATTGATGGATCTTTGTTAGGCTATGTATGTATATATATATATATATATATATTATATATATATATATCTTTCTATCTGGATATCTATTTACGAATATACTTGAACTGAACTTCAGAATATATAATTGTCAATATTAATGTCAAGCAATGATAGTCACTTTCAAAATACAACTTTTCTCTTATGGATAAAGAATGTCATGACAGTTTGGTTTGACATATATCCAGTGATGACTCAGGAGTTAAGGAAGCAACTATTCCTATTATGCTGTGGGATGGAAGCTGCAGACATGGTGCAACTTGTACTGTCAGAAAGTAGTTCTCAAGAAAAAAATATTGGCTAATAGAGAATCCAGTGCTTGAATTTTGCATCCTGTCAATTTTTATCTGCATATTGTGTGTTATATTTTTTGAATAGTTAATAGCATGAAAGTCAAAATACAGTGAGTAACATATAAGGTATTGCAAATATATTGTATTATTATTACTTAAACTATAAAATAGGAAAAAATATCATTGTCAGTTGCTAATTATCCACATTACCTAGCGGGCCCTGTAAACAATTAACAATACAACCCCAAATGAGACAACACTGAATTATCGTACAAACTGATCACATGTGTCTAATACACTGGGGAGATTTATCCATACTGGTGCAAAGGAAAACCTTTAATTTTTCAGGTCTCCTTTGGAAAATTAATGGATCAATTTGATTAGTTGCTATGGGCAACTAATCCAGTTTTCCTTTACAATGGTTTTGATAAATCTCCCATATTTTAGAGATGGAGGTTAAAATATGCTTCAAATGGCAATTTAAAGGTTAAAAGGTATGCTTACAGTATAAATAATAGTTATAGCGTTTTCCATTAATCTATCACTTTTTGGGGTTTTTTGAAATCCTTACTTCATTATTTAGTTTCAGATTTTAAAATTTTTTTAAATCATTTACTAAACTTTTGAAGCACTATTGGTGCTAAATTTAATTTCTACCCCGCCTAAGCCACTTTCTGAAAAGGTGGTGTGGCAAGGGCAGGGTGTGAGTGGGATTTATAATCATTTACTCCATTTTTCTGGGGTAGATTCTATTACATAAGCACGGACTGAAGAAGGATGCTCTTAATTTATACATGCACCGCATCATAAATTAAGTGAATCCCCCTGCTAGTGCAGGGGATGTTAACAGACTAAAAAATGCTGCACTTGATAAATGACTCTCAGAATGTTACGACCAACTATTAAGGTTTTTTTCAATTACAGGAGTATAAATCATTATATTGAGAACAGGATGAATTGATAGAGAAAGTATGTTACAAAATTGCATAACCCTCATTAAATAAATACATGTATACTTTATTAGCTGCTATAGGCACACAAGTACTCAGCTTGTTTCAAGACAACTCTGAACTTTTGCTGCCACTGTACTTAGCACTTCACGAGTGTAGCTATAGGCTTTTGGCCCTGGTGAAGAACTTCAACTTGAGGCCTTCCCTCCTACATTTTGTCTTCATAACTCTGTCTAACCCCCAAATTAACCAACCATAGTAATACCCCCATACCCCAAGGGATTATTATTTTTATTAACTGCAGAGACAGACATTTTTTGTGTGTTGCGCTGAATGAACAGTGTTCAAGGGGAGCACTGGTGTGCAGGAGGAGGGAAGGGCATATAAGGACTGGAAGCCCACAGGTGAAATGGGAGACTAAGGGTAAGGAGGAGTGAGGTTGAAGTTTGGTAGTCTATGGAGCTTGTCCATACCTCCCAATTTTCAAAAAACATTTTAATTGCATTTATTTATCTGATTCATAAATATGAAGATACCGTTGAGAGTGGTTCATTGACACATGCACCAGGCTTCCAGGGACAGCATTTGAAAGCTGGGACTATCTCTCTGTATCCTGGAACGTTGGGATGTATGGAGCTCCAGGACGGTATTTTTTAGCTGGCAACCTTTCTAATATCCACCACTGTAGCCCCTAATCATCAACATCTATATATCTTATAGAGACTAGGTAAGGTGTATCTCAGGCACCTACCACTCTGATACCCCCTAAAAAGCCCCTGTAGAGTGCAACCATAACTTTTATTCCCTCTGTGGAGCCAAAGAACAGTATCTTACAGTTATCAACCTTTGGAGTCTCTCAGGTAAACCCCAGATTCATATTCCATATTCAATATAGAGGAGAGAGACGGCTCATGCGCCAGGAAAGTACCCAGGATACTTCTAGTCATTCAGTCACCTGTTGTATCTTCTCACTTGCAGCCTGTATGCTGCTTCTATGGATATTCAAACACTTCTTCTCAGAACCCTCATCTATTTTTATAGTTTCAGTAACAACTCTAATATGTGTCAGTCAATGAAGAAGCCATAGCTGGGTACACACGAGGTGCAATGTAGTGGGTTCATAGGTAGATTGCTGACTGCTCTCTATCACTATGATCCATCGTTGTACTTAACTGCATCTGTATCCTGAGAATGCAGATATAGTTGAAAGGATCACATCAGGACATGCAGCAGGGTTACCTGGATAGTGGGCCAGCTCTGAAAGTCCAAGACTATTCTGCAGGAACAGAGTCAGGAGGAACACTTGTGGCAACTGCAATATCTTGACTATTTTTCCACCCAGTGCCTCAGAGCATATAGTCTGAGAATAGCAGACAGGGAAGGAGTATGCTGAGTCAGGATGCATATGGTGTGTCTGGCAGGGGGTAGGCATTGAGGGTGCCTGTGTTAGTGCATTTGGGGAAGGAGGCTGTGAACCCTATAGCTATGCCGCTTTGCACCTCTTTGTCCATCACATGACCAGAAAAGTTTGTTATCCACTGGAAACGATCATTAAAGGGGTATTCTAGTTGTTTGAAGTTATCCCCTATCCACAGCATAGAGGATAACTGTTAGATCAGTGGAGGTCCCACTGGGACCCCCATAATCACAAGAAGAATGGCTGTGTATAACCTGGCTGCAGCCTCCCTGAAATTAATGGAGCGGCCATTTGGGCATGTGTGCAGGTGTTCCATTCATTTCTGTTGGAATTCCAGAGACAGCCGAATACAGTGCTTGGCTATCTCTGGAACTCCCATACAAATGAATGGAGCAGCTACATGCATGTGCAACTGGCCACAGGGCCCCCCTTTTCGTTACTGGTGGGGGTCCCAATGGTAAGACCCCCACCAATATAATAGTTAACCCCCATCCTGTGGATAGGGTGGGAGATGGGGAAACAACACTCATTTTGTGAACATTGTATTCGTATACATGAAGTTTAATGATTTGGACTTACATTCTGCTGTTTGGCCACAACAAGTCGCTGTTTCCTAAGCATAGCTAAAAAAGGACTGCATTTCTAGATTCATGTGAATCTCAGGGGTGAAGTTACAAGCCTGGAAAGAAAATGAAGTATCCTCCATCTTAGGGTGAGCCTGGAAGAGGCATCCAGAAGCTTTGTGAGGGGAATCCCTTTACATCCAAGCATGAGAGCATCCTTCAGGCACCAGAGCTGCAGCCAAGGGGAGCTTATTGTGTCCATTACCCTGATATTGTCCAGAGGAAGTGAAATTGCTGCCAGGAACACTGATGAGAGCTGAGGAGTAAAGCCACAGACACTGTGGTATCGCATGCTAGTTTGAGAAACCCTTGTTCCAGCCACAGTCACCAGCTTATACAGAACAGACCTGGGTCGATAAGACTAATTATGCCCCTAGTATCCTAGAGACTGAGACCAGGCCTGTAGTCAGTTAGGTGTTCTGTTTGTGTCAGGCCACAAGTGCTGTTAATTAGTCTTAACAAGGACTTCATGTTTAAAGTGTCAATTTACACCTGAGAGCTGAGAAGCTTTACAACTAATCCAAGCCAGGTTGGTGTATTCAGGATAAACACTAGAAGCGTGTGCTATTTGACCAGTTGTCGGGGAAGGGAATTATTATAGCATGGAATAAGATTGTAAGCTGTTGTGCTGTACCGCAGGCTAGTCCACATCACACACTCAAATAATTGTTCCTGACTCTAGGGTAATAACAGGTAACGTATGGCTGGTCTATTTGAGCCCGCCAATAGGTAAATTTAATGCTAATACCTCCAGCATCCACTAGAGGACGTGCACTGTGCAGCACAAGGGTCTCAGGCTCCTGGCTGGATGAATGTAAATTTATTTGGTATGTAACCAGCATCTGTGGTTGCGTTCACGTTTAAAATAGTTAAAAAAGTAAAAATATGGTTTTGTCAAAACTGCAGAGTTTGCCATGGATGCTCTGCTTTTTCTCTGCTTCCACAGTGTGATTCTCCACCTGGAAAAAGCTGTGTCTTCACCATTAGTTCAATATATATAAATGTGTCTATGTGTATAGATAGATAGATATAGATGTACATACACAAAGTATACCTTAAAACAAACCTCTTGAAATTAATTTCAGGTCGAATTTTTGGTATCCCTAACCAAACCCAGTCCCCCCCACCCCCATTTCCCGAACTTGGGTTCGGTTCCAAGGTTTGGAACCGAACCCGAGTTCGGGAAATGTTTTTTTTTTACTCTAGAAATCAGTTTATGAATTAATCACCCAAAGTCTCGCAAGACTTAGCAAAGTAATAACTTCGGCTCATAGGAGCCAATACATTCTAATACTGTACGGAGCGCTCGATCCGTACAGTATTGAAACTACATTTTATGCAATCAACTTCGGATGTTTCATCCGAAGTTGATTCGCTCATCCCTCATGATAATATATATCTGGTAATAGTTCAATTGATTTAGAAAATAAAATTATCATTAATTCATATCTAGAGATGAGCGAGCATGCTCGTCCGAGCTTGGTGCTCGTTCGAGTATTACGGTACTTGTAAGTGCTCACTGCTCGGACGAGTATCTCGCCATGCTCGAGGAAATGGCATCTCCCTCATTTTTGAAATTTTGGCGCCTATAAACTCAGCCGATCACAAGCCAGGAGACTCTGCGGTACACCCAGCATGACGTGGGGACCTTACATGTCGATAGCAGGGGTTGGCTGGCCTGATCAGGTGACCCTGGAATATACTAGTGACTGCCCGCGGTGCTTGGCTCAGATGCTGTCTGGATGTCGTTAGGGACAGAGCTGCTGCATTTCACGGAGAGTGTTAGGGCCTGGATTTAGTTCTCTGTTAGGCAGGAGTGATCTCAAAAGAACCCAACAGCCCTTCTAAGGGCTACAAGACATTTTTTTTTGTCTCTTGGCTGGGCTGGCTGGCACTAGTAGTGCAGCTATCGCCATATATAACACTTTTTTTAATTGTTTTAACTCAGTGATACAAATCCATTTCATACAGCAGTGTGGAACCATTCTGTGTGTCACAGTTCAGCTGTCCACTCACCACAAACCACAATCCGTATTTTCTGTCCAGGTGACCCATACTGTACGTCACGTAATCAAATACTGTCTTTTGCTTTCACTGATACAGCTACATTAGAAAAATCTCTGTGCGACATTTGTCTGGGTTGCAGTCAAAATAGCCACAGTCAGCAGGGGCTGAGTTTGCTCTCTGATAGTTTCTGCACGTCACGTTAAAAAAATATATATATTAAAAAGAATAGAAAAAAAATATATAAAAAAATAGTTTTTTTGTTGTTTTATCTCAGTGATACAAATCCATTTCATACAGCTGTGTGGAACCATTCTGTGTGTAAGAGTTCAGCTGTCCACTCACCACAAACCACACTCCGTATTTTCTGTCCAGGTGACACATTCTGTACGTCACTTAATTAAAAAAGGTCTTTTGCTCTCACTGATACAGCTACATTACAAAAATCTCTGTGTGACATTTGTCTGGGTTGCAGTCAAAATAGCCACAGTCAGCAGGGGCTGAGTTTGCTCCCTGATAGTTTCTGCACGTCACGTTAAAAATAAAAATAAAAAAAAAATAAAAAAAAAGTTTTTTGTTGTTTTATCTCAGTGATACAAATTCATTTCATAAAGCTGTGTGGAACCATTCTGTGTGTCACAGTTCAGCTGTCCAGTCACCACAATCCGTATTTTCTGTCCAGGTGACACATTCTGTACGTCACTTAATTAAAAAAGGTATTTTGCTCTCACTGATACAGCTACATTAAAAAAATCTCTGTGCGACATTCGTCTGGGTTGCACTTAAGCAGACCAAGTCTGCCTAATCTAATAGTTTCAGTGTAATTGCTCCATACTGCACGGTACGTAATAACATACGTAATTTTGCTTATCCACCTATATATTTTCTTGTTCAGATTAAACAAGTTCGTGGGTTTCAGTACAGCAGGCCCATTTATTTTTTTTTATATAATACACTTATATAGAGAAAATGTTGTACCCCAAGGCTAAGGGTCGAGGACGAGGGCGTGGGCATTCAATTACTGCAGGGGACAGAGGCCGTGGTCCTGGGCAGGGTGAGACAGTACCTGCTGATGAGGGAGCAGGGGAACGCCGCAGAGCTACACTCCCTAGCTTCATGTCTCAACTTAAATGGACACGTGGTAGAGGACTGTTGAAACCACAACAGTGCGAACAGCTGATGTCGTGGATTGCGGACAATGCTTCAAGTAATTTGTCCACCAGTCAGTCTTCCACGAAGACCACCCACGTTACCCAAGGGAGCACTCCTCTGGCTCCTCCACCTCAACCTCCTTCCCCCCCAGTCTGCCCCCTCCCAGGAAAATTTGGAATGCAATCCGGCATACTCTGAGGAACTGTTTTCTGGACCCTTCCCAGAGTCACAAACCACTTCTCAGGTTGCTGCTGACCTCTTTCCCGATGCCCAAGTTTTCCAACTGTCGCAGTCTGTGGGTGATGATGATGATGACAATGTTGACTTAGTGGAAGAAGTGCGTAAAGAGGTGTAGGACGATGAGGAGACACGGTTGTCAGACAGTGGTGAAGTTGTTGTCAGGGCAGGAAGTCCGAGGGGGGAGCAGACTGAGGGGGAGCAGACTGAGGAATCGGAAGATGACGAGGTGACTGACCCAAGCTGGGTTGATAAGCCGAGTGAAGACAGTGCTTCTGAGGTGGAGGCGAGTGCGGCACCAGAACAGGTTGGAAGAGGCAGTGGTGTGGCCAGAGGAAGAAGCAGGGCCAGAGCTGGTGCATCAGCAGCAACTGTTTCACGTAGTGAAGCTCCCGTGGCGAGGCCTAGATGTTCGCAAGTCTGGAGGTTCTTTAAAGAAAGTGAGGATGACCAACGGACTGTGGTGTGCAACCTGTGCCACACCAGGATCAGCAGGGGTGCCACCACTACTAGCCTAACCACCACCAGCATGCGCAGGCATATGAGTGCTAAACACCCCACTCAATGGAACCAAGGCCGTTCACCACCTCCTGCTGGTCACATCACTGCTCCTTCCCCTGTGTCACTCGCTGCCTCTGCTAGTCAACCCCCTGCCCAGGACCCCGGCACGAGCGCCTCCCTCCGGAAAACCACACCTTCGCCTCCACGATCCTCCACAGTGTCCACCAATGTGTCCCAGCGCAGCGTTCAGCTGTCTTTACAGCAGACGCTGGAGCGCAAAAGGAAATACAGTTCCACCCACCCACATGCCCAAGCCCTCAACGTCCACATCTCCAAATTGCTTAGCCTGGAGATGCTGCCCTATAGGCTGGTAGAGACCGAGGCCTTTCACAATCTCATGGCGGTGGCTGCCCCTCAGTATTCGGTCCCCAGCCGCCACTATTTTTCCCGATGTGCCGTCCCTGCACTATACCAGCACGTGCCACAGAACATCATCCGTGCCCTCACCAATGCTGTTTCTGAGAAGGTCCACCTAACCACGGACACGTGGACAAGTGATGCCGGGCAGGGACACTATATCTCACTGATGGCACATTGGGTTAACTTGGTGGAGGCTGGGACCGAGACTGACCCTGGGGCCGCTCATGTACTGCCCACATCGAGGATTGCGGGGCCTACCTCGGTCACGGTCTCTCAGACGTACTATGCCTCCTCCTCCTCCTCCTCCACCTCCTCCTCCACCTCCTCCTCCGAATTACCATCCGTGTGCACGGCGCCTTCAGTCAGTAGCTCTAGGAGCAGCAGCAGCCTACAACTGCCCGCTCACCGGCTGTTGTGCGACGTGCCCACGAGATGGAATTCGACATTAAACATGTTATCCTGAGTTTACCTGCAGCGCAGAGCGATTGTAGACTGCCAGATATCAACTTCCACCAGAACTGGTAGTCAGGTCACTCAGATTCCTCAAGTCTACAATGAGGAGTGGACTTGGATGTCTGATATCTGCCAGGTGTTGAGCAACTTTGAGGAGTCAACACAGATGGTCAGCGCCGATGCCGCCATTATCAGCCTCACCATCCCGCTGCTTTGCCTGTTGAAAAACTCACTGCTCAGCATGAAGTCGGATGCTTTGCGCTTGTCACAAGAGACGGTGGAGGAAGATACGTTGCTTTATAGCCAGAGCACCCTCCGGTCTGTTTCTCAGCATGTATCGGAGGAGGGGGATGAGGATGAGGAGGAAGAGGAGGAGAATGTCGGCGAGACAGAAGATGGTACCAGTGCTCAGTCCTTAACTCTTGAGCGTGTATGGGCTGAAGAGGAGGACTTGGAGGAGGAGGAGGAAATGGAGAGTCAGGCCAGTGAGGAGAGGGAATTCTTGTGTGTTGGGACTCTGGCGCACATGGCAGACTTCATTTTAGGCTTCATATCCCGTGACCCTCGCGTTAGAAGCTTTTTTCAAACACCGATTACTGGGTGTTCACTCTCCTGGACCCACGGTACAAGCAGAAACTTTCCACTCTCATCCCTGTAGAGGAAAGGAGTAGGAGAGTGAATCAATATCAACAGGCCCTGGTGCACAAGCTGAAACAATCCTTCCCATCTGACGCCGCTAGCGGCAGAGGGCATGGTTCTGTGGGCCAAGTAGCGGGGGAGAGGAGGCGAGGAGGCAGCTTGTCCAGCACTGGCAGGGGAACGCTCTCCAAGGCCTTTGCCAGTTTTATGTCACCCCAGCAAGACACTGTCACCTGTCCCCAGTCTAGGCAGAGTAGGGGGGAGCTGTACAGAAAGATGGTGAGGGAGTACCTAGCTGACCATACCAACGTCCGTAGCGATCACTCTGCTCCATACAACTACTGGGTTTCAAAGCTGGACACGTGGCCTGAACTGGCACTATACGCCTTGGAGGTGCTGGCCTGCCCTGCCGCTAGCGTGCTGTAAGAGCGGGTATTCAGTGCAGCTGGTGGTGTCATCACCGATAAGCATACACGCGTGTCAACTGACAGCGCTGACAGGCTGACGCTTATTAAAATGAACAAAGCCTGGATTTCACCGGAATTCAAATCTCCTCCGGGGGAAAGCAGCTAAAGATTAACATTACTTATGTATCCGATTCCTCTTCTCTACTCCTCCTTCTCCTCCTCCTCCTTGTTGTCTTTGCCTAACGCTGACCCAAAAAACGCCATTTTTTGGAGGTCCAACTGGCACTTTTTTACCACAATTTTTCCGGAGGTCCACCTACAGGCCCTCTCTGTAAACAATTTTTCCGGAGGTCCACCTACAGGCCCTCTCTGTAAACAATTTTTCCGGAGGTCCACCTACAGGCCGTCTCTCCAAACAATTTTTCCGGAGGTCCACCTACAGGCCCTCTCTCTAAACAATTTTTCTTTGCACCTAGTTGGGTGCTTCCCTAACATGTGATGGGTATGTGCCTCGCCTTTCTTGGTCTGGGTGAGCACAATTGCCATGAGGGTAACCACCATGCTTCCCCTGCTGTTTCCTGTCCATTTCCGTGGTGTTTCCATCATTTTCTAATTTTTCCAGGTTTTCACCCAGCCTTCCCTAGGCAGAGCCTTGGTCCCCTGCAAAAAATGCTCGAGCCTCCCATTGACTTCAATGGGGTTTGTTACTCGAAACGAGCACCCAAGCATCGGGAAAAGTTTGTCTCGAATAACGAGCACCCGAGCTTTTTAATGCTCGCTAATCTCTATTCATATCCCAATTTACTGCATTTTGTCCAGGATTCTTTTGTTTAGTTCATGATTCTTACAATAAAATACTGCAGTATTTCCAGATAACGTCCGCGATATCCAAAATGATGAACAATCTCTTAATATGCCAAATTTGAGCAATCTCTATCCTCTCATGCTGAGATGTACACCAATGTAGGATAATAAATAGTGTCCGACTGTGTTTTACAATGTTTTCTCGATAATGTGAAGTGGTCTGAGGTTTGTTGGTATTAGTATTTTATCTCTGTCCAGTACAATATCAGCATCTCGGTACACACGTGATAATATCTAGATATAGAAGTGTATGGGGTTGTATACTTATCTCCGCTTGCTCATTCAAGTGTACCGCTGACTTCTTGCCACAAAGGGCTCTTACCAGGCTTCTTGTGTTTTAGGGTTTCCTTTTGCTCCTTCTTATAGGGACGCCGACACCCCGTTGCAGTATTTTATTGTAAGAATCATGAACTAAACAAAAGAATCATGGACAAAATGTGGTATATTGGGATATGAATTAAATATAATTTTATTTTCTCAATCAATTGAACTATTAGCAGATATATATTATCATGATTATTGTTGAGTTAAGGCCCCATTCACACGACCGTATGAATGGGGCCGCATCTATTCCGCAATATTGCGGAATAGATGTGGCCCCATTCACCTCTATGGGAGCGTACAGCCGCGCCACGGCTCTGCATAAAAAGATGAAACATGTGCTATACTTGCCCGCATGAGGCATTTTGAATGGGGCGCCTGGCCGTGTGTTCCGCAGCGATGCGGAACACACGCCGGGGGGCAGCCGCAGCAGTTGCGGACCCGCAATAATACGGCCGTCTGAATGGGCCCTAAGAGTGGATACATTGCGATATTGAATGCGTGCATATTCATAAATATCCATATTTATCCTTAGTATGATCATGTGTGTTTGATTTTGTTTTAAGATTTTTTATTGGGATTTATACAATTTTTTGTTATTTTTTTGTTTTTGTTTTTTGGTGCTTTTTAATAAACGTGTAGGTCCTACATACTTTTTTCCAGAGGAAGGTGTGCATACCCGTTTTTCTTCTATTTAATCCTCTCTTCACTGAAGCTGGGTGATCCAGAGGGTAAAGAATCCCCCGCTATCCACCAGCTTAGTGTGAGCCCCTCAGCTTGATATATATTATTTCAATAATAAATAATGTCAGAGTGACACTGACTTATACATCTATCGGTAAAATCATGGTTGGTGTTGTTAAACAGTCTTTTAACAACACAACATTACACAGTCGCATGTGTTATGCTTTTTAAAATAAAAACTATTCCAAATATTGTCTCTTATGAGGGCAGATGGTGTTGTAAACACATATGGTGTTGTCGGGGGAAAAATGTGGCTCAACATTATGCATTAATAGGAAGAGATGATTGTCTGTCTTTATACTCACAGACAAAAGTGTCAGAAAGAGTTCCCTTCTCTGTATATTGCATTCAATTTTGCTGGTATATTAATGCAGCAGTATGATGCAACTAACTGCTATATTAACACAGCTGTTTAATGCGTTCAATTTCACTAGTAGTTTAACGCAGCAGCATAATGCAAATAACTGCTATCTTAAAGGGAATATGTAAACAGAAAATGACCTATTGTTTAAATCATGTTTTATGTTTAACATATTTTCAAATACATTTTTATGATATTTTTAGTTTTCCATGTCAGTTTCTATATTTTAAAAAAACTATTCAATCCTGCAGTTTTCGCACTGGCCACTAAGCCTAATAATAGGTGTCACTTCTTGGTCTGTACAGATCACTTTACTGTAGTTACCTGCTTATCTGTCAATTTAATCTTACTTTTAATTATTTTATTTTAATTTTCAGTACCCCATTCCCCCTAAACCATCCCCCCCCCTAAATGGTCAAGGAAAGAAGAGTGATGGGGGGAAAAAAAGGAATAATTACATCAATTCCTCTTTCTTTGTCTATCCCATATCCTATCTCTTCATCTATCATGAGAGGGAGTCTTATAACGTGTATGAATCAATCACTGCCAGTAACTCCATAATCTCTTGTGGGTTTGTAGTTTATTTTTTTCAATATAGCTCAATTTTTCTAATATACTGTTTAAGTTCAGTACGCTAAACCACTCCCTCAAAGTGGGAACTGTGTTCCTCATCCAGTTTTTACCAATCAATAGTTGTACCAAAAAAGGGATTTATATATCATTTTCTCTTTGTCTCCAGTCCCTGAGGCAATTCAGGACACACTGGAAAATGGAAGGTTCCAGTTTGCAATTATAAATATTCCCTATCATTTCAATTAAATTTGACCAAAAAAGTTGAATCTTTGAACACCGCAACCACATGTTAGCGATACCCGCCTCATCAGATTCACATCTCCGGCAAGGTTCCAGGAGTATTATTGGATCCTCTGGGTGTGTAATCATCTGGGTGTCACGTACAATTGATGTAAAATCATAAATTGATTTACTCTATATGAAGGGTTATAAAGATACCATTGTTCCCATGTAATAAGGCCTATATCCTTTTCCCAGCTATCCTTACTATTGAACTATATTTATTTACTGATCATATCCCTTAATCTACTATATAGAAGTGAAGTGCTTACTTTTCCATCCCAAAATAAAATTCACTTGCTCATGTGAACCTATCTTCAAATGGTGTTTATTTTTAATTTCCTTAAAGAGACCCCATCACCAAATTTTTTTATTGACTTTATTTGAGGAAAATATGTGTTTTACTGAAATAAAAAAATGTCTAAATATGATTATTTAAAAAAAAAAAATGAAAGTTTCCTATACTATTGCACTGTGTATGGTACCTGCTCTTCATGTAAGCTGCCGACTCCTCTGGAAGAGTCGCCTCCAGACAACTTCACCAGCAGCTCCCGGCATTCTCACTGCTGTGACGTCATTTCCTCCCCACACTGAAGTGTACAGTGAAGTTTAGAGCAGGATCCCTGGGTGAGTGAGATACAGAGCTGCTGTCAGACTAATTAATCCACCCAGGGATCCTGCTGTGAGCTTCATTGTACAGTGCAGTTACCATCACTTTCTTCCCCTGCACTACTCTGCAAGATCCAGCAGTGTCAGGGCAGAGCTGCAGAGAAGAGATGAGCGAGCACTAAAATGCTCGGGTGCTCGTTATTCGAGTCAAACTTTTCCCGATGCTCGGGTGCTCGTTTCGAGTAACGAACCCCATTGAAGTCAATGGGAGACTCGAGCATTTTTGCAGGGGACCAAGGCTCTGCCTAGGGAAGGCTGGGTGAAAACCTGGAAACATCAGAAAATGATGGAATCACCACGGAAATGGACAGGAAACAGCAGGGGCAGCATGCATGGATGCCTCTGAGGCTGCCTAATCCCACCATTACCCCAAATTCTCAGGCAACAGCCTGGTGGTTACCCTCATGGCAATTGTGCTCACCCAGACCAAGAAAGGCGAGGCACATGCCCATCACATGTTAGGGAAGCACCCAACTAGGTGCAACGAAGGTCCATCACCGCCTGCAGGTGACACCACTGCTCATGCTGGCACTGCTGTGCTATCCCCGCCCCACGACGCAGGCATTAGCCTGACACATCATGGTGACAGCGTAGTGACACCAACAAGTGACCAAGTTAGATTGAGGTAGCAGTCAAATGTCTGTAGGCGAGCCTCCCAAAATTTGTTTTGGAGTGTCCGAAGTTGACCCTCCTAAAAAATTGTTTAGGAGTGTCTGTAGTTGACCCTTCTGTAAAATATTTTATTTGTTTTCCCTGTTATTAGTTAATGTACAGCCCATGGCTGGCATGGTGGGAATATATAGGTTTTTCGTCACAGACGGTCCACTGCACCGTTACATTTTCTTCATCATTGCCAATTACTTTTTCACCAACTGTTGTCTGGCAATGATAAAGGGTAAGGTGAATCCACTGCGGAAGAAAAGTGTCATCCTCCTACAATTCTACACTTGCTCTCAATTGAAAAGGAGATGTTCTCGCCGTGGCCTTCCTCATAGTCGCCGCTTCTGCGGACGACAGAGGTGGTGTACCTACTGACAGCCTGACCGAACACGATGGCACTCGGGGAGACACTCCCTCATGTAAAATTGTTTTGGAGTGTCTGCGGTTGACCCTCCTGTAAAATATATATATTTTTTTCCCTGTTATTAGTTAATGTACAACCCATGGCTGGCACGGTGGGAATATATAGGGAAGCACCCAACTAGGTGCAACGAAGGTCCATCACCCATGCCCATGCCCATGCTGGCACTGCTCTCCTATCCCCAGCCACACGATGCAGGCATAAGCCTGACACAGCATGGCGGTGACACCAACAAGTGACCAAGTTACATGAGGTAGCAGGTGAGCCACCCAAAAATTTAGCCAGACGCAGCATGGCGGTGACAACAGAGTGACCGAGTTAGACTGAGGTAGCAGGAGGTGAAGCATCCTCCAAGTGGGCAGTACATGAGCGGCCCCAGGGTCAGACTCGGTCAGAGTATGTGAAATGTTCAGGGTGGCCGAACGCCGGGCTCAACGGCGGACCCGTTTCAGGTTATCGATTGTCGAAATTTTGGCTTACATCAAGTTTAGTATCTGTTCTTATCAGTTGCTGTGGCTGTTGGTGGTAAAGTGGTGAGCATAGTTGCTTCCCAAGCAGTTGACCCGGGTTCGATTCCCGTCTATCGCACTATCGCAGGAGGCAATTAAAAGAAGAACCAAGAAAAAATCTGTCCAATATCTAATACGTCCCCTACCTGGGTAAATTGTTTGGAGAGAGGGGGCAGGGTAGGCGGGGGGCAGGCTGGGGGGAAGGAGGTTGAGCTGGAAGAGCCAGAGGAGTGCCCCCTTGGCTAGCGTGTGTGGTGGTGACAACAGCCGGATGGAGTTCGAATGACTACGCAGGACCCCTACTTAAAAATTTAGCATCAACCGGTACAGTCGTAAATTATGAGCTTGATCAAGTGTGGCATGTGTTCTATGTATTCTTTTCAGTTTAATACCGTATATGGCAGCTATCCGGAAAAATAGTTTGGAGAGAGAGAAAGATAGAAAAAAGACGTAAATTGTTTGGAGAGAGGGCCTGTAGATGGACCTCTGGAAAAATTGTTTGGAGAGAGGGTCTGTTGGTGGACCTCCGGAAAGATTGTTTGGAGAGAGGGCCTTTAGGTGGACCTCCGGAAAGATTGTATGGAGAGAGGGCCTTTAGGTGGACCTCCGGAAAAATTGTTTGGAGAGAGGGCCTGTAGGTGGACCTCTGGAAAAATTGTTTGGAGAGAGGGACTGTTGGTGGACCTCCGGAAAAATTGTTTGGAGAGAGGGCCTGTAGGTGGACCTCCGGAAAAATTGTTTGGAGAGAGGGCCTGTAGGTGGACCTCCGGAAAAATTGTTTGGAGAGAGGGCCTGTAGGTGGACCTCCAGAAAAATTGTTTGGAGAGAGGGCCTGTAGGTGGACCTCCGAAAAATGTTTGGAGAGAGAGCCTGTAGGTGGACCTCCGGAAAAATTGTTTGGAGAGAGGGCCTGTAGGTGGACCTCCGGAAAAATTGTTTGGAGAGAGGGCCTGTAGATGGACCTGCGGAAAAAATTGTTTGGAGAGAGGGCCTGTAGGTGGACCTCCGGAAAAATTGTTTGGAGGGCCTGTAGGTTGGACCCTCCGGAAAAGAATTTTTGTAGAGACGGGCTCCATAGGTGGACCTCCGGAAAAATAGTTTGGGAGAGAGGGCCCATAGGTTGGATCCTCCGGTAAAAATTGGTTTGGAGAGAGGGCCTGTTAGGTGGAGCCTCCGGAAAAAATTGTTTGGAGAGAGGGCCCTGTAGGTGGACCTCGCGGAAAAATAGTTTAGGAGAGAGGGGCCTGTTGAGGTTGGACCTCGCGGAAAAATTGTTTTGGAGAGAGGGCCCTGGTAGATGGACCTCCGGAAAAAGTTGTTTGGAGAGAGGGCGCTGTAGTTGGACTCCGGAAAAATTGGTTTGGAGAGAGGGCCTGTAGGTGGATCCTCTCGGAAAAAATTGTTTGGAGAGAGGGCCTGTAGGTGGGACATCCTGGAATAAATTTGTTAGAGACGGAGGGCCAGCTGTAGGGGGCCCTCCTGAAAAAATTGTGGGTAAAAGGTGCCAGTTGGACCTCTAAAAATGGCAATTTTTTGGTTCTAGCGTTGGGCAATAGACCCGACATGAAGGAGGAGGAGGAGAAGGAGAAGTAGAGAAGAAGAATCGGATACATAAGTAATGTAAATCTTTAGATGCTTTCCCCCCGGAGGCGATTTGAATTCCGGTGAAATCCAGGCTTTGTTCATTTTAATAAGCGTCAGCCTGTCAGCGTTGTCAGTTGACAGGCGTGTACGCTTATCGGTGATGACGCCACCAGCTGCACTGAATACCCACTCTGACAGCACGCTAGCGGCAGGGCAGCCCAGCACCTCCAAGGCGTACAGCGCCAGTTCAGGCCACGTGTCCAGCTTTGAAACCCAGTAGTTGTATGGAGCAGAGTGATCGCTACGGACATTGGTATGGTCAGCTAGGTACTCCCTCACCATCTTTCTGTACAGCTCCCCCCTACTCTGCCTAGACTGGGGACAGGTGATAGTGTCTTGCTGGGGTGACATAAAACTGGCAAAGGCCTTGGAGAGCATTCCCCTGCCAGTGCTGGACAAGCTGCCTGCTCGCCTACTCTCCCCCACTACTTGGCCCACAGATCAATGCCCTCTGCCGCTAGCGGCGTCAGATGGGAAGGATTGTTTCAGCTTGTGCACCAGGGCCTGTTGATATCTATTCACTCTCATACTCCTTTCCTCTACAGGGATGAGAGTGGAAAGGTTATGCTTGTACCGTTGGTCCAGGAGAGTGAACACCCAGTAATGGTGTTTGAAAAAATGCTTCTAACACGAGGGTCACGGGATAGGCAGCCTAACATGAAGTCTGCCATGTGCACCAGAGTCCCAGCACATAAGAATTCCCTCTCCTCACTGGCCTGACTCTCCATTCCTCCTCCTCCTCCTCCTCCTCCTCCTCCTCCAAGTCCTCCTCTTCACCCCATACACGCTCAAGAGTTAAGGACTGAGCACTGGTACCCTCTTCTGTCTCGCCGACATTCTCCTCCTCTTCTTTCTCATCCTCATCCCCCTCCTCCGATACGCGCTGAGAAACAGACCGGAGGGTGCTCTGGCTATCAAGCGACATATCTTCCTCCACCATCTCATGTGACAAGCGCCAAGCATCCGACTTCATGCTGAGCAGTGAGTTTTTAAACAGGCAAAGCAGCGGGATGGTGAGGCTGATAATGGCGGCATCGGCGCTGACCATCTGTGTTGACTCCTCAAAGTTGGTCAACACCTGGCAGATATCAGACATCAACATCCACTCCTCATTGTAGACTTGAGGAATCTGAGTGACCTGACTACCAGTTCTGGTGGAAGTTGACATCTGGCAGTCTACAATCGCTCTGCGCTGCTGGTAAACTCAGGATAACATGTTTAATGTCGAATTCCATCTCGTGGGCACGTCGCACAACAGCCGGTGAGCGGGCAGTTGTAGGCGGTGCTGCGCTGCCCTGAGAGTGGCAGCATCTGTGGTTGACTTGCGGAAATGCGCACAGATGCGGCGCACCTTGGTGAGCAAATCAGACAGATTGGGGTATGTCTTGAGGAACCGCTGAACTATTAGATTGAACACGTGGGCCAGGCATGACACATGTGTCAGTCTGCCGAGTTGCAGAGCCGCCATCACGTTATGCCCGTTGTCACACACAACCATGCCTGGCTTGAGGTTCAGCGGTGCCAGCCACACATTGGTCTGCACCGTGATGCCCTGTAACAGCTCTTGGGCGGTGTGCCTTTTGTCACCTAAGCTCAGCAGTTTGAGCACCGCTTGCTGGCGCTTACCCATGGCACTGCTGCGCCTAGAGCTACCGACTGAAGATGCCGTGCCCATGGATGGTAATTCGGTGGAGGAGGAGGAGGGGTCGGAGGAGTAGGCATAGTACGTCTGAGAGACCGTGACCGAGGTAGGCCCTGCAATCCTCGGGTGTGGGCAGTACATGAGCGGCCCCAGGGTCAGTCTCGGGTCCCAGCCTCCACCAAGTTAACCCAATGTGCCATCAGTGAGATATAGTGTCTCTGCCCGGCAGCACTTGTCCACGTGTCCGTGGTTAGGTGGACCTTCTCAGAAACAGCATTGGTCAGGGCACGGATGATGTTCTGTGACACGTGCTGGTGTAGGGATGGGACGGCACATCGGGAAAAATAGTGGCGGCTGGGGACCGAATACCGAGTGTGGTTTTCCGGTGGGAGGCGCTCGTGCTGGGGTCCTGGGCAGGGGGTTGACTAGCAGAGGCAGCGAGTGACACAGGGGAAGGAGCAGTGGTGTGACCAGCAGGAGGTGGTGAACGGCCTTGGTTCCATTGAGTGGGGTGTTTAGCACTCATATGCCTGCGCATGCTGGTGGTGGTTAGGCTAGTAGTGGTGGCACCCCTGCTGATCCTGGTGTGGCACAGATTGCACACCACAGTCCTTCGGTCATCCTCACTTTCTTTAAAGAACCTCCAGACTTGCGAACATCTAGGCCTCACCACGGGAGCTTCACTACGTGAAACAGTTGCTGCTGATGCACCAGCTCTGGCCCTGCTTCTCCCTCTGGCCACACCACTGCCTCTTCCAACCTGTTCTGGTGCAGCACTTGCCTCCACCTCAGAAGCACTGCCTTCACTCGGCTTATCAACCCAGCTTGGGTCAGTCACCTCGTCATCCTCCGATTCCTCAGTCTGCTCCCCCTCAGTCTGCTCCCCCCTCGGACTTCCTGCCCTGACAACAACTTCACCACTGTCTGACAACCATGTCTCCTCATCGTCCGACACCTCTTTACAAACTTCTTCCACTAAGTCAACATTGTCATCATCATCATCATTATCACCCACAGACTGCGACAGTTGGAAAACTTGGGCATCGGGAACGAGGTTAGCAGCAACCTGAGAAGTGGTTTGTGACTCTGGGAAGGGTCCAGAAAACAGTTCCTCAGAGTATGCCGGATCGCATTCCAAATTTTCCTGGGAGGGGGCAGACTGGGGGGGAGGAGTTTGAGGTGGAGGAGCCAGAGGAGTGCTCCCTTGGGTAACGTGGGTGGACTGCGTGGAAGACTGACTGGTGGACAAATTACTTGAAGCATTGTCCGCAATCCACGACATCAGCTGTTCGCACTGTTGTGGTTTCAACAGTCCTCTACCACGTGTCCATTTAAGTTGAGACATGAAGCTAGGGAGTGTAGCTCTGCGGCGTTCCCCTGCTCCCTCATCAGCAGGTACTGTCTCACCCTGCCCAGGACCACGGCCTCTGTCCCCTGCGGTAATTGAATTCCCACGCCCACGCCCTCGTCCTCGACCCTTAGCCCTGGGGTTCAACATTTTCTGTATATAAGTGTATTATATTTAAAAAAATAATAAATGGGCCTGCTGTACTGAAACCCATAAACTTGTTCAGTCTGGTTTAATTAAGTGACGTACAGAATGTGTCAACTGAACAGAAAATACGGATTGTAGTGAGTGGACAGCTGAACTGTGACACACAGAATGGTTCCACGCAGCTGTGTGAAATGGATTCGTATCACTGCTAAAACAGCTAAAACAACAAAAAAAACTATTTTTTTTTATATATATATATTTTTTTTTAGTTTTTTTTTTTTTTTAACGTGACGTGCAGAAACTATCGTAGACCTAACTCACACCCTGCTGACGGTGGCTATTTTGACTGTGACCCAGACAAATGTCGCACAGAGATTTTTGTGATCAAGCTATATACGTGAGAGCAAAAGACCTTGTTGGATTAAGTGACGTACAGAAAGTGTCACCTGGACAGAAAATACCGATTGTAGTGAGTGGACAGCTGAACTGTGACACACAGAATGGTTCCACGCAGCTGTGTAAAATGGATTCGTATCACTGAGCTAAAACAACAAAAAAACTATTTTTTTATATATATTTTTTTTATATTTTTTTTTTAGTTTTGTTTTTTTGGAACGTGACGTGCAGAAACTATCGTAGACCTAACTCACACCCTGCTGACGGTGGCTATTTTGACTGCGACCCAGACAAATGTCGCACAGAGAGGGCTGTTGGGTTCTTGGGAGATCACTCCTTCCTAACAAAGAACTAAATGCAGGCCCTAACACTTTCCCTGAAACGCAGCAGCTCTATCCCTAACGACATCCAGACAGCATCTGAGCCGAGCACCGCGGCCAGTCACTAGTATATTCCAGGGTCACCTGATCAGGCCAGCCAACCCCTGCTATCGACATGTAAGGGCCCCACGTGATGCTGGGTGTACCGCAGAGTCTCCTGGCTTGTGATTGGCTGAGTTTATAGGCGCCAAAAATGCACAATGCGGAAGTTGCCATTTCCTCAAGCATGGCGAGATACTCGTCCGAGCAGCGAGCACTTACGAGTACCGTAATACTCGAATGAGCACCAAGCTCGGACGAGTATGCTCGCTCATCTCTAATCCTGTCTCTTGGAGAGGACAGAGCCTCACTGTGCAGATGCCGACACCCGCTGCATAACGATTCTCCCCACCACATGTCTGAAGATATCTCCTCCCTCCATCACAACCCATTAGTCCCTGCACCTAAATGTAAGTCTGCCTTAAAGAGTAATACATAACTGCTTCACATGTATATGAGTGCCTGTATGTATAATGTATATCTTCTGTATTAATGTTAATGTACAACTGTGTGTATACAGGTTTGTGTGCAAATACCCTGTATATGTGTATGTATGTGTATATATACCCTGTATATGTATGTGCATATATACCCTGTATATGTTGTGTGTGTATATATATCCTGTATATGTGTGTGTGTATATACCCTGTATATGTGTGTGTGTGTATATATACCCTGTATATGTGTGTGTGTATATATATACCCTGTATATGTGTGTGTGTATATATACCATGTATATGTGTGTGTGTGTATATATACCCTGTATATGTGTGTGTGTGTATATATATACCCTGTATATGTGTGTGTATACATACCCTGTATATGTGTGTGTACATATACCCTGTATATATGTGTGTGTGTATGTATACCCTGTATATATATATATATATATATATATATATATATATATATATATATATACACAGGGTATATATACACATATACACACACACATACAGTGTATATATAGAACATATACAGGGTATATATAACACATATACACAGACATACAGTATGTATGTGTGTATATATGTGTATACAAACCCTGTATATGTTTGTGTGTGTATGTATGTGTGTGTATATATATATATATATATATATATATATATATATAATGAAACAGAGAAAGGGGATACATTTACATGATTGTGTAGTGGTGGGTAGTCATGGACACAGTGATACCAAAATATGTAGAGGAGATTTTATTTTTGCAAATTTTTTTTTTATTGAACATCCTTTTAGGAAAAAATGTGTATATTTTTAATTTGATTTTTTTTCCCTTTTTATTTAACTGCTTCATGACCGGGTGATTTTCTGGTTTTTGCTTTTTTTTTTTCTTTTTTTTCTTTTACTCCCAGCCTTCCCAAAGCCATAACTTTTTTCCTACATTTAATACTAAAAAAAAATAAATTCTTTGCATCACCATAATTCTAACTCCCATAACTTTTATTTGTAAGTGTACGTAGCTGTGTGAGTGGTCATTTTCTTGGGAGATCTGTACTTTCCTTTGGTACAATTTGTGGTGTGTCTGACTTTTGATAACTTTTATTCAATTTTTGTGGAAGATGAAACAACCGAAAATACATAGAAACGCCATTTTGACTTTTTACCGTTTCACTGTTTGCTGTATGGGATAAATATTTTTATATTTTAATAAGATAGACGTTGTGTTTAATTTAATTTGGAGAAAGTGGGTTGATTTTATATATACATAAAATGGTGTGTGTATGTGTGTGAAAAATATATATATATATTACTTTTTAAAAATAATAGACAGGTCCTATCCTTATCTGTGATACGGATAAGAATTAAACATGGTTCTATTTTTTTGAGGTGCGGAGGCAGGGACCAAAACAGCGCTCTGTAGTGGCTTCTGTGGGCTTCTGCTCCATGCCTCTGCTCCGCACCAGTCCTGTTTTGCGGTCCGCATTATGGGCACGGCCCTTACACGTTAGTGTGCATAAGCCCTAATAGATGATCTCATGATTGTTTGTATAATACTAAATAACACATGTGAGTTCAGTGTAAGGAACTTGGCGTATGTCACAGTGTTATTCAGCAGACTCCAGGTCTCACAGGGAACCGTAGCCTTATAAATCATTCTGAGGGCCCATTCACACGGCCGTTATATTATAGGTCTACACCCGTTCTGCAATTTTGCAGAACAGGTACGGAGCCATTTATTTTGAATGGGCCACAAAAGATGTGGACAGCACACCGTGTCATGTCTACATCCTTGGTTCTGTTTCCACAGCCCTGCAAAAAATGATAGAACATGTCATATTCTTTGTCTGCAATTGCGGACAAGAATAGGCATTTTCTATGGTAGTCCACAAATTGTGGAATGCACACGGGCCGGCATCTGTGTTTTTTCGGATCCGCAAAACACTACGGTTGTCTGAATGAGCCCTAACACACTGTAAGTTTATCGCATTTAACTTGCTGTTGTGTTAAAAAAAAATTGCTAGAATAAACAAACCATGCCACCCATGGTTTTTGACCCTTTTTTTCTGTCATAGAAAAAGTGTAGCCCAGGACTACGGGATCGCGTGACCAGTGTCTCCCTCACCTTAGGTCTGAGCTACACTGTAAGTTTTTGTAGTGTGACTAATTGATTTTAACTATTGAATGACAGCAGCAGAGCAGTTCACAAGACTGCATTCATTTGGACTACAGCTATAGTTAAAATCAATCATTTGCGTTACAAAAAGTTGCAGTGTAATTATAGCTGATGGTGTCTTATTGGGACATACTGCAACACGACAGTCACACAAAATCCATCT